>OW679196.1:145884821-145940068 GCA_940337035.1 Agriotes lineatus | reverse complement strand
CGGAGAGTGGGGGTGAGAAGTTTTATTTATGAAGTTTGAAAAATGGCGGGAAATCACAAATTTGTTGTTAAAGACTCTGGGGCAAAGGCAAACTTGCAATTTTGAACATTTGAATCAGTTATATGCTGTTGGGTTTGAAAATGCATATCGTTTAATAATTTTGCTACAGTATCTACATAAGAAATGTTTAAAAAAGCATTTCAACGTGAAATATGGGGTATAGGTATAACAATTTGTTTTAAACTGATGTTTATTCTTTTAGCTTCATTGGTGTTGTTATAGACTATTAACCAAACTAAAATTAGTATCGTTAAGAGCTTCATTACCGCACAGTGTGGTAATTAATATTACCGCACAGTGTGGTAATGAATATTACCGCACATTATTGATGAAGATAAAATATTGAACAATACAGGTTTGCTTATGGCACTTAACGAGACTCGTTTAACAACAAAGCCTATGTAACATGCAATCATGAAAATGGTTTTCACACTAGAACACACATTTTTTAAATCAATCAAATTTTCAAAATTGGGATTCCAGAAATATTGCATTCAAGCTTGGCAACAGCTGATTAACTGTTTGTAGGCTACAGTCGAAAACCTACAGGTCCCTTGTTTAAAAGTTGTTTTTATAATCGCACTGCAGTATGCCATTGTACATAGTGTTTTGGAACAACAAGAAATAAGCTGATTTAATCTCAAATTCCTATATACCATACCAATTCACTTCCCCTAAGGCATACAAACCCTTAAAGAGTGCGGATCCACATTTATTTTTGTTTTTGATTTGTGATCTATATTTTTTCTCAAACACTTAAGAGCACAATAATTTTCTGAAAATTTGCATTTTTTACCATTTCTTCTAAGAGACAGATATGGAGTATTTAGAAAACTGTAGCTTCTTGAGGGATTTTTACTTATTAGCAGCAATAAAAATAGAAAATCTGTTTTTTACAAATGTTGATTTTCAGAAACTGTCCCCGTTATTATTTAAGTTTTTGAAATATGATTATAGACATACATTTTCGAATCGTTTAACGCTTTTGTGTTTATATTAATTTTGTTATTTACATCTGCAGAAAGTAATTTCCATGTTTTTATAGCATTCCACATTATTTCCACAGCTGGTTTTAGTTAAAATTGCATCCTACACACTACATAAAAACACTAAAAATAAGTTTGACGTGGGCTCTTCTGTCAAATTATAATTTTGTAGGTTTTCATGTCACAATACAGTGAACTTTCATGTTAAGAGCACCTCTGTACCTATATCAGATTTATGTAATTAATTATTTCTACTGCATTTGCCCTTTTCTATAAAATATAAGAGAACAGTTTAGACGAAAATAAATAAATTTTCTATTTAGTGCATCTTTTGGTCACCCTTTACTAGAATGTTTCCTGAAAGAACAGTAGATTTTACAGTTTTAAAAATATTTCATGTCGTATTTGTTGCACAACGTACCTTTGCATTTGTGTCACAATGAAAAAGCTCCATATTAATCTACCTCATAGTTCACGGCTTTGATTCTTAGTACGAGCCGAATTTAGGTATTGTCCTTGATATACTACTACTACAACTTACATATTTGCTTTTTGCCTTATGTCGACGTCTGGTTTGTGTCATATTCATTTTGTCCCGCGTACAATTTCGAGCACACGCTGCTGATCTTAGACCATTGGAAGGGATAATTTTGCTTTGAATGCATTTGCAGTGTAATCAGAAGGTCGAGAGCTGTCAAGCACCGTTTGTGGTAGGTGTGGCTTACATTGCCGTTCTAAAAACGCTTCTGTTGTTCCGGATAATCAAAGCGCTTGCAATGCTTGAACCTTTGGGATCCCGCTTTCGTTATTTGAATTACCGTCAAACCCCGAAGATCGATTTCTATCCCACTAGGATCACGCATCAGCCCGAATCTTTTCGTTGGCTTTGGTTTCTTCTCAACACTAGCTGATTTTCAACGTTTGGCCAAACTTGACGAGCACCGGAAAATACCCCAGGTTTGCTCTGGAACTCGGTGGGCCATTCCAACGACCTCCTTAATGCTTCCTTGAGTTAGGGTTAGGAACTTTGCTTTGCCTTTCAGAATTGAGTATCGTTAAATTACTACATTAAGCTGTGATTCTTAAGGTTATTCAATGAAACAAAATGAAGCAAAATACAAAACGGCGCCAGTTGTCAACCACAGCAACAAAAATAACAGATCGAACTCTAAGTCTAAATAAAACTCACTTACCTTGTTCGGCTTTTAGCTTCCACTAAGCTATCGGATGGGTCCAATAAAACATAATATACCCGTCATAGGGAATAATAACAAAAATGTAACACAAACATGTTACACTGGATTGATAAATGCAAAACTACCCAGAAAGTTACGTTACTAATTATGCAAAGCTACGTTAGGAACAACAGAGGAATGCAATAAATAAAATTAAATATTGAAAATTAATTATTGAATGTTGGTTCGAAAGTAAATTGCGCATTTCAAATAGCACGCAAGACTAAAAACATTTAAAAGGGTGAAGTCTAGTAGCATCAGAAACCGATCAGCAAAAAGCTTATCCTAAGTAAAAAAACATCCTGTGGGGGATTGCCAAAAGCTAATTTCTAACGTGAACCCAATGCGCATTAGTATAGAGAGGCCGTACAATAAAATAAGCACAACCAAAATAAGTATACGCAATACCACATCAAACAATAATTGCAATGATCGCTGTTCGAATTAATTACTAAGAAAACGTTTCCTTCGTGCTATTTTTATTCACAACTTATAGATAAATATAAAAGATGTAACAAAGGGCTAGGCCCGCTAGGGTCTTAATGTGACCATGGTCAGCTGGATTTGTGGGGCGGAACAGGAAGGGAAAGGAAGGGATGGGATGGGATGGGAAGGGGAAAGAAAGGAACGGGACCGGACGGGATTGGACGGGACGGGACGGGAAGGGACGGGACGGGGACGGGAAAAGGGACGGGGACGTTCAAATGGACGGGGACAGGGATGGGATGGGATGGGATAGGATGACAGGAAATAATTAGTCATTATTTAATGCACAAATAACGAACCTCGCGTGTACGAAGTCGCGGGTAACAGCTAGTTTACTTATATAGCCAATTTGTGTCTGCATTCTTTTTCATTATTAGATTTAATCATAGTAAATAACATAATTGAAAGTGCGCGAGTATGGTTCTGTTCAATGTGTGCATCAATAAACGAAAATCAGCGGTGTTCGCCGGTAACTTGGCAAACGCCAGCGGGCTCACCCCAAAGCTGCACGTTTGTCAGCGACAGTAAATTTCGCATTAGGAGAGTCAAATAAAGCTGCCTGGGGGCAGCAAATAGTTTGTTGCCTATAGTGTTTATGTGCCACAAGCCAGTATTGACACTTCAAGTAAGTGTCATTTTAATCGTATACACACTAAGTACACAATTGCAAAGCAGCAAAGAGTTTTCAAAGCATTCCGATTGTTACACGATGTCAGTCCAGCCGACACAGCAGTGACAGCCAGAGAAGAGAGACTTTTCCGTTGCCTTCGTGGGAAATTTACATACAAGTGATCAAAGGATGACTTAACCCACAGCGAGCCTGATTGCGACACATCAGTTTCCAGGTTCGATTTTGAGGTAACCTGATACAGAAAAAAGTTACAGTTAAACTGATAAATATGAAGCTTTCGCCAGCGCAAAGGAATGCGCTTCATAAACATACGCACGCGAAGCCGGAGTTCGATGCATACACTCTAAAAACAGGACTTTCGTGCCGGTTAACGTTTGCGTATTAAAGACAGTTCTTTTAGTATCTTTCTAAAGTTATTTAAATGTAAATGTACATCAGATATTATTGTTTTGTTATTGTTTGCGAGTAAATGCCACGAGCTATTGCGCGTTAATGATTTGTTGGTATTTCTTAACTAGGGTGTTGTAGTAGGTTTGAATAGCATGAAAACACTATATGACATACCAAGAAAGATGGTAAGGAAAAGAAATTCTACAACAACGCAAATAACGGTTAAAAATGGAAACATTCTGAAAACGAAGGAAAAGATAGTAGACCGATTGCTGGAATACTTCAAAAAAATCTGTCGGAAACGAGACGAGAGTTATAATCATTTTAATATTGACAAAGAATAAATATCGATGGTTATGAAACAACTGATGAATGATGAAAGCTACAGGAATAGATAACGTAGCAAGGGAAATAACTAAGGTGGTGTCGGGGTCGGTAACTTAGTGGTAAGCATCCTGACTACTGATCGTAGGGCCGCGAGTTCGATTCCCGGTCCCGGTGAAGTTTTCAAAAATAAAAAAATGCAGATGAAAGCCTCTACAGAATGTCATCATTCGGAAGTGATGTAAAGCCCTGGATCCCATGCTACTACGATGTGTAGCATGTAAAAGATCCCTTGCTAGGGTTGGAACTCCTTAGTCTCGGCAAAATTCTAAGTAGGACTTTGACCATATGACCATAGCAGTCGGTGTCTAAGGTACCTGGTACTCTGCATGCCTAGACCTTGTCCATTAACAAACAAACAAACAAAGGTGGTGATGCTAAAACAGCTCTTAAATTACAACATTGCTTACTTAACAAGATATGGGATGAAGAGAAAATACTAAACGAATGGAAGGAAGATTTGATCATGAAATTACTCAGGAAAATCGACAGAACAAACTGTGACAATAAAAGAACTATAACAATTTGAAGTATGAAACGAAGTATCTACACCCCTCGCCGGTCGTATTTGTTTTCACAGTTAAAGCACAAGCTATCTTATATATTTTATATCTATTTTCTTATGTGTAAAATTCAAATATATTGTATCTTAGAAGTATATAAATTCGCAAAGCCGGTTCTGCGCTGGAAGTGCAGCCAAGTTTCCTGTAAACAGTCTTACAGTGCAGCGAGCCAGCATTTGTAAATTTCACAAACGCGTTTTCCGAGTGTACATGTAAGTACGCCAATTGTGTTATATTAAAAGACGCATTCGAAGTGTCTATTTTGAGGGGCGTTAACTCAGTTGTAATTGATTATTATATAATAATTACGTAAAATTGTTGTAGAAAGCATAGCTAAACAAGAATTCATACTCTTGCCGATTCTGTTTCTAATAATTACAGAATGGGTAATGAGAAAAACAACAGATAGTAAAAAAATATTACAATGGCAATTTGGAATTAATTTAGAAGATTAAGAATACGTAGATGATGTTTATTTACTAACAGAAAGAAGATGCTATCTAGAAGAAAAATTAAATGTATTGAAGAACATAGCGAGCACAGTATCACTAGAAATTAACGCAAATAAGACAAAAGTTTTAAACATAAATTTCTTGGGTCAAATAAGAGAGAAATAGTGATAGGGGGTGTATTGGCGTATACTTTTAAAGCTAGACTGTCGGCTAAAATTAACTGTTAACACGTTTTTGTGTCAGAATAACTTTATTTATTTTTTTGTTGACAAAAAGCGACTATATGATTTTTCTAACAATATAAATAAAATCAATATATCCGCAACATTCTCCCAGCCTTCAAAATAAAGAAACGAAATTCCTTCAAACTCCCTTCATTCAGCACTTTTCAACAATACTAATTTTGAGATAGGCCTTCTGTAAACTCCAAATATTGTTTTGAGATCTACAACTCGAACATATCCATCTTTTCCTGGATAAGTTCGTAGCACTCTGCCTTTAGGCCATGAATTTCTAGGGCTTGTTTCATCTGCTAAAATGACTATATCCCCTTCTGAAATATTCTTTTTTTTATTTTTCCATTTTCCTCTTCTGACTAAGGTTGGCACATATTCGTGCAACCATCGCTTCCAAAAATGGTCTGCAAGACGCTGTGAAATTCGCCATTGTTTCCTATGAATGAACTCGCTGTCAGAAAAAATTCCAGGGCTAGGAACTCCACATGACTTTCCAATCAAAAAATGATTAGGAGTCAAACTTTCTACATCTTGACTATCGCTAGATACATAAGTTAAAGGATGGCTGTTAACGGAGTATTCTGCCTCTGCAAAAAGGGTAATGAGGACTTCTTCTTTGGGGCATTGTTCCTTTAAAATTATTTTTAAAGTTTCTTTGACCGATCGTACCATTCTTTCCCATACTCCTCCCATATGTGCTGCCGCTGGCGGATTAAAATACCATTGTATCTTACGAATAGAACAAAAATTTTGAATTTCTTGAACATTCAACTTCTCTTGCAATGCTATACGTAGTTCCTTTTCTGCACCCCGTAGATTTGTACCATTGTCAGAATATATTTCGGTTGGATATCCCCTTCTACAAATAAAACGTCTAATAGCCATAATTGCTGAATCTGTTGTGAGAGATGAAGCCATTTCCAAGTGCACCGCTCGCGTTGCCATACATGTAAATAATACCCCATATCGCTTCTCCCGTCTTCGACCAATTGTGACGTTCATAGGACCAAAATAATCCATCCCAGAAACCACAAACGCTCGGACTTGAGGTATAACTCGCGCTTCTGGCAAATCCCCCATAATTTGAGTTTCCAGTTTTGCATTATTTTTTCTGCAAATAACACATGCTCGCTGAAAATTTCGTATAGCGGTTCTCGCATTTAAAATCCAAAATTTCTGCCTTATTTCGTTCAAGACAACTTCCCTTCCCTGATGATTGTTTAATGCATGATAATGTCTTATTATCAATTTTGTCAATAAATGCTTCGAGTCTAGAATAATTGGAAATTTTGCGAAGAGACTCAAGTTATGAGCATTATTTAGTCTTCCTTGAACTCTTAAAATTCCATCTTTGTCAAGAAATGGACTCAAATTGAATAATTTGCTTTTTCTTTTCATTTTGGTTTGTTGCCCTGCAAGTCTGTTGACTTCTTCAGGAAAGCTTTCGTTTTGAGCTTGTTTGAACAGGGTTATTTCGGCATTTTCAATTTCCCTGACATGAAGCTCTTGCGAGTAAAACTGAAGATGTTCAACGCCTATTTTTTTCTTGAAAATTTCGACTGATCTGAAAAACCATGCAACTGCACGTACCAATTTGGTAAAATTTGAAATCCTGGAAAAACTAAATATATTTTGATATGCTGTATGAACGCCAACAAAGTAGACTTTTTTCTTCTCATCTTCAAATTTCTCCAAAGTGCTTTCAATTTGCCAATTTTCTTCATTTTCTCGAAGGAATCGTGGTCCATTGAACCATTCATCGTGCTTATCCATGTTCCATAATCCTCTAGTAGCTTCGTCAGCAATATTTAACTTAGTAGATAACCAATGCCAATTTTCAGCAGAAGTTAATTCAAGAATTTGAGAAACTCTGTTTGCAACAAAAGTTTTGAAAGTTTTAGGGTTTGAGTTTATCCAGCTTAGAACAATTTTTGAATCACACCATAAGCATGTTTTACTAATATCAATTGTATGACCTGTTAAAATAGTTTTTGCCAAATTTGCACCAAGAAGAGCAGCCTGTAATTCAATCCGTGGTACAGTCATGGGTTTGAGTGATGTTACCCGAGATTTGGCCATAACAAGAGTCGCAAAATTTCGTTCACATATTTTGACTCTAAAGTATGCCGCTGCTGCATACCCTTTCTGGCTACCATCACAAAAAACGTGCAATTGCACCTCAAGTGTATTGTTGTTCAGTCCATACCATCGAGGTACCTTAAGATTAGTTAACTTCTTCATGTCAGCTATCCAAATTTTCCATTTATCAAATAATTTAGGAGACAATTTTTCATTCCAGTCTAATTTCTCCATCCAAATTTCTTGAAGCAGAATTCTTCCTTGGATTGTAAAAGCGGCTAACATTCCAAGCGGGTCATATATAGACATAACAATTCTCAAAACTTCTTTTTTAGTTGGCATTGCGGAGTGATTAAGTATATTGTCAAATTTTTCCGTGAAACGGATAGAAAAGCTAAAAGTATCATCTTTAGGATTCCATAGAAGCCCTAATACTCTTTCAATTGTTGATTGTTCTATATTGAGCGACGTTTGACTTTTTGCACGTAGTTCAGGTGGAATCCCCTCTAGCAGATGCATCGAATTTGTAATCCAGTTTCGTATCTTGAAACCACCAAATGCATGTACCTCTATCACTTCTTTAACGACTTTGATAGCTTGCTGTTCGTTCAAAAAACTGTCCAGATAATCGTCCATATAGTGATGTTTATGGATAGCTTTGACAGCCTCAGGAAATTGTATAGCATATTCATCGGCATTTCTTCTAATGGCATATATGGCACAGCTTGGTGAACATATGGAACCAAAAATCATCACTTTCATCTTATAGACTTCAGGAGGAGACTTTCGATCTCTACCTCGCCACAAAAAACGCTGAGTTTCCTGATCCTCAGGCCTAATGCGAACTTGTAAAAACATCTCCTGAATGTCTCCAGACACAGCAATGGGATACTGTCGAAATTTGAAGATGAGAAGAAAAAAGTCTACTTTGTTGGCGTTCATACAGCATATCAAAATATATTTAGTTTTTCCGAAAATAATGGGAAAAGAATTGCCAACATTTAGCGGAAACGTAGAAGAATGGCCAATGTTTATAGCTCTTTATAGAAGATCTTCAGAGTTATGCCACTTTACTGATGAAGAAAACATGATTCGTTTGCAAAAGTCACTCAAAGATGAAGCTTTAGACAGTGTCAGATCGTTATTCATTTCACCCAAAAATTTGCCAACAGTAATTCAAATCCTCGAAACAAGGTTTGGTAGACCAGAATTTATAATAGAATCGATGATAAACAAAGTAAAGTCCATTGGGCAAGTAAATAATCATATACCACTTTCAATAATCAAATTTTCAAACATCATTCAAAATCTGACAGCGATAGCATCATCAATGGAAATGGAAGCATATCTTATCAACCCACAACTCCTTAATCAACTAGTTTCAAAACTGCCTGTGAATCTCCAGTATCAGTGGGCAAGAGAAGTTCTGCAGAAGAAATTTGCGCCGCCATCCCTGTTACATTTTTCAGACTGGCTTCAAGGGGAATCAGCAGTTGCACATCTTCTGTGCAAGCCACCAACCACAAGCGTTGACCAAGATAGATCAAGAAGACAAAAATATCCTGTTTTCACCAGCACAGAAAAAGGAAATGAGGTAAAAGAATGCGTCTTCTGTCGAGAACCGAATCACTCAATTTTCAAATGCAAGAAATTCACATCCCTCAATGTAATCAAGAGGTGGGAGTGGGTGAAAGAAAATAAAAAATGCTTCTTCTGTCTGGTCTCAACACACCGTATTCTTTATTGTAAAAAAAAGAAGAAATGTGGAATTCAAAATTGCCAGAAATTCCATAACAGACTGCTGCATCCAACGAGTGAGAACGCCTTTCAAATACAAAGTTTTCATCAGGATGAAGCAATGTCATCGACAAGTCCCGAAGGAAATGCAAGTACTCTACATGTGGATTTAAAGTTGAAAACAGTAATTCTTCGAGTAGCGCCAATTACTATTGTTGGCAAAAATAAAAGCGTTGAAACGTATGCATTGTTCGATGAAGGAAGCACTGTTACTTTGATTGATTGCAAACTGGCAGATGAAGTTGGAGCAGAAGGTGAAGTAAATCCGCTCACCATGTATTGGACAAATTGCAGCAGCTACAGGGATAATTTTTCAAGAAAAGTTACTCTCAAAATTAAAGGTACCCTCAACGATGATATTTACGAACTATCTAATGTGCGAACTGTCTCAAATCTCAAGCTACCTCAACAAAGTATGAACATCAAGAATATGTCACAGAAATGGAAGCATTTAATGAATATCCCGGTTCAAGAACTAAAAAATGTCGAACCTCGTGTACTGATTGGTCAAGATAATATCGATCTTACCATAGCTCGAGAAGTCGTTCAGGGTGCACCAAATGCGCCAATAGCTTCTCGAACTAAACTTGGTTGGGTAATTCATGGAAATTCAACAATATTTAGAGATCGCATTGATTCCGAATTCACATTTTTTACTACAATAGACAATGAAACTGCAGAACTTGAAAACTTGGTACGAGAATCTGTATTTATGGATAATCTGGGTGTTGAGAATTCTTACGAGACGAAATTGGCTCCAGATGATCAAAGAGGACTTGAAATAATGGAAAGAACGTGTCGTCGTCTTGATAATGGTTCTTGGGAAATCGGATTGCTGTGGAAAACTGAGAACGCAGTATTACCTGATAGCAAGAGCGCTGCGCTTCGAAGACTTTACAGCATGGAGAGAAATATGGACACCAATCCTATCTTGGCAAATAAATACTGCAAACAAGTAGAAGACTTTCTTAAGAAAGGTTATGCAAGAAAACTTCCCCAGTAGAAACAAAGAAAAAGACACCGAGAATCTGGTACCTTCCCCACTTCGCTGTAAAGCATCCCAACAAACCTGATAAGTTCAGGTTCGTATTTGATGCAAAATCTAAATCAAATGGAGTTTCTTTCAATGATAATTTCTTAAGAGGTCCTGATCTTCTAAATTCTTTATTAAATGTTCTCTTCAAATTTCGACAGTATCCCATTGCTGTGTCTGGAGACATTCAGGAGATGTTTTTACAAGTTCGCATTAGGCCTGAGGATCAGGAAACTCAGCGTTTTTTGTGGCGAGGTAGAGATCGAAAGTCTCCTCCTGAAGTCTATAAGATGAAAGTGATGATTTTTGGTTCCATATGTTCACCAAGCTGTGCCATATATGCCATTAGAAGAAATGCCGATGAATATGCTATACAATTTCCTGAGGCTGTCAAAGCTATCCATAAACATCACTATATGGACGATTATCTGGACAGTTTTTTGAACGAACAGCAAGCTATCAAAGTCGTTAAAGAAGTGATAGAGGTACATGCATTTGGTGGTTTCAAGATACGAAACTGGATTACAAATTCGATGCATCTGCTAGAGGGGATTCCACCTGAACTACGTGCAAAAAGTCAAACGTCGCTCAATATAGAACAATCAACAATTGAAAGAGTATTAGGGCTTCTATGGAATCCTAAAGATGATACTTTTAGCTTTTCTATCCGTTTCACGGAAAAATTTGACAATATACTTAATCACTCCGCAATGCCAACTAAAAAAGAAGTTTTGAGAATTGTTATGTCTATATATGACCCGCTTGGAATGTTAGCCGCTTTTACAATCCAAGGAAGAATTCTGCTTCAAGAAATTTGGATGGAGAAATTAGACTGGAATGAAAAATTGTCTCCTAAATTATTTGATAAATGGAAAATTTGGATAGCTGACATGAAGAAGTTAACTAATCTTAAGGTACCTCGATGGTATGGACTGAACAACAATACACTTGAGGTGCAATTGCACGTTTTTTGTGATGGTAGCCAGAAAGGGTATGCAGCAGCGGCATACTTTAGAGTCAAAATATGTGAACGAAATTTTGCGACTCTTGTTATGGCCAAATCTCGGGTAACATCACTCAAACCCATGACTGTACCACGGATTGAATTACAGGCTGCTCTTCTTGGTGCAAATTTGGCAAAAACTATTTTAACAGGTCATACAATTGATATTAGTAAAACATGCTTATGGTGTGATTCAAAAATTGTTCTAAGCTGGATAAACTCAAACCCTAAAACTTTCAAAACTTTTGTTGCAAACAGAGTTTCTCAAATTCTTGAATTAACTTCTGCTGAAAATTGGCATTGGTTATCTACTAAGTTAAATATTGCTGACGAAGCTACTAGAGGATTATGGAACATGGATAAGCACGATGAATGGTTCAATGGACCACGATTCCTTCGAGAAAATGAAGAAAATTGGCAAATTGAAAGCACTTTGGAGAAATTTGAAGATGAGAAGAAAAAAGTCTACTTTGTTGGCGTTCATACAGCATATCAAAATATATTTAGTTTTTCCAGGATTTCAAATTTTACCAAATTGGTACGTGCAGTTGCATGGTTTTTCAGATCAGTCGAAATTTTCAAGAAAAAAATAGGCGTTGAACATCTTCAGTTTTACTCGCAAGAGCTTCATGTCAGGGAAATTGAAAATGCCGAAATAACCCTGTTCAAACAAGCTCAAAACGAAAGCTTTCCTGAAGAAGTCAACAGACTTGCAGGGCAACAAACCAAAATGAAAAGAAAAAGCAAATTATTCAATTTGAGTCCATTTCTTGACAAAGATGGAATTTTAAGAGTTCAAGGAAGACTAAATAATGCTCATAACTTGAGTCTCTTCGCAAAATTTCCAATTATTCTAGACTCGAAGCATTTATTGACAAAATTGATAATAAGACATTATCATGCATTAAACAATCATCAGGGAAGGGAAGTTGTCTTGAACGAAATAAGGCAGAAATTTTGGATTTTAAATGCGAGAACCGCTATACGAAATTTTCAGCGAGCATGTGTTATTTGCAGAAAAAATAATGCAAAACTGGAAACTCAAATTATGGGGGATTTGCCAGAAGCGCGAGTTATACCTCAAGTCCGAGCGTTTGTGGTTTCTGGGATGGATTATTTTGGTCCTATGAACGTCACAATTGGTCGAAGACGGGAGAAGCGATATGGGGTATTATTTACATGTATGGCAACGCGAGCGGTGCACTTGGAAATGGCTTCATCTCTCACAACAGATTCAGCAATTATGGCTATTAGACGTTTTATTTGACTTTTTGGACGTTTTGTCAGAACTATGTTGAACTATTTCTTTCTTGTTTTCTTCAAATAACTTGCTTGGGCTGCTTGGACTGTATCGAACTGGGGTCTTTCCTATATTGGCTCTTGAAGATTTTCTCAGTGAATTTTCGGGCAAAGACATTTCTGAACAATGGCTGCTTCAATACGGCAATTGAAGTATTTTGTTCTGAGAAATTTTTGCTTATTCCACTGCTAGAAGGCTCGAAGGACCAACATGTATTGGCGTATACTTTTAAAGCTAGACTGTCGGCTAAAATTAACTGTTAACACGTTTTTGTGTCAGAATAACTTTATTTATTTTTTTGTTGACAAAAAGCGACTATATGATTTTTCTAACAATATAAATAAAATCAATATATCCGCAACAGGGGGAAAGAATAAACAAAATATAGAAAGATTTTATACTAAAATAATAAAAGATTAAGAAGAAGAAAAGAACCAGTATCAGTTATTATAAAAAGGCCTCGTTGGAAATGAATCGGACATACATTAAAAAACTAACTGAAAATATAAACCAGAAGCTCTGGATTTCAACATTAAAGTAAAAGAAACAGGGAAGACCAGATTTAACATGGAGAATGTATGTAAGGCTCAAAATATAACATGGAAAGAAATAAATAAACTAGCAAATAAAAACGAAAGATGGAAACAATTTCTGGAATTCCTATGCAGACCAGAAGTTCAATTCAACCCCTTATAAACCTATAAAGCTAAATTGTAAACAAATGTGTAGTGAAGTGGAAGTGGGAAGTTAATGTAAGGCTGATAACCTTATTACTAAACGATGTAGTTAATAATTGGGATTAGTTCTTCAGGGCAGCAATTCAAAAGAAAACTCTTTTTGTCCAAGCTAATATTTCGGAAAGCTTGACTGGCAACAAAGAACATAAACAGGGTTATCAAAAATTAGTCATTATACACGAATATGCTAAGTTGTTTAATCTATTTTTTAATCGATCAATCAATTAACTCTGATATATTCGAACTACTTTAAGTATTGTTTGTAACCTATAACTTGATATACCAAACAAAATATAATTGTTTGTTTTTTGTTGTCAATTATGAAGTGCTGACATCATTTTTCTTTGCTTTGGGAATAGGAGTGGGCGATATTAAAATTTACATATCGATATTCGATAACAAAATTGTATGGATATTTGTAGATAAATATCGAAAATTGATGTATTGATATTCGATATACAGATCTCCGATTTGTTAATATATCGATAGATATCCTAAAAATGTCGGGATATCGATAAATATCGAATAAATATCGCTATTCCATATACCGATGTTCAGTATATCGATATTCCATATTTCGGTATTGATATATCGATATCTGATATTTCCATATATCGATATGTTGATATGGATATAATATCCATATTTATCGATATATTGCCCAGCCCTACTTGAGAAAGGAATAAAGCTTTCCGAAATATTAGTTTGGACAAAAAAAATTGTTTTTAATTGCCGCCCTGAAGAACAAACCCTAACTATTTACTACAGTGTTTATCAACCAGTCATTCGCTACTGTCTCTACGCCCCTGGGTGGAACTACATACTGAGGGAAGAGTTAAGTTTTCTTAAAAATGTAATATAAAACACCGTTTACACAATTTTGACAAATTGTAAAAAAGAATTTTTAAAAATTAGTAAATATTGAGCACATATCTCTTTAAATTTCCTCTTTTGAAAAGCTCATTTCCAGATGTTAAAATCGCTCAAATATAGAATCACGTGCAGTAAGCAGAAATTAACTGCATCAGTAAATTTATCACCTCCAGCTGTTCGGCGCCGTCCAAAAACGGTAAAACGTACCAGAAGCCACCGCGATGTAAAAAGCGGAAAAACAATAAAAGAAACTTTATCCACGAAGTTCGAAGACCTCGCGCACCGGTTCATCAGCTCGCAAACCGAATAAACTCCCACTTGCTCTTCGTATTACCCTGACCTTCCTCTTGACCAAGTACTGTCAAGAGTCATCGACCATCATTGCTTCGGAGGCTTAACAGTTCTTCTGCTATCATTGCGCTTGAAACAGGCACAGGCTGCCAGCGCTCTTGCCCTTAACATGGAGATTTCCAGGAGAAACTTATTCTGTGCATGTGTGGTGGTCCTAGCTTTAGCGACGCCGGCGCAAAACGCCCCTAGGTCCAAATCCAAAAAGCAGTCCGGAGGAGAGTCCTCCACCAAGTTCGACCAGCAGCAAACGGGGGACTACAACATCCAAGTACACCTGAAGGACTTCCACATCGTGGCCGTCTTGGGCGACGGCTCCTGGGGCAGCTACGGGGTAAGGGTAAAACAAGTCGATTTGAAGGTTTGTTGCTAATTGTACCGTTGCAGGACTATGACTACAACTACGACTACTCAGATTTGACCATAAAACCTATTATTCCAATCACCACGGCCCAGCCTCACGAGTCTAGCTCTTCAGAGGCGCCGGAACCGCAGGAAGAGGAAACGTCAAAGCCAGATGCCCATCCTTACTCCATCGTTTCTCCTCCAACAACCCCCGAGTCGTCAGAGCAACCGTCTTCAACAATTGCCGAATCGTCAGTACAACCTTCCTCAACAATTACATCGGTGCCGTCTTCTTCGGCATCTTCAGAGGTTAATGGGGCTACAACCACTGAGCTGATTGTAAATGCTACTTCTGATAGCACAACACAAGGTACGACGCCTTCAACGACTAAGTCAGAAGCCAGTAAAGGCCCCAAAAGGGAACAGGCCGTGCAGATAATTTCCGAAAACGCCTCCGCGGAACCAGAGGAAGCCCTCGACAAGAAAACGGAACCCTCGGTGATTAACACTTCCACACCTTCAAGTAGCGAACGACTCCCTTTAGGTGAAATTATGCATTACAGAAAATGTGCTGACGGCTACTCGAGGGACAAGCAGGGACGCTGTAGAAAAATAAGAAGAACTCCTCACATACCGTAAGTTAACTAATAGTTTTATATTAAAAATTGGGAAAATTATTTAAAAAAACAATTATTTAAGTTCCGGATTTTTAATAAAACTTTAAAACAACATCGATTTTTTGAAAAGCGTTTTGGATTGGCCAAAACTTAATCTCGTTAAATATGCGACCCACATCAATTTTAACTGTATTTTCAGCTTCGGAATTACCCGATTTGCATCTACTTTGGCGTCAAGGTTTCGGCAAGCAACAGCTGGCGGAAGTGCATCTTGAGAGAGACTTCTAAACGAGCTTTTGAAGATTTGCTCAATTTTTATGTTGTTGACCTATGTATTCATGTACATATTTTATATTTATTTTTATATTTATTTATTGGAACTGTAATTGTACACAATGGAAATATATTTATTTCAAATAAGTGTAATTATTTAGTACACAGCTCAAACGAACCAGAAAGTCGCTTTTGCTTTCAGTATGTGTACATACGGTAGTCGGAGTCATAAATTTGGCTTATAACGGTACTTTCCGTACAAACAATTAAGCCGAGATCAGCGTCGGACTGCCCGCAGTTTTACACACCATTGAAATATTGGGGCCGCTTTATACAATATTTTATACTAGGCGTTTAAGTAAAAAAAGCTTTGCAGAGTAATATGTAATATCATGAGTAAATGCTAAAAAAGTGTCATATAAACTTTTTCGACTAACGTGTAAAAAGTCCGATTTCAATGTTAACGAGTTAGGAAACGTTGAACTTTTCCTTACAAATATAGCAAAGTAAACCAATTATTATTGAAACTAGAAGCTATATTTATTGTAAGTATTGACAGTAAGTTTTTACAGTTATTGAAGATATTTTCGGGAGCTTTATTTGATAAAGCAGAGTCATTACTTCCTGTTGACCCATTATTGAGATCCACACCAAATTTGTTTTCTACTGAGCTCTGAACATACATACCCCTCTGAGACATGGAATGATTTCCATTTATAATGTTTTTTCTGATAGTAAGAATGCCTGGGCGCCACCAACTTGATTATTCGACTACTCACTAATCTAATTTCAACGATTTCCCGGTGATACGATATTTCCAACTTATATTGAAGAGAAAATGCACTTTGATAAGCTATAATCTATTATAGCGATAACAAAAACATAAGTGCAGTGAAATTAAAGTGACATTTATTTATAATACCGACGGGTAAGTAAGCTATATAAGTATATTTATAAAGGCAGTTCCTCATACCCTCTTAAAAGATTAAATTTATGACATTAATATAATTGGGGCATACTGCCAAATTAAATCTGTAACGTGATCAAGTAACATTCGCAGTGTAAAATCAATTTCAAATGCTTGCATAATACACCTATTTACCGGTACATAGGAAATGCATAATGCACCTAAATTAATCATGCAATACTACATCAGCCTGTCCAGCATGGACAAGGGAATTTCAGTATATGCATTCTCAAATAAATCACATCAATATACTTGAAATTCCAACTAAGTTCATATTTAAAAGGAAACAAGGTTTTGGCTTAGCTGTAGAATTCAGCGTCCTGCGACTATGGAGTCAAAAAAGCCAACGCTTGAACTAAAAACTTCCATCCAACTGCCAATTCATCTATGAGAAATAGTAAAAGTCCATATATGCGGATAAAACCGAAAAGCAAAATAAATGTCCAACAATCCAAAACATAAAAAATCTGGTGTGATACACGCACACAACTTCCTTTTACAGTGATCTTATAATTAGCCAAAAATTTGCTTTTAAATTTTTAAGCATTTGTCAAAAATTTTAAAAAATTACAAATTTTACAAAAACGGTACAAAATAGAGTGTTAGTTCAAGAGACAATTTTTTTCTACAATTTTAAGCTGAATTCAAAAATATAATAATTTACCGCGTGTTCTATTTAAAATAGGAGTTAATAAAAAATTTAAAAAAAAACAAAAGAAACCCATTTTAAAAGTATTCAACTGGAAATTCACCTATCTCACATCAATACACATTAAAAATGTAAAGTTAAAAAAAAATCGTTAGAGCCGTTTTTGAAAAAATCGAAAAAAACTGAAAAATCACAAGAGTAAACATCTACTTCCGGTTATGCGATTTTCTTCAAAAGCTTGCTGTCGCATCTACATAGTACACAAAACTTATATATGAAGTTTCAACGCCATACATCTTTTCATTTTTGAGATATTCTGTTGACAGGCAGACAGACAGACACACAGACAGACACACATACAGACAGACCAATGAAAAAAATATGTTTTTTGGGATCAGGGGACTCGAAAACGTGAAGATCTGTTGAAAACTCAATTTCGAATTTTTGGGGTGAATCCAATACTTCCTTTATTGTAAAAGGAAGTAAACAGCACTGGAACAGACGACTAATTTAGTTGTATATCGACTTAGTGTTCTAATGTCCAAGGGAGGTTCTAGCTTATCGAATACCGGACTTACCCAAAAACCACGGTCTCCATTCAAGTCCACAAGCTAAGAGACTTTTCGACATTGCACCACTTACCAACGGAATTTGAGAAAGACTAAATGAGAACTAAAACCCTCACATTTTCAAAATCTCTTTTTAAATGCAGGAAGCAAGTCCTCGAAGAATGCAAAAACGGTTTGTTTTCAGCTAGCCCCCCATTCACAAGCCAACCAAAACTAAAAACCGAGCCGTAGGGTGGACGCTTCTAAACGACCGTGCCCACACTCGCGGTAACCGCAAAACTTCCATCATCTTGAATAAGTCCCATGGAAGAGGCTACCTTGAGCAAACCTTTTAAATAAACGTGTTCTGAAAGCACGGGCGTTTATGTCTAAATCAATTAGGGAGAAGGGGGGGGGGGACGTTTAAAGTAAGTAATTGTTATCTTACGGGCGCCAGAATAACAATTATCAACGCCAGAAGTGACTGGCATTCCCTACTGCAGAAGGGAACGGCTTCGGCAAAGGGGAGTCGCTGAAGTTGGTAAAATGGCCCTAAAGTGACGTCAAAGTTAAAGCTATACTTTATAAAACCTAATACGCTGGTTACTATCCAACCTGCCTATTTGTGGCTCTCTCTGTCGGAAGGGGGGGGGCTCGATCTGATGTCCGTCATATTCAATTTACTCCTATTATACAGGGTGTTTCATAACGTACGGAGGAGACTGAAAGGGTAGCTAGAGGAGACAACAATAAAGTTATTTTCTTAATAAACTTCTGACCAAAACCCAACACCAAGAAAGTTAGAGCAAGTTAAAGTTGAATAAATTAAGGAGCGTTATTTACAAACTGAGGTAGTAATTCACGATTCCTACGGACGGTGACGAATGAATGTTGTTTTACTACGAAGGGTGTTCTTAACTTCCACAATTCTAACATTTGGGTTGATCAAAATTCGCACGCGATTCGCCAGAGTAGCATTCAGCAGCGTTTTAGTTTGAATCTGTGGGCTGGTATTTTGAACAACGACGAATTACCAGTAGGTCTTAATGACCATTCTTATTTTCAGTCTTTACAAGAAGTTCTGCCAGAGCTCCTCGAAGATGTTCCTTTGAATGTGCGTCTTATCATATGGTTTATGCATGATGGCTGTTCTTCACATTTTAGTCATGTTGTACGAGATTACCTCGACACCGTTTTTCCGCAAAGATGGATTCATTTCATGGCCCCAACGCAGCCCAGATCTCAACCCAGCGGACTTTTTTGTGGAGTTTTATGAAAGAATTGGTTTATGCTACCGATGTTGATACAATTGACGAGTTGCGCCGTCGCAGCAACCCTGCAACAGAGCAGTTACTCCAACAATTTCCAAGAATATCGGAAAACTGGATTCGTCGAACGCAAATGTGCGTTGAAATGCAGGCTCAGCATTTCGTACACCTAATGTTTAGTGATGCCCTTTTAAACCATTATTCGACAGTGATATTATTTAGAGAATAAATGAGTTTACTTATTGAAGGAGTTACTTAAAGTAACGAATTGATATCGCTATAGGTTCAAATATACAAAGACAGTTTTCCAAACTTTCCGCTGCCCCAGAACCTGTTATAACCAGGTCTTAATACAGTCGTGTTTTATGCAAAGTTTTAAGGATCTTAAACTGTTTATAACGGATGTTGGTGCAGATTCTGCTGCCATAATTGAATCTAAAAAACTGTTTTTGGACAAATAACTTCCACTCCACTTGTTATTTTTTAAGTCACCTTTCATGTTTTGTTTGGGTATTAAGAAATTTACAAACTATTAGTTTTTTCTTAACGGGATCTTTAGTTATGGTAGAAGAATGACAAGAAAACTGGAAAGAAGTATCTTCTAAAATCTGAAAATATTGTAACTTAAAAAAATTTTTTGTTCTAAAAAGCAATTCAGGTTACGAAGTTCTTAACGGATCTAGTAGTTCGAATGAAACTATAGATTTAAATTTATTGCTTGCGAGCAAATTGAAATACATGCCAATTAGCTACGTCATGTGATGTTGAGCGCTCTTTTCTGTTTATAAAAAAATATTAAGTGATACGCGCCAATCTTTTTCAATGAAAAATTTTGAAAAATATTTATTTGTTTATTGTTTTAGTCGATAGTTGATTGTAATGTAAATAAGATTTTTGTTATTTGCCGGTATTTTATAAACCTATTACTGCTGTTTAATTAACACTTAGTATACCAAACTATTTTTAAATGCAGTGTTTAGGAGATCCCAATTGAGTTTAGTATATATTTTTTATTCTATCACTTTATTTATATTGCAATAGCGTAGTATTCGACTGTAATAATATAATATTAACATTGTCTCTGTGGAAAATTTTTAATTCTATTAAATTCGAAACAAACCTAATAGCAATATATAGGTGAACAGATCGCAATAGAAAACAATAATATTTCGAAATAATAAAGTGCATACACAAGCTGACATTAACTAATACTTTAGTGTGATTATCATCATACCTCTATAATAATGCACAACACTACATGCCGTGTTAAACCGGAAAAAGTTTCAAGGTTTCATTTCCATTACCTTTAATATGGATATTATCACAGAAAACAATTACTTATTATGCCTATTGGACGTGTTTTTTAAAACTACGAACACAAGTACAATTTAGTTAATAATGAAGATTCATTACTGCCTTACCGAATGGGCCCACACGCTCCGTTTAAACAGACCCTTTCAAATAGATTTTTCAAGTTCGGCGCCCGATACAAGTTCGGCTGACCTAAACTTTACAAGGTTTACATTTTTCTTATTCTGCTCGTAAATTAATTTTTTGCAAACTGCACAAATGTTATTCGCTTTTGGATCTTTCATGGTGTCTTGCTCCTAGTGCATTTGTTTCTATTCCACACAATTGTATTGCCCTTATTACATGCGAGGGTAATAATTTGAATTTCCAACCCTATTCTGCTTACCTTTTTCTAACCTTTTCTATGCTCAATGCTATGAAAAACAATTTTCTCTATCATACTTTATCTTTTGCAATCCTGGGTTCTCACTAACACCTAAATATAATGTATGAATCCAGTGCTGCTACATCTACCATGTGAAAGAAAAGGCGAAGAAGCCATCTTTCTGTACGCTTGCGGCAAATATTCAGCTACACGTTTATCTCCATTATCCACATTTTCTTTAGTGTAATCTCCTTAATCATAACAGTTTTTTTATTCATATGGCATTATAGAATTACCAATATATTATGTGGAGAGCAAAAGTACAAGCTCCCTCTTCTTAGACATACACGATAACATCATGATTTTTTTCCGAAAATACAAACTTTTGTTAATACGACTCTCTACCAGTAACAGAATTCAATCATTCAGGAGTGTCAGATTTATTTTTCTTACATTTCCCACTATAGTTAATTTTTTTTGTAAGAAGAAATTCTGCAGGCTATACTATAACACGATTCTCTCTCACCTAGTGACGGGCGGACAATAATACAACCAAACATTATGTAGTTTAGTTAAACGACATACTCTTGGATACAAGGAACGTACCAAGACAAGAGGGGACCTTACGAGACCCCAACTGCTAATTATGGAATTTAATTGGAAAACTTAAATGTAATGTGAATAATCAACAAAAATATAAATAAATTAAAACATATTGGACACATACTATAATATTAAAGCCACAGCTTTGCACATGCAAAAATTATTTTACAAAAAACTGAGATTGGGGTTCCTAAAGCAGGTATATGCAAACTTTTCATACCGCGCCCCAAATTGTGTTCAAAATACAAACTTGCCTTTCTTGCCATGGCTGGCATAATTTTTATTAATATGTAGTATTTGGGAGGGTTGATGATAATTATGAGAAATAGTATGTTACAAAAAATGGTGGGTGTATTTTATTAAAACTAAAAATAACAAAATAATTCAAGCTAAAAACACCAATATAACTTCTGATACGAATAAAATGAATCATCAATCAATTAATGTAATTATACAACAATATAAATACAAGAATAAACACCACATTTTAAAATGACGATAACAAAAGCATAAAAATATTTGACACCCGGCCAAGTGCAGCGTTCATAAATTACCTTGCGACAGGACTCATAAAATCAGCGTAGAAAATTATAAAACTGAAAACGACAAGCTGTTTAGCTTAAATCAACTGGAGACTAATTTTGGATGTAACGCTATACGTGAGTTAGTAACTAGAGTCATAAACTGCATAATTAGTGGCGCGAGTGGCGGACAACATTCCCAATTGCAATGTAAAACCCACGCAATTTAAAACTTAAAACCCTACGCCATCTGCGAGTAGCAGGGGTTCCAAGGGTAAGCTGTAGGTAGCTTCTAAACCTTTTTGGGACATAGCGACGACTGCTAAAGGACCGAGGAAATTTTATTGACCGCCCGCAGAAAAGGAGACGAGTAATAAAATCCTCTAGGAAAATTGCTACCTAACACTTTCGCCGAAAAGACGTCCGACTTCAGCAAAAGAATAATCAAGCAATTCCAATTCTTCCGCATGGAAACCGGGCACAATTCCTAATTGCACTTTTGAGAAACACCGAGGCCATTCCGTACTCAGTCAGATTCTTTCAGTAAAATTCATTCGGTTACTGTTAATAACATTCGGCTTATTGCATTCGACTCCGGGATCCGTGTCTAGGATCCGTTTAGAGCATTTCGAACTCGTGTCACGAATAAGTGCATTCGTTCACAGAGCTCTGTTGAAATACCAAGGCGCGTTTAATCGTTAGCACAAAAATTGTTTTATCACATGCTATATCGACTGTTCACTCTCAAAGTCGAATAGAGGCAATCAACATTGTGCATTTAATTTTTAAGTATTTTGTTATTATTTGCTATATCAGTAAATATTATTGTTATTATTATTATTATTATTAGTATCATCTGTATATATTATATTGCAATGATATTCGCTTGTACATTAAACATGTTTGTAACTAAAGGCAATGAGAAACTAACAAAGTTTATTTGCTAAAATGTACTCAACAACACAAACAGATTTCCTTGCCGTAGGATTTATCTATTAATTGTAAATAATCAAATTTGGTGCATTAGTTTGTTTAAAAGTAAAATTTAGGAGAATCTTCTTCTTAATGAGCGATTTAAAATAAACACATGCAAATGGCATCCCACATAACATCAATTGCGCCTTGAATGCATTTTCATGGTTTCCGGAAGAATTTTAGGTTATCTTTGGTAATACCAAGCTATAATACACTTGGTAATCCCAATTATCGCCACACAAAGAACCAGAAAAACGAATAGGGTTGCATGTTAGTTCTAGAGAGCACAGAATAACACATTCGGACAATGTTTTTGCGATACAGTAAACGACTCAGTGCGTTTTTAAAGTTTATTATAAAAAAACTTGACATACGGTTAAAAAATTGTATAAAAGTGGCTTGCAACACCACAAAGAATACACTCAGAGCACTGGAAATCAGATGGAGCCGCCACTCGCCGCTGGAGGCTGAAATCAGAACTGGTCAGAAGTCCGCTTGAGGCTGAGATCGTCGACAACTCAAAGTTTGGGGCAAGAACTGTGGACGTCAAGGCTAATATCCAAGGAGCAGGATGTGTGTCCTTGGCAGTTTACAAACAGAAAATTAAGTACTGCACACATGAGAGCCACGAGTTCACATACCAGAGAAGTTGAAGCCGTGACAAGTCAGATCGGGCAGTAAATATGCTACATGGAGAAGCCCGCGTAAGTGGCAGGTCAGAGACACGTTTGAAGGAGGTATTTATGGACATTCTTAAAGCTTAAAACTGAATTTCAGGACACTTCTACTTTAAAATGCGCTGTAAACGGTGGTGCAATTATTTTTACGTTTAGATTTAAGGATTTTATGCAATTAATTGATGCATTTTTTCCAAACTGCGGCAAGCTTTTGTTTATAAAATTTGTAGTATTGTGAACAATTATTTAAAACTTACGTAAAGTTAAACCAAATAATGCTTGGCTGTGGCATTCGTTTGTTTTCTAATAGTATAAATTAAAATCCGCACTAAATTTTCGAGAGACTTCACCAATTTTATTCGACACAAACCCATGTCGGTCGTATTCCTGTTTATATGTTAAATTATTTGTTTTTTTAAGTGCGAATAAATAGTGTCAATAGTTTGTGGTGTTGATATCCAAGTTTGATTGCTGATATTCTGATTTGGAGCAACTTATACAGTTTTCTTTAAAGAAATTGGTCGCAGAACGAGTTGCAGGCAGCAGACATTTTAAACTTCTGAGCATAGGCGTGCGGTTTCAGTTTTCCTTGCATCATCAACCAGTGGCGAAGAGTAAAAAAGGTTAGCGTGTTTATTCTATGCTATGTGCTCTTTTAGCTCGCGAAATATTTTATTGTAATTATTGAGCTCTATAGTCATATCGAAACCGGCAAGAATGGGACTTGAAAAGATTAATAATTAAAATAAAGTTTTCTCGTTTCGATACTCATTTAATTTAAATAATATGCTTCCATGAATCCACGAAATGATACTGATGTTATGTATTATTTTTTTAACCCTGAGTTGCTTATGCGTAAAACAAGAGTCTCATAAAGTTGCTTGCTTGTGAAAACTTGGCTGTGCCCATAATAAATCATTTATTCATGCTTAAGGCAGGTATCAAAATAAATTTTGAGGTATAAAGGGTACCTATCTGTTATTTAGCAAGTCAAATAATTAATTTTCAATTTTAATTGCTTGAGCCATAGCAAGTGACTCAAGCACAGTATATTTTTATAGGTCGCACAAAACGTGGGGCAAATTAGAGAATACACTGTGTCCAATATAAGGAGGGCCACTATGGAGATCTTGTTAACAGTAAGAGATACAAATTTGGTTAAATGGAAACAAGTTGCGTAATTAAAGGAGTAACAAAACTACGCCCAGAAATCCGTGGTATGATTTTTCGTTTTTAAGTTATCTTAAAACCCGAATTTTTGGATTTCCAATTCTATCTTTTGTCGACGTTAATATTAAAATTAGAGCGAAACTGGTAAATCTTCTTTATAGCAACTTTTAATGGACTTAAAGCTTGCGTTATGAATTTTTTATCCGAAGTTTCCTTTCCGAGCAACCACCATCGACTTCGTCTCTTTAAATGCGGTCCTTATTTTTTTATATCAAATTTTTGTAGTGAATTCAACGATATACCATACATTATGGTTCAATAACGCTTCGAGTTTCTTTTACCATCATTGGTAAATGTTTGGCTACGGTCTCGTGTTCTAGAGCGTTTCATGTCGTTTCAGCTTTTGTAATTTAAAGAAAGAAGTAATGAACCATACTTAATGTTTTTAATCCTTGACAATCACGTATGGTTTTGGAATACAAATAATTTTCTGTATGAAGTACCTAATTAATGTATTGCTTATTTGTCTTACTTATAAACAATAACTAAAATTAGAAATAGAAACATCCAGTGTGGTTCATTACGCCTTTATTTAAATTACAAACGCTAAAACAACTTATGAACTGCTCTAGGATACCAATCGGTATCCAAAAATTTTCAGATGATGGTCAAAAAAGAGTTGACGCGTAATTAAACCATAATGTGTGGTACATTGTTGAATTCACAACAAAAATTTGGTGTGATACACGCACACAACTTCCTTTTACAGTGATCTTATAATTAGCAAAACATTTTATTTTAAATTCTTAAGCATTTGTCAAAAATTTTCAAAAATTACAAATTTTACTAAAACGGTACAAAATAGAGTGTTAGTTCAAGAGACAAATTTTCTCTAGAATTTTAAGGAGAATTTAAAAATGTATTAATATACCTGGTGTTCTATTTAAAATAGGAGTTAATAAAAAAATAGAAAAAAAAACCCATTTTAGAAGTATGGAAAATCACCTATCTCACATCAATACACATTAAAAATGTAATAAAAATGTAAAGTTTAAAAAAAATCGTTAGAGCCGTTTTTGAAAAAATCGAAAAAAACTGAAAAATCACAAGAGTAAACACCAACTTCCGGTTATGCGATTTTTTTCAAAAGCTTGCTGTCGCATCTACATAGTACACAATACTTATATATGAAGTTTCAACGCCACATCTCTTTCCGTTTTTGAGATATTCTGTTCACAGACAGACACACAGACCGACCAATGACAAAAAAAAAGTTTTTTGGGATCAGGGGACTCTAAAACGTGAATATCTGTTGAAAACTCAATTTCGAATTTTTGGGGTAAATGCAATACGTCCTTTATTGTAAAAGGAAGTAAAAATTAAGTTAATGATGGTTGCTCGGAAACGAAAAGTCAGATAAAAAAATTGATAACGCAATCCTTAGGTCCATTGAAAGTTTCTGTAAAGAAGTTTTGTCAATTTCGCTTTTAATATTACCGCCACAAAAAATAGAATTAAAAATCCAAAAATTCGGTTTTTAAGATAACTCAAAAACGAAAAATCATGCCAAGTATTTCGTCAATTTGTTTGTCCTTTAATTACGCAATTTTTTTTCATTTAACCAAATTTACTGTAAAATTTCTTACTGTTAACGAGATCTCCATACTGGCCCTCCCTACCTTCAACACACTGTATATAATAAGAATATGTATTTGTGTATACAATTCTACGTTTATGTATATTTGTGTGTGGACATTATTCAATTTTGTTAAAATAAATAAATGGTTGTTTTTTATAACGTATAATTATTTATTATATTATTGCATATATTTACTTTCAACTGCAAATTAAATGCACATTTAGGCCAATTTATTGTGCATATTTTGCGTTTTTTAGTGGATTTTTTAAACGCTCTGTAGGGTTTTTTACTGTTACAAATATTAGTTAAACGCCGCTCACATTTCAAGAAAAATAGAAACATAATAACGTTTTAACAAGTTTCCCTGAAAATGTATACAGATCAAGTTTTTAAACTGATTGTTTTTAATTTTCCGAAGAAAAATGGAAAACCCCATTTTTCTGCTTCATTCTAATCAAAGCAAACTTTTGATACATTTTTTTTTATACACGGTACTATAACTTTTATTTTTATGCAGTTTTGGTTTACTTTTTCCGTATATTTCCTAAACTTTAAATTAAAAATGCTTTTAGTGGCGAAAAGTCGTTTTATGGCTGGCCAATTGTGGGCTAGACGGAAATCTGGCCAGGCTGTAAACTTTTCACCTCTTACAACGACTTCGTGTTTATGGTCGGTTAACCAAATTGCTTCCTACGTTGGTGACCGTAATGTTATTATTTTTTGCCGTCCTTTTATCCATCTGTAGATTTCACGGCAGCGGCCGCCCGAGAGAAAGAGCAGGTCGCGCAGCGACTGTAAATAAACAAGAAAAAAGCGTCCCGTTATGGGGAAGTGTTACCTTCACCTTGCGGTAGTTTGAGCTCTTCAACAAAACAAGGAATCGTCTTCTTTGGCAGTCCAACTTTGGTATTCAGACCACAAGCACCTGTACGCTGCTGATAAAAATCACTATGGGCGCAGTTCTGATTGCAGTCCTCGCATTTCTGGCGCTCTCGCAGGCGTCGCCCTTGCCGGCCAGGGTGAAGTACGACCAGAAGCAGGAGGGTAAGTGGAACGTTCGCGCCGACCTGGAGAACTTCGTCATCCTCGTTATACCCACTTCGTCACCGGGCTCGTCGGGCGTGAGCAACGCCAGCCTCCTAGACTTCCTCTCCAAGAGCATCCCGCTGCCGTACCACAAATTCTCCAAGAAGCACGTAAAGGTCCCTCAGGAGGAAGTCCTCCCCGACACCGAACAGTTTCTCGAGTCCAAAACAGCGCCCTACCACGTGGACATCAGCCGCACCAGGAGCCACCTGGCGAAGCTTCACCCGGAGATTAACATCCCCAAGGAGGAAATCATCATCGCCCGGTCCCCGAGCGTAGCTTTGGCGAAACACTTAGAAAGTAGGGACTCCAGGGCCATTCTTATCACCGTGCCTGTGGGGAATGAAAACGTCCAATTGCATGACATCAAAGCGGCGTTGGGGAAGATGGACGAGAAAAAGAAATTGGGCCTTTCGGCGCAATCGATCGAGCAAGGTTTGGCCGAGCAGTACCACGGGAAGAAATGGGAAGGGCTGCACATCTCCGAACCCATGGAAGAGCTCGAGCGCAAGGCGCAAATATTGATTCAAAGGCAGGAGATCGCTAAGAAGACGTCGCCCATTGAGTACGAAAGGCTAACCAAGGAGGTGAGAACGGCTTACGCCACTATTATCGCCAAGGCTATTCAAGGCAGCCTGGTCGACTATTTCAAAAAGGTCGCCCAGAAGCTCAAGGAAGAGAACCAGGCAGCTGCCACGGATAGTCCTGTCGAAGCCGATGTGCAGGTCCAGGAGGAAAAGAAGGAAACGGAAAATCGTCCTAAAGGCGCCTTCACTCAGAAAATTATGGAAATCTACGATAAGATACTGGCGAATATGGAGAAGGGTAAGGGCAAGGTTGAAGCTCCTAAGCTCGAACTGGAACCTCCAAAGGTGGCGGAAGGAGCCAAAGGCAAGGAGGAGTTTGCTAGCAAAAAAGGTGGATTTGAGCACAAAGTTGGCAGCGTGGAAAAGGCAAGTAAGAAACCAGTCGGAGGCCAGAAAGACAAGGACGAACTGCTGCTTTTAGGGGCGGTGAACGAGCAATGCGGCCCGGGAATGCAGAGAGATCCCTCTGGAATCTGCGTTACTGTCAAGTCTTAAATTGTGATGTTATTTATTCCTATTTATTTTATGTATTTATTATAGAAAAATAAATGTGTTTTTATTGTAAAATGTTTATTCAGATAAGGTTAGAACCGATAAATAATGCAAAATTACTTATCTACAGTACAGACAAGTTAAAAATCCTTTTAGAGATAAGTACCTATTTCAGCAGCTGAAAAATAGATTCAATGTTCCACTGAAAATTTTAATTTGTGGTAAGGCCATTTAACGTTTGAAAATTACTAAACCACTTCGACAGTTATTCACTAAAGTCAGTGATTAAAGTATAATCACAGTTAGGAATATAAATATCTAATTCAAGTAAAAAATAATTTTAATTGCAAGCCGTAAATACAGTTAGTGTATCTATCTGTTTTTACTGTAAACAGTTTTATATTTAAAACAACTAGCATAGAGGTTATTTATATAAATACAGCAATTATAATTATAACCAAACCTGAAAGTCTCGTACGAGCACTTAAAAAAGAAGCAAATAGATTTCAACGCAACTAAATTCGAAGCACGCTGAAGAAGTAATTTTAATAATTTAAAAGATTAAAATTGGGAACTTATAAAGTAAGTACAGCAAGGTGCATTCTCTCTTCTTTTTACAACGAAAATTTTTCCAAATTTAACAAAGATACATTGCATCTAATCTCTTAAAGGACTGTTTTGCGAACAAAATATTTATAAGTAAAAATAAAGTATACGATGAGAGTAGGCAATAGGTACATGTAACAGTATCTGTTAAAAAATAACTGTATGAGGATTTAAAAAATCTGTATAATAATTTTTATGACTCGTTTTAATTGTACCAGACTGCCAAGAACGTAGGCTGTTTATTTTTTAGAAGAGAGGTTATAATAGTTATTTCATTTAATGTTTGATGGTATACTATTAAAATTAAATAGCATAGGACAAACGTATGTGCTAAAATGAAATTAAATAGAACATATCTGAGTTAATTTCAATTTTTAGTTGCTCAAATTAGATATAAATGCAAAATAAAGCTCTTAGCGTTAATTTTCAATCTTCGAAAGTGGATATTCCTGTAAAATGGATTAAAACTACAAATCTGCTAATTAAAAAAAGTCAACCCACCAAGTCGATAATAATTTTTCATACAAAATGGAAGTCGGAAAAGCAAGAGTAGAAAGTACAAATCTAAATAGAAACAGAGTGATGTTTTACTAAACAAGTATGGTTATGCAGAAAAGTACCACATTTCTTAACGATTTTGAATGTAGAAATCAAGTACATTAGCAAATAAAATGCCATAAAAGATGTGTGTTGCTATTTTGCATCACAGATTAATTTTCAGATATTGATTCTATTCCAATACTAGGTTATTGCCAAAAATGCTCGGAAAAAGGAAAATTAATATTTAAAAAACTTCTATTTCCACCAATTTAAAACATTAGATTAATAATTAAAGAACTGTGTAGCTTCTAATAAGACAATTTATTTCGTTCGATTATTACCAAATTTAAAAAGTGTTTCCAAGCTAAAATTTAAGTAAAAAATCAAACAAGATTATTTCCTGTAGATATAAACCTTAAAATAAAAACCTAAATACAAAATAAGGTACTACTTTTATTAGTTATTGAAATTAAATTTTATATAATTTTATAATATAAAAAATATAAAAACATAAACATTGTGCTTCGTCAAATGTCTGCAATAAAACGAATTAGTAGATTGTAGACAATACTCAAACTAGTAGAAGTCAAGCACACAGGTCGAAATATTTAATAAAAATAAATATTTATTGATGAAATCTACTATTTGAACAATCTCTCATGGATCAATTTACCATTTCGACAATTATTGTTCATACAAAATCAAAGTTTGAAAGACAAAAAATTATTTCCAGCAATTCTTTAAAATTTAAAATTGAATTGAAAGCTAAATCGAAAATAAGAAACATTGGTGTGTAGTCTTGCTACTCTATCTTACAGATTAATTTCCAGACGCTGATTTTATTCCAATATCTAATGAGGTAGTATTTGAAAATTCTTAAGAAATTTTTACTTGGTTATTATCAAAGATGTTCTTAACAAAAAAATTATATTTTAAAATTATATTTCCAGTAATTTAAGACAGTAGGTAAGTCATTAAAGAATTGTTTAATTTTGTTGAACTATTATCACATTTTAAGATTTTTCCAAAAAAATAGAGATTATTTCTCGTCGTTAAAAAGCTCAATAAAGACCTCAATGGATCTTGAATTTTATTATTTATTGAAATTTGATCTTTTGGAACCAAAATTTAAAAATAATCAGATTTATTCAGTAAAACAAATTGGTAGAGAGAGGCAATATTCTCTAAGCTAGTATAAATCAAACACACAGGTCGAGTTAATTAATAAAAATAAATATTTATTGATAATAACACAAAAATGGCATCACTGCATTACATGCTCTTCAATTCTTAAACTTAAATGAGACTCTTCAAAAACGGCTCAGCAATTGCATGCCTCAGCAAGGACCTGAAAACGAAGCCAATAATGAGCGTAAACTCCAGATTAAATAAAAACCAACCTTAAATGGGCTGGCTTGGACGTGGGGTTGAGGGGTCCATGGTCGTTTTCGCTTGCAGCAGGCTCGGGCGTGGAGGGTTTGTTCTCCACAGTTTCCTCAACTTGAATCTGGGGCTTCTCCGCATCGCCTATGATCCCCAGGAAGTCATCCCCCAGAGCTTGGGTGTCCAGGAGGGCGGTTGCTGCGAGCAGAGCTTCTGCAGGCGCCCAGATGAAGACGACGTCCTTGACGTTGATTCTGTAATTTTCGGTCCCGTTCTGGCTCTGGTTGACTACTTCGAATTGTTCTGAGGGTTCGGTGTCGGTGCAGTTCTGCTGCTGGGTCTCGGATGGGGGTGTCGTTGGCGCTGCTTGGACGATGCGGAGAGATATCAGGGCCAGCACGGCGACGATGATGATCTTGAACAGTAAACGGTTGTCTGCCATGGTTTTTTATGCTGCTGGATGTTGACACGCGAAGAACTGTACATGAAATGAAGGCACCGGCGAGATGTATGTAAATAAAGTAACAGAACTGAGCTTCCAGGAGAAGTGCACTTGGTGGCAGAAGTTTGGAAAGCTGAACAGTTACATTTTTTATGGGCGTTAAATAAAATTGAACGTGCATTTTCGCTCAAATTGTGCTTTAGGGACTTTTAAAGAATTCGGTATTATTTCTATGCTTAATTTTGATAACTACTTACAATATGTGGTTCAGTGATTTTTTTTAAATTAATGACTAAAATAGTATCAACAAACACGTATACATAAAAAAATTATATACCATGACAAGCTTGGTAGCCCCTGATCACTAAAAAATGGCCATTTTGCAAACTGACAGTCAACGTAGACCCTATTTTATGACCATATCTCAAATATATTTTGGGTAAGAATAGAAAGCCCTGCCTAGTTTGCTGTTTTCTGCAAGGTTTCAGATTCCGATTCTTCTAACAGAAGCCGAATTTTACTCTAAGCTTTTTACTCCTCTTCAGAGGCTTAACAGTTGAACCAATATCGCGACCAGAAATATGACAAAAGCAACGTACTTCATACGAGTAAGTACGCAAATGAAGAAGCTACACCAACTGCAACAGAAAGATTACGACTGCAGCGAGTAGAAAAACACAAATATTTGCGAACCATAATTAATAGCAACCAAAAGTTAGAAATCGAGCAAGTAAAGCAAACGAAGTTTACTACTATCAAACAAACAAACCACAACAGAACAGAAATAAATATGCATATTTAGAAAACTATAAATATACACCTATCTACTGCTGCAGCAACAATATCTTGGACGATAAGAAATAAATAGTACTGAAGAGAACCAGAGGAAGGAGCATAAGACACAAACTAGAACAAAATTCAATTGTGGAAGACCCCAAAAAAATAGGTACTCTAAACTAACACACGATATATTAGTTGGGGTAAAAAGAAGAATAAGACCTAGAACCACATAAAGGCAACATCAAGAAAGGGGCAAGAAAAAGGAAAAAAACATCCAGAGAAGCTTCTTCTTCTTCTTTCTTTAGGTCGAATGGTCTAATATGTGATTAAGACCGCAATTTTCTTAAGAGATAAACAGCCAACTGTTTTTCCACCTTTGTTAAGGGGGTTTAGTGTTCGTCAGCGTGATAGTTTGGCTTCGAGCGCAATATACGAGTTATCTACGTATGATTCTAGTATTATACATTCTTTTAATGTGCTCATATCGGTATTTTCTTCTCTTTCGTTCCCACCTGGCCATATTTTTGTTTCTTATGCTGTTCCCGATTTCATACAAGATTTATTTATTTTTACATTCCTCGCCTAAAATAAGAGGTAAATCTTAAATCCCTGAAAAAATTACTTTCCGAGATGTCTTCAGATTCACGTTTCAGGTACCTAGATGACGAAAAACATGTTTTCTCAATTATGTCTATCTGCCTGTAGGTCCGTCTTTCTGTCTGTCTCTCTGATGGGGATATAGCTCAAAAATTATTTGTTGGAGGATAATATTTTACATGTTGATTGGATGTCTCGCTAGCTAGAAACCGAACATATTTTTGATCAAATATATATAAGATCAACTCACTCTCTCTCTCTCTCTCTCTCTCTTTCACGATCCAGCCAGTCGCCTTGTTAAAGATATTTTTCCTTCATTATGTTCCTTATATGTGTTCTCCATTTATTGAACGAGCGACCCCTTCTTCTTTTTCCTTTTGACGACCATTAAAATATACTTTTTGGCCTTCTGCGTTTTTGCATTCTTTCTAGGTGGCCGTACCAAGGAAGGTTCTTTTTCTAAATTTCTGGTAATGGATAAATTGATTCCCACTTCTTCAATATTTCTTCTGTTTTCCATCTATTTCGTTTGGTAATTTGTAGATGTCCTCTGAAAACGTCCAATTCAACTGTTCTTATTTTGCTTCTCAAATAGACTGTTACTGGCGAAGGCTCTCCACCATACAAGACAATACGTTCATCTATCTATGCCAGTAAATATGTTCTTCTTGGTTTCTTCTTTTATATTTTTATTCCATAAGACTCCGTGCAATGCTCTAGTTTCCGCTGTTCTTTGTCTAGTTCTGTTATTTATATCTTATTCTACTGACCCATTATCCGAGATAATTGAGCCTAAATATTTGTAATTTTGACAGTGTCGAATGGTCTCATCATCGACCTGTATGTTTTGTTGTTCTCTGTCGATATACATGATGTATTTTGTCTTGTTAATGTTGATCGGCTGTCCATAATTCATTAATTCTTTCTTTAGCGTTTCAATCATGTATGTTATATTTTCTTTGTTTTTTTTGTAAAATCTCTTTGATCATGTGCAAAAAGTAGATGTTTTAGTTCTCTGTATTTTATAACAATTATTTTTCTCTCACATTTGTGTTCCGAACTTTCAACCATTTTGTCGATGTATATATTAAATAAGAGAGGAGATAGGGTGCACCCTTGTTTTAACACCTTTGTTATTTCAAAAATTTAGTAAATGTATTCTCTATTTTTGTTTTCCCGGTTGTGTGTGTATATAGTTCTTTTACCACTTCTATTCATTTTCTGGTTACCTATCTCTAATCATTCCATAGCTGGCCATATTTCACATCTGGTTGTACTATCGTATGCTTAATCTAAATGTATATATGTTGTGTAGGTACCACTCTATGTTTTTAGATTTATTTTATATTTTTATTTCTTCTTGACTTGTTAAACGGTCGTTTACTCTGAACTAACTCGGTAAATGAGTCTTTACAGGAACAGTGGCTGTAAAATGTTGTCATGGCGACTTTACAAGCGCCTTGTATTCCTCGTAATAAACACATCCTTTATTAATCACTAATATTTTTAGGCTTTATTGGGGTTACCGAATTACAGTGCTCGCTCCTACGTCGGTCGTTCACCCTGCAAATAATCTGCCCCGCCCATAAAGGCTTTACTAAGCTTGTCACGTAAATAACTATTATAGAGTGGACACATTAGGAAAATAAAATGTCTAGATTTGCTTTAATTCAAGAACTATTAGTTAGATAAAAGTAATGTTTTGCACATAGCTCAGTTTTGTTACCGTTGTCGAAAATTAGCATTTACAGATACAGGGCGACAAAAAAGTGCAGCGCTTGATGCGGACTGCACTTGTGAGACAAGTTTTGCCTAAAGTACTTTACAGATTTTTTACCTTGGGCAAGTCATAAGACATAATTGGAAAAGAGAACGAAGACATTTTTTCTATACTACCTATTAATTAAAATTAAGAACCTCAACTTGATTTATTATTTACTTTTTTCTTAAATTGTCCTTTTACAAGCTTTACATTTTTTAAATTATTCGCAATAGTCGCTTATTTAATTTTTTCTTTAGTTGTGAAATTCTGCACTTCCACATAAAACTAGTGACGTCTAGTACACCGCGACGGTGGCACGTACGAGTTTTATTGGCATAAGAATTTTACTTTTCTGGTTTCAGGCCAATTGCATAACGGAGAATCGCCACCGATGAACAAAAAATGGCGAGCAGCATTTAAGCGTGTACGGGATTTTGAATAAAATATAATTAAGTAAAAAATTAGAAAGGGGTCAGAGTTGTAGTTTGGCATGATTTCAAATACAAGGTATGCAAACGATCCTTTATCAACACTTATTTTGCTTTAATTACCTTTCCTTAGTGTAACAGTAAAGCGAATGGAGGTTTGTGTGTCAGTAAGCTAAACACGATTAGACGGGAAGATTAAATTCGCAATAAAAAGTTGCGGAAATCTACTGAATTGGCTTGTGTTAAAATAATCGGTTCTATTTTAAAATATATTTTAAATCGAAAAGCTAACTTCAATAAAGCCGTATAATAATTGATGGAGTCAAGGACTGATCGAAACTGGTCTTTATTTCGTATCAAAGAGCTCAAGATCAAGGTTGCATTGATTTTCTGCTTTCGGATACTCTAAATAACTATTAAAATCGCTAATTTGAATACTACTTTCCTATTATAAATTTCAGTGTTTTCTAAATAAAATTTAACCTTCTTAGAAGAAATAAAATTCATAATCATGATGTTATTTTGCAACCGTTAAGATACATTTTATCAGCTTATTTTGGTCATCGCCTAATAGTTTGTCAATTTCTATTAAAATTAAATAAATCATTTCGTAAGTATCGGGTTTTACCAGTGAAGCGTATCGATAGCAATGAAATTTTAAAAAATGGACAATTATAGTAAAGGCATAATATCGGCCAATATACGTCATAAATGACGTAATTCGAAGTAATCTGTGCTGCCACTTTAGAAAAGCACCAAAATTATGTTTTCGCTAAGTAAATAATATGAATAAAGTGAGATATTTTGAACACATTGTTAAAAATACAAAATGTGGCCCTTTTACAAATGGAACGCCAAATAAATATGCCATACTCCCCAATGCGGAGAGAAAATGGACTTGGGTCAGTCCAAATGGGAAAACAAGTAACGAAATCGATTTTTTCATATCCTCCCACAAACACATAATTACTAACATAACAGTGATTAACAAACGTGTATCAGGAAGCGACGACAGATTGGTAAGAACACAATTCAGAATAGACACCCAAGACGAACGAAGAAAGCTTATAAGAACAAAAAGCTATAGAATAGACAGAGACTACCACAGAGAATCAAAAACAATATCAACTAGAATTAAAATGAAACCTCTGGTATAGCAAAATAAAAAAAGAAGACACACTAGACAACATAAACAATAAAATTACAAATGCAATTATACAGGCTGGAACAACTGTATCAAAAACAGTCAATACAAACAAGAAAAGGAAAAATGAAACGAAAGATTTGATAGAGAAAATAAATCAAGTGGCCAGCAGAAACCAACGGAATACGGTGGAATATGCAGAGATTAATAAATTGATAACGAAAAACATTAGACAAAACATCACGAAATTGAACAACAAGTTAATAAAGAAAACGATAGACGAAAACAAAAGCCTAAAAGTACTGAAAAGAAAAATAAATGGCGACAAAAACGTAATCGATAAATTACAAGAAGCTGAAGGACAAGTGACTACAAGTATGAATGAAGTTATACACACAACCGAAAGTTTCTGTAAATACATAATTTATATAGCTCAAAACAGGACAAACCACAAACGATTCGGAGGAGAAATAAAAGCAACAATAAAAGATCTAAAAAACAATCGCTCACCAGGAGAAGATCAAATAATTCCAGAGTTGATCAAATATGAATATAGAACACTAATGCAAAAACTGGAAATTCTCTTAAATAAATGTTTGAAAGAAGGGACACTACCCTCAGGATGGAACAATGCATTAATAGTCCTACTACACAAAAAAAAATAGACAAAGCATTATTAAAAAACTATAGACCAATTAGTCTGTTGTGTATATAAGCTACTGACGAAAATAATAACAAACAGGTTAACTAAAAAAATCGACTCATACCATACATCGAAACAAGTGAGCTTTAGAAAAAACTACAACACACTAGTGACTAGATCACATACAGTCAACACGAAACATCATTGAAAAAAGGCAGGAATACAATATAGCTCGCTTTTGTCGACTGGAATAAAGCGTTTGACATAATAAAAATCTGGGCCATTATAAACGCACTATAGAACTGCAGAATAGATTCAAGATATAATTAACTAATACAAAACATCTACAAAAAAACGACAAGCGTTGTCAAACTGTATAAAAATACCAACCCTATGAACATGAAAAGAGAAATCCGACAAGGAGACTCAATATCCCCGAAATTGTTCACGTTAGCAATGGAAGATGTTTTCAAAAAACTCAGCTGGGAGAACCGAGGCTGAGTGTCAATCTTGACAGATGATATCATCCTAATCACTGACAATGAAACAAGCAAAAAAATGCTGGAGCTAACAGAAAGATCTGAAGAGGTTGGGCTCACAATGAATTGTAATGGATCAGGTGTCTTATGTGGTTGTTTGAAAATATTTAATTATAAAAAGTATAATGTGAAGCCACCGTTTGCAAAATTTAATTGTAAACTTTGACTGATCAAAAAAATGCAGTTCTCTTTTGTATTTAATCACAATAAAAAATGGTAGTATGCCCTTTTTTTATAATTTATTTATCTACCAATCAATTACACTTGCAAGCTAGCTAGTAAAGCAAGAAACTCTTTCAATCTCAGGCTGGGATCCCCTTTTAAATTCAGTATAGTGCGCCGCTGGCACCGTATTAATCTGACTGCGCGGTAGGTAAGTTAAAATACTGTTCAAATTTTTCACAGATCGGTTTTATTGTGCAATCAACATTCGATGAGGTAATAACTTAAATAATCCCGCTCATTGGGTCACTGACAATCTTTTGTTTCAGCAAAATCAGCGGGTAAAATTGGGCATTTGTTTTTAGGAGCGTCGGTTCGGAATTATATAACCTCAACTTGGAGTTTTCTTAAATGCTGATAGCGCCTTCCCTGTTGCCGTAAATCTTTGGAATTCTGCTCGGTAATATCGCCTGCCTGATGCTCGTAACTTTTTCCCGGGTCTGGTTTTCGATGTCTCGGGGCTGCTATCGGTTCTCTGGTGCTGGAACCCCTCGTAGATGGTTGCACACTGCTACTCTCCGTCCTGGGGTGCTGATCCAGTTGCCCCGATGCTTACTTTGGCTGGTCGCAGATCTCACACTCCTGCCGATGATGATCGGAAGACCCCTTTTTAGGTTAAATAACTTTTTGTGTCTGATTTTGTTTCAAACACTACCACAGGAACTAGGTAAAACACTGATTGTAACTGGCTGGTTTTTATTTAAAAATATGCAGATTTACTACATGAAATCTAATTTTATTCAGGAGCACAAATTCACAGCGTCATTACATTAATTTATTCATTTGTTTTTTTTTATCCCAAAAACCGTTAGTGACAATTGCCTATCTAAATGTTTAAAAACGGATATTAACTACGTTCAATGACACTACTTTTTAACATAAATTTCTTATAACTAAGTAATACATTTTACAAATATCCTACATTTAAAATTATTGTTTGTTCATAATGCATTTTAATCTCTATTGGCGCCACTCTCACGTTTGTTTTTAATTAAATTGTCCTCACTTGCATTCATTAGCTTTTTCAAGAGTTCATAGCACTCACTTGTTCCACATCCTGTCTGTGTGATTTTCCTCTAACATTTTAACTGTTTCCATTTCCTTGCTAATTCTTACATTCCAATTCAATCTAACAAACTGCCCAATCCCTTTTCTTCTAAGATTTTGCTCTTTGCTCTTTGCATTATTCTTTCATATGATTCTGGCTTCTTATACCTTATATGAGATTGTTCATAAAACGATTCCTGTTTATTTAATTGAATACTACGCTACAATATCTTACACTTAGCAAGCTTTCTGTGATAAATTAAATCTAATCTGAATTGGCTTTAATTATGCCCAAACTTATTTAATTAATTTTTAAGATATCGCACTCAACCTGTGAATAAACGAGCTTCATTTCCTGCGTTTATTATTCAAATACTTGCTTTTAATTTGAGCATTTGTCTCGATGCATTTCTTGAAAGATATTTACATTTTAATCTCGCAGCTAAACAAATTGCCCCAACTCTGTGCTTAGGTGAATCGCTTTTGAATTAAACTGCAAGCAGAGCTGAGGCCAGGGCTTAATACCATTGCAGAATATACAGAAAACTAAAATTATGCAGAGATCTTACAACCAGCAAAAAATGGAAGTAACACTAGAGAACGACAAAGTCGATACAGTAGAAAATTACATATATCTAGGGCAGAAGATAACCATAAACAGAAGCATGCAGGATGCAGATTTACAAAGGAGAATTAAACTGGCGTGGACAGCCTTCGGAAAACTGCAACATATACTAAGGAACAGAAACAGAAAATGTACGATACATATGAAAGTACAAGTTTTAGAACAATGTGTTATTCCTGTACTCACATACAAAACGGAGACTTGGGCATTCACCAAACAGACAGTATACAAAATAAAAGTCATACAAAGAAATATGGGGCGAGCGATACTAAACATCACTCTAAAAGACAAAAAATCAATAGAGTGGATCAGACGACAAAGAAAAATGGAAGATATAGGCCACACCATAATGAAAAGGAAATGGCGATGGGCAGGACACACAGCCCGAATTAAACAAGAAAAATGGACAACGATTACAACCGAATGGAAACTATGGGCAAGGAAACGCAGTGTAGGGCGTTCAATAAACAGATGGTACGATGACATAAGAAAAATAGCAGGAAAACGATGGATGCTGATGGCACAAGATCGTGAAAGTTGGAGAAGGAGTATGTCAGCATGCGGACGATAGATACTGTTTAAAGAAGAGAAGAAGAAGAAGAGACTCCCCAATGAGCTAATAAAAAGCTTCCACACGCCATGAATAATTATTAAATCTTAATTTTTTAATTGTTTAACGTGCAAGCGTTAAATATAAAAAATGACCACAGCACATTCATGAAACTTACGCTAAAACAAGCCTCTTTTTGAAAACAATTTTACGGATTTTTTTAACGCTCATCGCATACAGGTTTCAAATACCTTCGTGGGTTTATAGGGGCTGGTCAAAACGAATGAAGTTTGACATGACAACAAAATTTCGCATCTCAATGAATCAAATCGTGTAAGTTTAAAAAAAACATTTACAAAATCTTTGCTAACTAAATGGTAATAAATAACATTCATCCCACCCGCTTGTGCCGTCTCTAGTGCTAGACCCCTCCGAAAACTTCACGCCAATTCCGCTCTTGAATCCACTCGCAGATGTGGAAAATGCAGTTGACGTCGCCAAATTTGATAGTTGCCCTGATCAAATCTCTAGGTTGAAGCTCTAATTATTTTATTTTTCTTCGAGTGGTGCACTTTTTCAGGTAAACGGACTTTTGTTGTAATGAAATGTCGAAATAATACACATGTGACAATTAACCTCGCTTTTAAATTGTAAACAAACAACTAAATTACAATTTTTTATGGAAAACATTGTGTAGGTTTACTAACGCTACAATATTGGATCTTCTCCGCGTTTTCTCAGGCTTTCGTATTTAGAATTTTTTGTAGTCGCCCATTGAAACGCTTTGCATTTGTTATTAAAAACAGCTCTAATTGGCTGTCAAACAAACCGTTTAAAATTAGCAGATAAAAACAAAAAAATGTCTGCAATAAACATGATTTACAATTAAATTACCAGGTCTGTAGTAATGTTTGTGGAGAATCTGGCAATTTGTTATTTAGACATGTAAGTTTCACATTTCAGCAATTTTAATGGAGATTATTCTCGTTTTTGTAAGACCTCATTTGCGCCACCTTGAAGATCTGCCTTGCTGTATGCATCCCATTTGTGTCATGAATCCAGCCTGCAAGCCTTCCTGAAGAAAAATCGGTTTTAACACCTCCTAACCTTCTGGACACAATGCTGCTTTCATGAAATTTAGCTTTGGGGACTATCTATGGACCACCATCACTACACCAGTTGATACTGTTAAATGTAGCTGTAACAAACCGCAATAAATTGCATTTTTCGATTCGCATCTCGAGAAACTCTGAATACGCGTTTCTCACCGGTTGGTTCTTGATAGTGCAAACTGTGCTGATCCCAGCTTTCTTCATGGAACTACCTTGCTAGCTCGCGAGGATAGAATTCTTTACGAGCTGATTCTAGCAATGCGGCCGGATGCAACCCAATACTAAAGATTGCAACATTGTATTGCCTTTGTAATAATGTCAATTATGCATGTTAGATTTGTTACCGTCAATTTTCGCTTTACTGTATTTTCGTCATATTTTTCAAATTGCGTCCGGGTTTTGCGTTCCCACCTTGTTGAACGTTTGCAACGCGGAAATTTAGCATCTTGTTCCGGCGTTCGATCGAAGGTCCTTGGAAGTTTTAAGCGCTGTTCGAAGTCGCGATTTTGGAGAAGAAGGTGACCTATTTATGTCTAGGCACTTCTTACCCTTTGTTTAAGGGATTTGTGTGCGTCTCGACATTCCTCTAAGTATAAATATACAGATACTGCCTGGGGCAGATTTTTTGACGCCAAAACTCTCCAAGCACGACATTTGGGGAATTTCGTGTGAGTATCACCGTTTTCAGTCCCTTTTCGATTACCCGCTAACGTTTACTTCAATAACTTAGTCCCCACCACGTTATGGGCCCCAAATAAGTTCGAATATCCCGGCTTGCTGCCCGATGCGTATCCTGTGCGCTCTTCGATAGCTCTTATCTTGGCGTGCTCAGCTAACGTGTTACCTACTCCCTGAGTCAGTCACCAAGCCCACGGAAGTCCGTCCCTGTAAAATATCAACGCTAAGACTGTCTCGAAACCAGTTGAAGGTAAAAATTGCCGTTCTGTTATCTATGCTTCCGATGTGGCTAGCGAGTGAACCTTGCTGCACGCGTGTATGTGCTTCCATCGATAAAGAACTGCCGTCAGTAACTTGCTTCTAAATTGAAATTAGCGCGATATACCAGCGCGAGATTGATTAATGTTTGGACGCATCATTCATTTCACAAATTTTTAATATGTAAAGTGCGAGGCTTCACCTCATCGTAAACTTTCATTTTTAGCTACGATATGAGAGTTTAATTGTTTCGTGTAGGGCGCTATAGAAATTCCTGGGGCGATTTCCTGATTATAGTTCACGAATTTAAATTAATGTCACTCCTTGGGATCTTCAGAAATTTCCCCTATTTTATGATTTGTTGTTTTTAATTGTTTAACCTATTTTGTAAACAAAGATCTTTGAGGCATTTATATGCATTTACATCGGCCCTTAAACTTTTACATATATGTATTTATGTGTGTGCCCGGCTTTACGAGTAAATAAAACGCAATTCTTCCCTGCACTTAATTGTTTGACTCCATTTTTGCGCTGAATTATTAAGTTTTACAGTGATCCAATTTAGCTGGAGCGGAATCTATCAATCGTTGAATTAGGGGGTTAGAACTGTTTTCGTTATCCTTAAATTGGTGGCGCCACACCCCATCTAACGAACCCACGGCCGTCTTCGGCTGCAAGCTGACCGGCGACCCCTAATTAGCGATTGGTAATGACTCATCTAAGCATTGGCTGAGTGAGACAATTGATGCTTTGAGTGCTGCATTGAGCTATTGAGCATTAACGTAAGTATCATTCCACTGTAACGCTAGCTTCCGTTTAAATTTGGTAAAATCCATATTAAATAATATGATCAAATTTATTCGTCATCCTCACGTAGCGTTATCAAGACCCTCCACCTGTACCGAACCGATAAGCCCGCCCGGGCATCGAAACAAAGGTTAAACGCGCGCAGAATCCCCTCCTCATGGCTTTGGCGCAGCATATAAAACCAGTTACAGAGCGTATTTCAAGAGATATTCCACGAGACTTTCCTTTCCGACTCCGAGACCTTCCAGACCGACTTCCCCAGTCCCTGATCCCCAATCCTCATCCGACTAAAGAGAGATTTTTCCTGCTAGCACCAGCTCCCTTCAGGAGATCCCGCTCGACCGAACTCAGCAAGCTAGATAATAAGTTGTTTCGACCCAGTGGTGAAAATCCGCCTGGATGTCAGCAACTTATTAATTAGTTAACTTCCCCGAGAGTAGATTTGACCTAGTGAATTATTTTGAGAAACATCTCGCAGTCACCACTAAACAGAATTCGACTCAGTGGTGAAAATCCGCCTGAATGTCCTCTGTCTTACGTGGATTGACCTAGTGGCTTTGTCAAAATAAATATCTAGATGTCATCAATTCTCCCCAGCCGAGATATATGGCCCTAATTAAATAAAGCCCGATACATTTTGAGCCGATTTGAAATCGAGTGCCTGCACCGCTCGACTAGAATTTTTACGCCGGCCGCAAATATCAACTTGCGAGTACGCAGAGACTCCTGTAACTTCATAAACGTTGGCTACCGTTACATTGCAAAATTAGGCATTCAGCCGGCCGACTAGAAACATATCACTCTTGCAAAGTAAATGTAAATTTACCTGTTATTTGTTGCTAAATTGCGGCACGCCGTCGGTCTCAAAGATATCAGGAACGTGCAGGCTTCCACAAACATATTTACGAGAACCACGGGGCTTGGATAAATCATCCCGTGATCACGCCGCTGCACGGCACCCTTCCCGGGGCTCCAATTAAACCTATTCTCGTCACCGGAAAGGGTGGAAAAAGTGTATTAACAGATTTAATTTGTAGATTGTTTACAGAAACATGAGGCGAGAACTTTGACAGCTAACTCCTGCGGCGCAGCCACTGCGCGGGTCCACGTATGTACCAGAACAGCGAAGAAGCCCGAGCAACCCGAAGAGAGCTACTCCAGCCGTCGACGTAAATTTTCATCCGCCTGCGAATTTGGTTGCGGCATGCGAAGGGGCAGCTCGTGCCGTTATTGTAATTAATCATTTGTCAAACTGATTGGAATCCTTTATTTTCGTTAATTCCTGCTTTATTATTTTGTACATAGTTATAACAAATAAAAGTGTATATAGGAAATTTTGTTTGAGTATTTGTTAACTTCGTATGGTGGCTGAAAAGCGTGTTTGAACTCTGTTTCCGACTAATGAGCTTATCCGAGGTAAATTAATAATTAATCCCTTAAAAAAAAGAGTCCAGGTGTTACAATGGCGCCCGAGCAGGGACGTGAATTCAGACACACATACATGAGTAACAAATACCCATTCTTGTCCAGATGGCGCCCGAGACCGATAATCTCTGTAAAAGGCCGATAACCAGTAAATTTTGTTGTAATTTAAATAATGTACAAAACCTGTTACAGCCTAGCCGTCCAGGGGAATCTACCAGAGCCCAGAAACCGAGATGTCCCAGTCTAGAACTCCCAGATACCCGTCCAGCTCCTGTCCTCTCCAGATAAAGGCCTGTCTAGATCCTGTCTAGTCCAGAAAGTCCTTCTGCAACCCTCAAGGACCAGTGGCTTCACTGCTGGTACGGGATTTTGCGTCCCCGAGGTGTCTTAGCTAAATTGCCGACAATACTACGGACCGCCCGCGTAGTATCGTCTTCTGCAATGTCAGAAGAATTCCAGGAAAAGAAATCCATAGTCCGCAGTCCGTCCGAGACAATCCCGATGTCCCGTCCGTAGAATCCGTAGTTAGCAGTCCGTCCGAGACAATCCCGATGTCCCGTCCGTAGAATCCGTAGTTAGCAGTCCGTCCGAGACAATTTCGATTTCCCGTCCGAAGAAATCCGTAGTCCACAGTCCGTCCGAGACAACCCTGATGTCTCGTCCGCCGGAATATCTGCAGGTATCCGTGTAAGCACCTGGTGCGCCTGCAAATTAATGAATGTAAGTGTGAATGCTAGAATGCCAGAATGTTTGCTAGTGCTATCCCTGTTATCTCCATTTTGGAGCGTGCTTCTGCCACCGTAAAACCGGATAATGACAGGAGATCGTAGACGAATAGTCGAAGCTCGAAGGCGAGAATGTGTTTACCAGAATACCGTCTACCGTTTGCCCGAAATTGTATGCGAAATTTCCAGAGAGCGTAAGTTTAGAATGCGTCCCAGAGCGATCCTGTGCACCTTTTTTTTTTGAAATTGTATGCTGATCTCCGCAGCCTCTACAATTTCCCCAGTATTTATAGGTTATCCTGAAACCTAGTTGTTTCTGAGAGAATCCCGGAATAATTGAAGGTCGAAACCGCGACTGTACCGGCTCCAGAATTTGAATTTTAAAGGTTCGAACATTTGAATGTGTGAAAGTTGGCCGAATTGCAAACTGAGACCGCAGTTTTGCAACCGCCTGTAACGTGAGTTTGTGTGCACTCCTGGAACGTAGCATTTCGCCGCAGTGCCTGTAAGAAGCGCGCGTTCCCTCCGTAGAGTGCACATTTTTGTGCAATAGAATGCACCATATGAAATGGCATCCAGGCCATTACCAGGAAAACATGATTCCGGAATGTATGAGGTCCTGAAAGACCTGTAGATCGAAACCGCGATCGCCGTCCTGTCCTGTAAAATAAATGTGTGTATCGCATATGCATATTTCTCCGCCGACAGAATATAAGTTGAAACCGCAACCTCTGTATTCGACTAGGCCAGAATTGAGAGTAAAAAAAATTTTACTCACCCTGTATATAGTTTCCGAAGATTAAAATTTTACTCACCCTGTATATAGTTTCCGAAGATTAAAATTTTACTCACCCTGTATATAGTTCCCGAAGATTAAAAATTTTACTCATCCCGTATATAGTTCCCGATTATACCCCAGTTTGAATGTTTTCTGTGTCCGGTCTCAATAATCACGAGATCTCCAGGTGATCTCTGCATTGTTTTGAGAGCCTCCTTGATGAAGATGTCCACCAAGCGTCCCTTTTCCCGGAGGAACCATCATGTGTAACGCTAGCTTCCGTTTAAATTTGGTAAAATCCATATTAAATAATATGATCAAATTTATTCGTCATCCTCACGTAGCGTTATCAAGACCCTCCACCTGTACCGAACCGATAAGCCCGCCCGGGCATCGAAACAAAGGTTAAACGCGCGCAGAATCCCCTCCTCATGGCTTTGGCGCAGCATATAAAACCAGTTACAGAGCGTATTTCAAGAGAGATTCCACGAGACTTTCCTTTCCGACTCCGAGACCTTCCAGACCGACTTCCCCAGTCCCTGATCCCCAATCCTCATCCGACTAAAGAGAGATTTTTCCTGCTAGCACCAGCTCCCTTCAGGAGATCCCGCTCGACCGAACTTAGCAAGCTAGATAATAAGTTGTTTCGACCCAGTGGTGAAAATCCGCCTGGATGTCAGCAACTTATTAATTAGTTAACTTCCCCGAGAGTAGATTTGACCTAGTGAATTATTTTGAGAAACATCTCGCAGTCACCACTAAACAGAATTCGACTCAGTGGTGAAAATCCGCCTGAATGTCCTCTGTCTTACGTGGGTTGACCTAGTGGCTTTGTCAAAATAAATATCTAGATGTCATCAATTCTCCCCAGCCGAGATATATGGCCCTAATTAAATAAAGCCCGATACATTTTGAGCCGATTTGAAATCGAGTGCCTGCACCGCTCGACTAGAATTTTTACGCCGGCCGCAAATATCAACTTGCGAGTACGCAGAGACTCCTGTAACTTCATAAACGTTGGCTACCGTTACATTGAAAAATTAGGCATTCAGCCGGCCGACTAGAAACATATCACTCTTGCAAAGTAAATGTAAATTTACCTGTTATTTGTTGCTAAATTGCGGCACGCCGTCGGTCTCAAAGATATCAGGAACGTGCAGGCTTCCACAAACATATTTACGAGAACCACGGGGCTTGGATAAATCATCCCGTGATCACGCCGCTGCACGGCACCCTTCCCGGGGCTCCAATTAAACCTATTCTCGTCACCGGAAAGGGTGGAAAAAGTGTATTAATAGATTTAATTTGTAGATTGTTTACAGAAACATGAGGCGAGGACTTTGACAGCTAACTCCTGCGGCGCAGCCACTGCGCGGGTCCACGTATGTACCAGAACAGCGAAGAAGCCCGAGCAACCCGAAGAGAGCTACTCCAGCCGTCGACGTAAATTTTCATCCGCCTGCGAATTTGGTTGCGGCATGCGAAGGGGCAGCTCGTGCCGTTATTGTAATTAATCATTTGTCAAACTGATTGGAAATCCTTTATTTTCGTTAATTCCTGCTTTATTATTTTGTACATAGTTATAACAAATAAAAGTGTATATAGGAAATTTTGTTTGAGTATTTGTTAACTTCGTATGGTGGCTGAAAAGCGTGTTTGAACTCTGTTTCCGACTAATGAGCTTATCCGAGGTAAATTAATAATTAATCCCTTAAAAAAAAGAGTCCAGGTGTTACAATGGCGCCCGAGCAGGGACGTGAATTCAGACACACATACATGAGTAACAAATACCCATTCTTGTCCAGATGGCGCCCGAGACCGATAATCTCTGTAAAAGGCCGATAACCAGTAAATTTTGTTGTAATTTAAATAATGTACAAAACCTGTTACAGCCTAGCCGTCCAGGGGAATCTACCAGAGCCCAGAAACCGAGATGTCCCAGTCTAGAACTCCCAGATACCCGTCCAGCTCCTGTCCTCTCCAGATAAAGGCCTGTCTAGATCCTGTCTAGTCCAGAAAGTCCTTCTGCAACCCTCAAGGACCAGTGGCTTCACTGCTGGTACGGGATTTTGCGTCCCCGAGGTGTCTTAGCTAAATTGCCGACAATACTACGGACCGCCCGCGTAGTATCGTCTTCTGCAATGTCAGAAGAATTCCAGGAAAAGAAATCCATAGTCCGCAGTCCGTCCGAGACAATCCCGATGTCCCGTCCGTAGAATCCGTAGTTAGCAGTCCGTCCGAGACAATCCCGATGTCCCGTCCGTAGAATCCGTAGTTAGCAGTCCGTCCGAGACAATTTCGATTTCCCGTCCGAAGAAATCCGTAGTCCACAGTCCGTCCGAGACAACCCTGATGTCTCGTCCGCCGGAATATCTGCAGGTATCCGTGTAAGCACCTGGTGCGCCTGCAAATTAATGAATGTAAGTGTGAATGCTAGAATGCCAGAATGTTTGCTAGTGCTATCCCTGTTATCTCCATTTTGGAGCGTGCTTCTGCCACCGTAAAACCGGATAATGACAGGAGATCGTAGACGAATAGTCGAAGCTCGAAGGCGAGAATGTGTTTACCAGAATACCGTCTACCGTTTGCCCGAAATTGTATGCGAAATTTCCAGAGAGCGTAAGTTTAGAATGCGTCCCAGAGCGATCCTGTGCACCTTTTTTTTTTGAAATTGTATGCTGATCTCCGCAGCCTCTACAATTTCCCCAGTATTTATAGGTTATCCTGAAACCTAGTTGTTTCTGAGAGAATCCCGGAATAATTGAAGGTCGAAACCGCGACTGTACCGGCTCCAGAATTTGAATTTTAAAGGTTCGAACATTTGAATGTGTGAAAGTTGGCCGAATTGCAAACTGAGACCGCAGTTTTGCAACCGCCTGTAACGTGAGTTTGTGTGCACTCCTGGAACGTAGCATTTCGCCGCAGTGCCTGTAAGAAGCGCGCGTTCCCTCCGTAGAGTGCACATTTTTGTGCAATAGAATGCACCATATGAAATGGCATCCAGGCCATTACCAGGAAAACATGATTCCGGAATGTATGAGGTCCTGAAAGACCTGTAGATCGAAACCGCGATCGCCGTCCTGTCCTGTAAAATAAATGTGTGTATCGCATATGCATATTTCTCCGCCGACAGAATATAAGTTGAAACCGCAACCTCTGTATTCGACTAGGCCAGAATTGAGAGTAAAAAAAATTTTACTCACCCTGTATATAGTTTCCGAAGATTAAAATTTTACTCACCCTGTATATAGTTTCCGAAGATTAAAATTTTACTCACCCTGTATATAGTTCCCGAAGATTAAAAATTTTACTCATCCCGTATATAGTTCCCGATTATACCCCAGTTTGAATGTTTTCTGTGTCCGGTCTCAATAATCACGAGATCTCCAGGTGATCTCTGCATTGTTTTGAGAGCCTCCTTGATGAAGATGTCCACCAAGCGTCCCTTTTCCCGGAGGAACCATCATGTGTAACGCTAGCTTCCGTTTAAATTTGGTAAAATCCATATTAAATAATATGATCAAATTTATTCGTCATCCTCACGTAGCGTTATCAAGACCCTCCACCTGTACCGAACCGATAAGCCCGCCCGGGCATCGAAACAAAGGTTAAACGCGCGCAGAATCCCCTCCTCATGGCTTTGGCGCAGCATATAAAACCAGTTACAGAGCGTATTTCAAGAGAGATTCCACGAGACTTTCCTTTCCGACTCCGAGACCTTCCAGACCGACTTCCCCAGTCCCTGATCCCCAATCCTCATCCGACTAAAGAGAGATTTTTCCTGCTAGCACCAGCTCCCTTCAGGAGATCCCGCTCGACCGAACTTAGCAAGCTAGATAATAAGTTGTTTCGACCCAGTGGTGAAAATCCGCCTGGATGTCAGCAACTTATTAATTAGTTAACTTCCCCGAGAGTAGATTTGACCTAGTGAATTATTTTGAGAAACATCTCGCAGTCACCACTAAACAGAATTCGACTCAGTGGTGAAAATCCGCCTGAATGTCCTCTGTCTTACGTGGGTTGACCTAGTGGCTTTGTCAAAATAAATATCTAGATGTCATCAATTCTCCCCAGCCGAGATATATGGCCCTAATTAAATAAAGCCCGATACATTTTGAGCCGATTTGAAATCGAGTGCCTGCACCGCTCGACTAGAATTTTTACGCCGGCCGCAAATATCAACTTGCGAGTACGCAGAGACTCCTGTAACTTCATAAACGTTGGCTACCGTTACATTGAAAAATTAGGCATTCAGCCGGCCGACTAGAAACATATCACTCTTGCAAAGTAAATGTAAATTTACCTGTTATTTGTTGCTAAATTGCGGCACGCCGTCGGTCTCAAAGATATCAGGAACGTGCAGGCTTCCACAAACATATTTACGAGAACCACGGGGCTTGGATAAATCATCCCGTGATCACGCCGCTGCACGGCACCCTTCCCGGGGCTCCAATTAAACCTATTCTCGTCACCGGAAAGGGTGGAAAAAGTGTATTAATAGATTTAATTTGTAGATTGTTTACAGAAACATGAGGCGAGGACTTTGACAGCTAACTCCTGCGGCGCAGCCACTGCGCGGGTCCACGTATGTACCAGAACAGCGAAGAAGCCCGAGCAACCCGAAGAGAGCTACTCCAGCCGTCGACGTAAATTTTCATCCGCCTGCGAATTTGGTTGCGGCATGCGAAGGGGCAGCTCGTGCCGTTATTGTAATTAATCATTTGTCAAACTGATTGGAAATCCTTTATTTTCGTTAATTCCTGCTTTATTATTTTGTACATAGTTATAACAAATAAAAGTGTATATAGGAAATTCTGTTTGAGTATTTGTTAACTTCGTATGGTGGCTGAAAAGCGTGTTTGAACTCTGTTTCCGACTAATGAGCTTATCCGAGGTAAATTAATAATTAATCCCTTAAAAGGAAGGGTCCAGGTGTTACACCACCAACACCTTTTTTTTGTGCATCTCAAGGATAACAGCTTCTAGCTTATTTTTTCCTTCCTGACAATTTAGGTAAATTAAATTCTATAGGATTTATTGTAAACGCAATTTATTGCGGTTTGTTACATACCTTTCAGAGTACAATAAAGTGTTTGTTTCAATATATAGTTCACTATGTGTCTGTTACGGACGCATTTCATTAAGCGTAGTGTTCACTTAAGTAATTACCATTTCTAAAACAATGTTTACATTCGATGCTTGTTTTTTGTGTGATTGACTCATTAAGTATACAGCTAATTATAGCCGGATTTTCCAAATATAACCTTAGTTGAAGTAAACCATCTCTTACCTCAGCGTTACATAAATGTTGTGAACGAGGCTCGACATTGCCTGCGTTTTATAATTATTTTGAAAAAAATAGATATTATGGGAAAAAAGCCCCCCTTTAGTGTTTATTTTACATGTGACGCTGGTATAGGTGCTATATGCTACTTGCATGATTGTCTTTTGTGTTTGCAATATTTATGGGCAAATAAATTTATTATTGTTTCAGCTATGCTATGTAATGCAATTGCTCGTATGATAGCCATCGGTGCAGGTTACTTTTAACCTCACTTACTATGTTTGACATGTGTAATAAATATTTTCGGTTAGTATTTGGTGTTAAGTAAGTGTATGAAAAGCAATTATTCGTCATTTTCATGATTAAGTGATGCATTTCATTATTTTTCGTATTTAGTAAAGTTACTTCTCGCGGGGGAGCTTACTTGTAGAGAGCTCATCTCCCGGGTTGCGGATGGGGAAAGTCTTGCAGACAGGATTACTGTAAATGTTAATAATAAAAATCCGCGGACCGCTGTCTCCTGGAATAATAGAATAATAAGTGGAAAGAAAGTAAAAATCGTGGAGCAAATGATGAAATATAAACTATAAATACTAGATATAAGTAAAATCAAATAAAACTTAGAAAAATGTATTAACTACTTGTTACAGCACGAACACGACCTTACGACAAAACCCTCAGTAAAACTACAAAATCGGGAAAATTACGCAAATCGGCTGCCTCAACCCCGTTACGATGAACTTCAATAAAAGGTTTGCCGGCTAATCTGCAGTGGAGAAGAATCCTTTACTACCTTGGATTAGGGCGGTGATCTGGTACACGAGGTAACAGATGTAAAAATAATTGATGCGCCACCTTTTTCCAACTGAATCGGGAAACTCATCAACACAGGTGAAACCTGAAGTCGAAAGTAAGTGTTTCACCATGCTACTTCTAGCTTGGCAGAGGTTGGACGACGATCCACCTACAAAATACTGACTCCATAGCAAGCATATTTGACAGTAAGTACATAATGTGGCTCAAAAACGAAACTCCCACAACGTTAAGTTGAGCAGTAACAAGAAAATATGACTGCAATTAATTAAATTTGACAAATTAGCAACTAACGGTTCTAACATTAAATGCTGCGACGGCGGCAACATTACTTTTGGCGGGACGCTACGTTCAGCGTACGCTATGCACAATAAATCTAATACAATAAAAATGGTACCTGAAGGAGGTTAGTTGGCTGCGTTCGACGTCTGGCAGAGCTGTAAGTGGTCGTTTTTCAAATAAACTGCCCTAAAATGCCTGAAGAAACTGCACAAAGCAACGGGAAACTGCGGGTCCTAACATCCCCGATGAGGGAAAAGGGCGAAGTCCGTGGCGGTAAGGCAGATCTCTAAACGGTACGGAAACTTCGATATGCACAAGTAAGCCTTTTTACTAGAATATCCACGACAATAATCCGTCCAATGACGTAGTTGAAGTTGCCACTTCACGATAAACGAGAATTTCCAAGCTTACAACGAAATGCGATACTCAACGACACTCAGCCACAACCCCAGAAAAGCAGTCCCAACACGTGCAATTCCAACACAAAAGGCGGGGAAAAGTCACTGTTATTCGAAACATTCACTTTACGATCTCTACTTGAACTGGAAGCGGAATGACAGCGCCTTCGAAGAGCAAGTCCAACGGCGGCTGCAGCGTCTTAAAATGCATCTCGGTTTTACAATAACAGGCTACATACTCGGTCGCCTAATTTCAAAGTATTGAACCACCAAATGCAGCATATGACCAAATATTTCGGCGAAGCACCGAGCGTTTCATTGCGGCTTCTTGAAGCAATAAAGAAGGCGGTAATCGGGCTACGTAATTGCAACCGGTGCAGAAAATATATCTTCCTTTAGAACACGGATAAATACAATTGAATCGATGTCCCTAAACAGCCTGTGAACGATGGTATTTAAAATGGGCAGAAATAAAGATCGTATGGAGTAAAAGTTTGAGTCTTCACCACTGAACTATAACTTTGGCTTAAATTCGAAGATTGTCCTTACATACTTACTGTACTTCAGAAGACGCAAAAGGTGGGGGGTAGAAGTAATATTACAGCCACATAAAGTAAAACGGATAAAACAATAAGAAGCAATCAACGCTAGAATCATCTATGACTTAAAGCTACAAGATACAGCTGCAGAAGAGAAAAATGCATTTGACGACCAACTGCCAAAGCAGGCAGATAAAGTAAGAGAAAGAAGTAAGCTTGTGCTGATAAATGGGGAAATTGAGAGACACGGGGACAGGAAAATTTGGAGAAGACGTAAATAGTTAAATAAAGACATTATTATTTTATATATATAATAATAAACAATAACGGAAGAAAATTAATTAATTCTGGATAAGAAATGAATTCCTAATCGGAAATAACAACTTTAATCACAAAAATAGACAAAATTACGTTTGTGGAAGATGAAAGAGATGCAACTAGCATTAATGACTATATTACCCATAAAACATAGAAGTAAAATATGCAATACTTGACATAAACTAATCGTAATACGAGGTGCTGAACATAATGCATAGAGAGATTTTTCTTACTACGAACACGGCAGACGATATGTCGAATTTACAAATGCCGAGAGTTTGACTTTGACAGTTCGCGTATTTTGTCAGTACATAATATCTGCTGTCATTTCTATCTTAAAATTGATAACTACAAAGCAACGGATCAGTGCAAATTGTAAAATGGTATTATCCGGGTTCAACGATCCGGGAAATTCAAAATTCTTTCACAACATTTGAAAATAGGCGTTCTTTATCGTTATCAACGTTACAAAGAATTATTTCAAATTTTGGAAACTTTGGATGTGTTTCTCCCCAAAAGCACAATAGGCCTAATATTCCCAATAAAGACAGGAATTTAAAAGAGGTTTGTATTACCGCTAATGACTATCCAGATTATTTATTTAAATAAATTGCAGAACTAGTAGATTTAGCTGCGATATTCTTCCCGTTGGCCATTTCAGAAGTATGGAATTTTGTGAAACTGTGACAGAAATGCCTCCTAAAACTTCCTCTGAAAAGTCGTTTTCACTACAACTAACGATTTGAAGAACTGCGTTTAAAAATTAAAAGGGTTGTTCAGAGTACTAGCACTAATACGTCGTCGGCTAATGTGCGAAATTTCTATGATCGCTTAGGATATTGTTTAGCGCAAGAAGGCAGGTTCTTTGAGCTAATTTAAACTTCTTGAATTTTGTTGTTTGAAATAAAAATAGTTTTATTTTTGTTTGCATCTTTTTTTTACTGAATTAGTTTGTTCGGAAGAAATTATTTCTTTCTTCAGAATGCGTTTTAGTTTGAGAACTACCTCCTTTTACTTTAATGTTAATCCCTAAAAATCCTGTTTTTCAACTCTGAATTTATCACCTGAATTAATCACAGAATAAAAGTACCTCATACATTCTATCTGTGATATAATAATTAATTTTAAAAAATACACTTGGCGTCTGCGTTGAACAATTAGTTAAACAATCAACGCAGACAACCCGTGGATTAATATCAGAGTACCTTAGACCGACTGTCCATCGGTCTTGGCGTATTTTTAGGCAATCGTAAATTCGCCTTGATTTACTCGTGTTCGCAGTTCATGAATTTTCACTGTATACTGATCACAAACTCATAGCAAATATAATGTTCTATGAAAAAAAAAATCAAGATAAATGGAGAAGAGTAGAATCAAAATAATTCCAAAGATCGAATATGGAAATAAAATGTAACGTCCTTAGAAAGTGCTATTCAAAAAAACGGAGAAGCTGTGCGGAGAGTTATAGCAAAAGCAACCCAAAAAGAACCTGTTAGTACAACAAGAAAGTTAAGAAGAAATAAGAAACTAAAAGCAAGTTGACAAACAGATATCTTCAGACGTAAAAAGAGACGGATAGACAGAAATATAATACTGCAAGGGCAGTTAGAAGAGTCAATCAGGTAGACTGGGAGACATTTTTATAAATGAACTAGAAACCAAATTCACTTACGATAATGGAAGCAAATTTTTGAAAACAATTAAAAATGAGGGAACGTACCTAAGTATGGAGCAACCTAAACTGCAAAGGAAACGTAAAGTCAGAAGAAGAAGAAATTATACAAATATGGGTAAAATATTTAACTGAGAAATTTATGTAACATAACATCATAATAAA
>OW679196.1:145812174-145879867 GCA_940337035.1 Agriotes lineatus | reverse complement strand
GACCGGTTGGAAAGTTACAAGTTGGGAATAGCTCATTTTCCAACTTTTTAAAAGTCAGTAATGATTTTATTACATATAGTCCAGTCAATATGTCATCAAAAGGGGGTGTTACCTTGCATCAAATCGGGTAGTTCTGATTTTTTTATATGTCTTATATGGTTGAGGCCTAATGATGAATCTAAGTTTTCGACCTCGGCCGAGTGCCGGAAGTACTTCAAATAACCAAAAAAAGCCAAAATTTTTTACCTTGTTTCGGTTTTCGTCAATTTTAACCCCGAAAAACTGGTTTTCGTAAATGTTGAACCTATATGATATGAAAAAAGATAACATTTCCTACATTTTATGAACTAGAGTTTTTTTTCTCCGATTAATCGTTCAGCCGCGAGAGCGCCGCGAAGTTATAGTGCAGTCAAATGGTAGAAAATAGTGGAAAGTTTTGGTGGAATTTTGATATTTGTTTCCTATATGGTTTTTGGGTCGCTGTATATAGTCGGGGAGCCAGTGAACTTTTTTTGGTACTTATTTTCCCAGTCAGTATTTTGGGTTATTTTGGTTTAGTTAATGATGCTTTTTGAAGATTTGCAAGTCTGGCTATTGATTTCCGATGGAATCAATAGGTTAGGTTAGTGACCTAGGGGTACATATTTTCCCAGTCATTAAACTCGTTGTACTAACTGTCGTTAGCATGAAAGTCAGTAAAAAATTAGTCTGGCTGATCTACACCTATGGAAAGTAAGTCTGGCATGGCATTAAAAAAGAAAAAATAAGTACCCTAAGTGGACTTATTTTCCCAGTCCTGAAAATTTATAAGGTGAAAATATGTATTTCAAAATAATTTAAAAAAATAGTCTGGCTGATTTGCGCCTATGGAAAGTAAGTCTGGCGTGACATTAAAAAAGCAAAAATAAGTACCTTAATTGAACTTATTTTCCCAGTCCTAAAAATTTATAAGGTGAAAATATGTATTTCAAAATAATTTTAAAAAGTAGTCTGGCTGATCTACGGCTATGGAAAGTAAGTCTGGCATGTCATCAAAAAAGAAAAAATAAGTATGTACCCTAATTGGACTTATTTTCCCAGTTCTGAAAATTTATCAGGTGATAATATGCATTACGACATAATAAATAAAAATAGTCTGGTTATCATTGTCGATCACGAAAGTCCTGCCAGACTCATATAAAGGAGCTTAACTTGGTAATGTATAAGTGACCGCACCGGTGCATTTGGCGCCTGGGCTCAGACAGGGAAGACAGTTTCCATTTCGTAGTATGTACTAACAATTTGGCAGAGTATACGATCACAATATTAAATATAAAAAAAGTCTGGTAACCCTTCGGAATCACCGAAGCTCCACCAGGCCAGTGAAAGTTGTTAATTTTGTAAATTACTTACCTTATTACAATATATACCTTATTTATATCAGCGAAGAGACAGAACGACATAAATGTTTCACGACAGTGCAAAAATGTAACAAAAACCGTGTAAATAGTACTTACATTTAAAAACGTTTCTATTATTTATTACTGTGCATATGCCGTACTTACCTCTATTTTATGATTGTACTTCTTTCAATTACTTGTTGAAGTGAAAAAATTGTGTCCATTTTTTTACACTTCAGGACCAGCGGTTATTAAGGCCTGTCAAAATGAGGTATAGGCCTTATTAGGCTACACTGTTTATTTTATTTCGTTTTATATTCTTGTCATTACGATAACGTTCCTATACAAAGACCACGGGCAAAAATTCAATGTTTTCACATTTTTAAAATAATTTACATTTGTATGCGATTACGAGAATTGAGATATTTACGTTGTACACAGAGGTAATAGAAGACAAGTCAAAATGTTTATTTTTTATTACTAACAAAGGCGGGTTTTTCCACGTGGTTTTCATACACCGGTCGTTCCTGCATCGCCTAGTCGCGCTTCTTTACATGAGTCTGGCAAGGGTTTGGTGATGCACAATGGCAGCCAGACTGTTATTATTTATTTTGTTATAATGAATATTATCACCTGACAAAATTTCAGAACTGAGAAAATAAGTACCCTGAAATCACTTATTTTTTCTCATGTATGCCTTGGCAGACCCATTTTCCATATCCGGAGATCAGCCAGATTAATTTTTTACTGACTTTCATGATGTTGTTTATTTGTACCCAAAGTTTCATTACTGGGAAAATAAGTCCAACTAATGTACTTATTTTATAATTATTTAAACCTTTACCGTGACTCGACCCATCAGAAATCAATAGCCAGACTTGCAAATCTTCAAAAATCATCATTAACTACACCAAAATAACCCAAAATAATGACTGGGAAAATAAGTACCGAAAAAGTTCACTGTCTCCCCGACTAATACGAATATCAGGTTTTCCAACAATAATTTTGACCGGAAACACGTTTTTTAAGCAAAAACGGTCTTAAAAAACAATTTTTTTAAAGTTTTTCTAAAGTTACTCGAAAACTATCCAATTTCGTGAATGTTGAACCTACATGAAACAAAAGAAGATAAAATTTCCTACATTTTATGTACTAGAGGTTTTTTTCTCCGATCAATTGTTCAGTCGCGAGAGCGCCGCGAAATTAGGTGTTAAAAGCAAAAAAAAAGGAAATTATCCCAGTTTATTTCAAAGTAACTCGAATACTATCCATTTTTCGTAAATCAAAAATGGTATATGAAATGAATCTTCATAAATGAAATGTTGGAAAACCTGATATTCGCGTACAGGGACCCAAAAAACATATAGGAAGCAAATATCAAGACTCTAAAACTTTCCTCTATTTTCTACCATTTGACTGGACTATAATTTCGCGGCGCTCTCGCGGTTGAACGATTTATCGGAGAAAAAAAACTCTACTTCATAAAATGTAGGAAATTTTATCTTCTTTCGTTTCATGTAGGTTCAACATTCACGAAATTGGATAGTTTTCGAGTAACTTTAGAAAAACTTTAAAAACATCGTTTTTTAAGACCGTTTTTGCTTAAAAAAACGTGTTTCCGGTCAAAATTATTATTGGAAAACCTAATATTCGTATACAGCGACCCAAAAACCATATAGGAAACAAATATCAAAATTCCACCAAAACTTTCCACTATTTTCTACCATTTGACTGCACTATAACTTCGCGGCGCTCTCGCGGCTGAACGATTGATCGGAGAAAAAAAACTCTAGTTCATAAAATGTAGGAAATGTTATCTTCTTTCATTTCATATAGGTTCAACATTTACGAAAATCAGTTCTTCGGGGTTAAAATTGACGAAAACCGAAACAAGGTACAAAATTTTGGCTTTTTTTGGTTATTTGAAGTACTTCCGGCACTCGGCCGAGGTCGAAAACTTAGATTCATTATTAGGCCTCAACCATATAGCACATATAAAAAAATCAGAACTACCCGATTTAATGAAGGTGAAATGTACAGATTGACTGGACTAATATATGGTTGCGAATAAAAGTAATTTTCAGAACAGTGAAATTGATATCCGAAGAGCCAAGTAGATCGCTTGGAAAAATAAATCACTAAAAAGGACAGCAGACATTTCTACAAAGATGACTTCCGTGATTGGACCGTGTCATTATTGAGATAGAAAATAGAACGTGCAAACTCTTCTACCGGTCAAAACAAAAAGAGCGAAATGTCGAACGGTTTCCACATAGAAAGAAGAGGGTAACCATTATCGATTGAGATTTTTGGATCTCATTCTTCTAGCTTCTATTAAACATGAATGGAGATTTAAAGATAATAAAAGTTGCATTAAAAACGTCCGGTATCGCGTTAGTATTCACCGATGGCTAACAATGATACGAGACGAGGTCTGAGACAACGCTCGGGGATGTTCAGAAATACGAGTTGCTAGTGTACGTGCTGTTTCACCAACGTACTCAGCATTGCAGTTGCAGGAGCAAGAAAATCTATAAATACCTTTTGATGACATGGTCTTGAATTTATCTCTAGGTGAAGGAAGAACCTGTGCAATTTTTATTGGAGATCTAAACACTGTTTTGATGTCTTATTGTTGAAGAGACTTCCCTATGCGATCGGTGACTTAGTGAATATGTGAAAGAAAAATTATTATGTCCATAAGCGTGTACAATTGTGTTGGATGATGATGGGAATCGGCATGTGGGTTTGTGATATATAGAATGCCCAAGTTTGCCATTGGTTTGGCAAGAAACATGTACATCCAAAAAAGGATATTTTTTTTTCTATAAGGGCAGATAGAGTTGAAGACGTCGCAATAACTGGAAGTCAGGAAAAAAATTCAAATCTTTGAAAAGTACGGTAAAAGATGATATTTACAGCTGTCTTAGAACCACTCTGATCTACAGAGACCTTACTTGATGAGATCAAGGAATGATACTTAAGAAAATGAGTTGTATTTATTATTTGAGCAAAACAACTAGTTCTTCTATATTAACAATGACACCGTTCAATCCCAAGACTAGTTTGATGCACAATGACAATGGCAGTGGAAGCCTCTAAAACCATTTTTACAAAGAGCTGAAGGTTATTAGAAAAGGGCATTAACAAACACAGTGTTTTGTAAAAATGAAAACGGTGAGGGAGTTGCGAAGAACAACAAATGCTATACCAACAGGGTGAGGCCTAAGAAAAGTGATAGATGTGAAAGCTTGGCTCAGAGTAAGAGAGTGATGCATGGATAGATTGTGTAGCGAAGATATTTCAGAACCTACAGACCCTTTTTCAAATAAATTGTATCTGATTACCTTATCCGAACCCAGTATGTGAATCATAGTCAAGTCACCATCTTCAACCTTCTCGAGCACCCGCAGAAATGAGTTTAGCTTAACCGCATTGTTAATTCGTTTATTTATAATGGCTTCTACCAACTGCAAAAAGTAACGCATAGTTTTTGGCTTGGTTTTGTAAGAAACGAGGTACAGCAATGTACCTTGCACTGTACTGATCTGATTCACCCAAATACGAGCCTGCAAGAAAAGTATGTAAGGTAAGAAAGCAACTAAAGTGTCAATTACCTCTGTTATGGCAGCAAAGAGGCGGTTCTTAACGTCTTCATCTTTAATAGCGTTGCTGGCTTCATCGATACTAAATCCCAATGCTAACAAATATTCCAAGGGAGAATCTCGCTCAGAAAACTCGATCATGGCTTCTTTGTACAAGTTAGGCCTCAGTCTTCGCTCTCGCTCTGCTTTGGTGATAAAAAGGCACGTATCGCCATCTAAAGCAACGTGGTCAGTTCTGAAACCCCTTAGAAAGCTTTTTCCCAGATCAGATGGCTTGATTATATTGGAATCGTTTGAATCTTGAGAAGGTCTGCGTTCTGCTTTTGCAAAGTGTGGTCGAAGAAGCGATGTGTTGCTAAAGTTGAGCATTTTTTTTTCTTCCTCGAAAGGGTCGCCCCCTTTTCTAAATTTGACCTTCTGATTGTCTTCGTTTGCCGCCTCTGCAACTTTTTGGTCTATACTGTCTCTTTTTTCTTCTCTAGGTGCCACAATTTCCTTCATTTGTTCATTATCATTAGTTCCAATTCCAAACATGCGAGTTACTCTAGATTTAAATCCTGATTTTGTTTTAGATGGTGATTTTGTCACTGACACCGTTGATTGGCTAGCTCCTTTTCCAACTACGCTGTGGGTACTTGTGCTGGCTTCTTTACCTTCTGAAACAGTTGTAGCTGCATCGCGTTTTTTCTCTACTTTTTCTTCTGAAAGTTTTTTAACTGTACGAAGTTGCCTCTCTTCGTCTTCTTCCTGAATTTTAGCTAAAGCGCTAGTTGTAGGTAAAGTTTCTTCAGCGTTTGTATCTCTTGCTCCTGCACGTTTTTTACGAATAAGTTCTAACTGACTTTTAATGAATACCTCGTCGTTAGACAATCTCTCAACTATTCTCTCTTCTCTTTCGTAAGAGTTGAGCAATTTTTCAAACAATTCTTTATCGGTTAGTGCTTCTCTCAACTGATCTAAAGCATTAATTCTCTTCTCAGGGCATGCACAGCTTACAAGTGTGGAAAATCCTTGTTTCTCCTTCAATTTCGTGCCGAAATTCTCATCAACTTCTAAGCTACGAGCGCCTTCTTTTAAGTGTGGCGATTTCTTCTGGCTCTGGGTTTTTGAAGTGGCTTCTGCATTTGGAACTGTTTTTTCATCATCTAAGGTTGCACTGCCACTATCTTCTTCCAACGACGCATGCTTAGAACTCTTTTTATTTAACTTATTGTCAAGATCCCTTTTCTTTTTATATACTTTTTCCTTTATTTGCTCAATTGATGTTGAGCTGCTAATCGATGGCGAACTAACTGATTTGGTTTTACTTGATATTGGTTTTTCGAAATCGGCTTTTCTCATCGATTTTTGTTTTGTGCGTCCCCTTTTATCTATTTCACCTCCTGATACAAAGCTATCAGCGTATCTAGCAACTGATGGTAAGTCATTTTCTGATCCTACACTTCTTCCAACTTTTTGATTTAATTTGTCATAGGATGACCGTTTTGAGTTTGATTTTGTATATTCTTTTGTAGCTGCCCTTTTACTTGACAATGATTTCTGTTTAATATTTCCTTCACTGTTTGAATCTGAGTTATCAGGTTTAACAATGTCATTTTCAGGTGTCAGTGCTACATTTACATTGACTTTTTGTTTCGATCCATCATAAGATGGCCAACTGTCTGTTTTTTCTGAAGTTGATAATTTGGATTCTTTTCCAGTTGACGGTCGGTGTGACGATAATTTTGGTTTTTTGTTTACTTCTACCATTGAGTATGAGTTATCACTTCCCCCCTTAGCCGATGTTATACTGCCATTTTCATTTTTTTCATAGTCTCTTGCTACTCCCCCGTTTTCATCCATTTTTTTAATTGACTCATCATTAAATGGCCAACCTGTTTTTTCTTTGCTTAATGTTGATATTGTGGATTCTTTTCTAGTTGACCTTCTGTGTGACGATGATTTTGGTTTTTTATTTACTTCATCCATTGAGTCCGAGTCATAACTTCTTCTCTTACTTGATGTTATGCTAACATTATCGTTTTTTTCATACTCTCTTGTAGCTTTCGCGTTTTCATCAATTTTTTTATTTGGTTCATCATAAGATAGCCAACTGTCCATTTTTTCTTTCACCATTGTTGATTTTCTGGGTTCTTCTCTAATTGGCCTTCGGTGTGATGATGATATTCGTTTTTTGTTTACTTCGTCCATTGAGTCTGAGTCATCACTTCTTCCCTTAGTTGATTTTATGCTGACATTTTTATTTTTATCATAGTCTCTTGTTGCTTTCGCGTTTTCATCAATTTTTTTATTGGGCTCGTCATAAGGTAGCCAATTGTCCGTTGATTTTCTGGATTCTTTTCTAGTGAGCCTTCGGTGTGATGATATTCGTCTTTTGTTTACTTCGTCCATTGAGTCCGAACTATAATTTTTTTCCTTGGCTGATGTTATGCTAATATTTTCATTTCTTTCATAATCTCTTGTTGCTTTCGTGTTTTCATCAATTTTTTTGTTCGTTGATTTTCTGGATTCTTTTCTATTTAACCTTCGATGTGATGATATCCGCTTTTTGTTTACTTCGTCCATTGAGTCTGATCTATCACTTCTTCCCGTAGCCGATGTTATGCTTACATTTTCATTTTTTTCAAAGTCGCTTCTCGCTTTCATGTTTTCATCAATTCTTTTAAAAGGCTCGTCATAAGATAACCAACTGCTCCTTTTTTCTTTTCCCGATGTTGATTCTTTAGATTCTTTTCTAGTTGATTTTCGGTGTGAAGATGATTTTGGCTTTTTGTTTACTTCATCCATTGAATCTGCGCTATCAGTTTTTCCTTTAGCTGATGTTCTACTCTCATTTTTTTTAATTGCCTCATTAAAAGGCCAACCTAGTTTTTCTATGTCCAATGTTGATTTTCTGGATTCTCTTTTGGTTGACCTTCTGAGTGGTGGTGAGCTTTGTTGTTTGTTTACCTCACCACCTGAGTCTGAGTTATCATCTCTTCCCTTAGCTGATGATGTTGTACTGACAGTTTCATTTTCTTCATATTCTCGTATTGGTCTCAAGTTTTCATCCATTAACTCGGAATGGGATAGCCAGCTGTTCTTTTTTTCTTTGTCGAATGATGATTTTTTAAATTCTTTTTCAGTTGATTTTTTTGAGTCTAAGTTGCTAGATGTTATTAGTTGCATATTTTCATCGGATTTTGATCTTTCGTCTTCGTCTTCTTCTTTGGTTGGAAGTAAGTTCTGTTTAATGTACCCTTTTTTATTTCCTTTACCAATTAATATTAAGCTATCAGTTTTTCTTTGCTTGAATGTTTTGTTGAAGTTTTGATCTACTTTATTGTCTGATGTTAGTGCCACATTTTTTTCAATTGTTTCTTCTTTGTTCTTTGACCCTTTTGGACTTAATTTTTTATTTTCTTTCCAAAACGGTGTTAATGTACTGGAACTTTCTGCTCTGTTGGCTTCCCTTCCTTTTGTCTCTTCATATTTTAATGCATTTGGGACACCAATAAATCCCTCAGATATAGTAGCTCTTATACTATCAGTTGCTACTGCATTTTCTTTATCCGTTGATTTTTCTGCAACTGTCTGTGATTGTTCGCTTTTCTGCACTGCTTCGTCTTCAACACCATCTTTCTTCATGGATTTTTTTAGTACATGCACTATACACTCTTGGCTTTCACTAATTTTCAATTTGTCTTCCTGTATGTCCTTGTACAGGTCCTCGACCAAAGTTTTAAATGACATCTGAGGATTTTGATCGTTGTACTGCTGTTCATGTAATTTAACGATTGCCGTAAGCGGCATTTGTGACATTTTCTTTAAAATATCGTCAGATACTTCTTCAGCTTTACATAGGCGCATGTTTCGACAATTTCTACGTGCGTTGCACTTATGATTATTATCCTTCTGTAGGTCTTCTTGCTCAAATAGCACTAAAGGATTATTTACTGTGCTAAAGAATTTATTAGAGAATTTCTCCTGTAATTCATCGAGCAATGTTTGTGCTGATTTTTGCTCAAGTATCAGGGTTGAAGGTACATTCTCGAACATTTTTACAGTCGCGTCTTTGTTAGGAAGATAAGGTAAGTCTTTCAGTGATGCTGTTAAGAATGTTTTAAGCGAATCGTTTAATAAATGCTTAGGGGGCCTCTCTACCATTACTCGCGCTGAATGTTTCCCAGATATCATTAGTGGAGTGTCTGCACATTTTGATGTCTCTTGCAGTTCAGCTTTAGATCGTTCTTTGAATGTCTTTGATAGAAATTTCTTTAATATCCTTAATGTACTTTCAGTTGTATAAAGTTTTGTCTTATACAATACTTCTTCATCTTCTTCAAACCATGATTCTGTTGACTTTTGACTTGCAGCATGCGCAACTTCTTTAAGCACACAAGTCGATGGGCACTGGGTTTGATTGCAAATTGATTCAGTGGTTGGTTTCTTTCCAGGCCGCTTAAAAAGATTGTGGAAAGATTTTATTGATTTACTTATAAACGCCTTTTTCTTAGAAGGCGTATTAATCTGTGTTTGTGAATCCGTTAAGTCAGATTCTTGTAGTAAATTTAAAAGTTTTCTGAATTTATCTGACCAAGCTCTTTTTAATTTGAATTCTATTAATTGTTCAAATGACTTATTTGGCATGTCTGGTATAGGCAATTTTAAAGGGTTATCGACGTTATTTAAAAATATATCGTGTAATTCTTCTAGTCTAGTCTTGACGATTAGCGGTTCTTCGTCTAACGCAAGAAGTTTATTAAATAAATATGCTTGTTGGCAACATAGTTTTGAGTGTGATTCGCTTGATTTTTCATTTTGTTTTCTAACAGAACTATTAAAATTCTTGGCTTCGTCTAGTAATTTTTTGCATTTAATATCGATTACTTCAGATAATTTAGCCTCTAATGTATGCATTAACTTTTCTATAATCGATTCCGAAGTAATATTCAATGTTTTTATTGGGAGATTTTTTTTAATCTTTTGTGGAACTTCATCATACAAACTTTGTTTTGAATCGCTTGATAAAGCTGTGCTTTCCTCACGTATTGTTTCAATATTTTCGTCTTCAGATTTTGCTATTACGTTAGTGTAGGATGTGGGCAATTCCATATCAAGTAACTCATCGGATGGTTTACTAAAGAGACCTTTCACTAAGTCTCTTATTGATGAACTATATTCAACAGTTGTTGCAGATTCATACATTTTCCCTTTAGGTTCATGTAGCAATGATTTGTTGCCAAACGAGCCCGGCATAAGCTGTTTAGCTGTTTCGGCCACGATTTCCTTATGTGAGTTGTCCAGAAACTGCATCGACTCTGAATAGTCAGACATGGAATGTAAAGTGTCACCTGATAATGTGCATGTGGTTCTTACAAATATTTCCGTTGATACTACCGCAGACGGCACCATGGTATAAGTTGCTCTATCAACCGATTCTATATCAAGCGGCACGGTGTACGTTGAGTTTTCAAACGTTTCTGTTGACTTTTCGGGTAATAATGTTGATGTAGCCTCTTCATATATTTTTCCTAATCTTTTCACAGGGGGTATTGTATAAGTAGCCTTTTCAGACGTTTCCTTTGTAAGGGTAGCTTTTTCGAATGTTTCAATGGAATCTTGTGATAGCGTGTAAGTAGCCTTTTCGGACATTTCTCGTAGCGCTTTTGCAGGCCAAGGTGTGTATGTAGCTTCATCAATTGTCTCTCTTCCAGGCAATATCGTATATGTAGATTTCTTAGATATTTCAATGGGGTTTTCTACAGGGAGCAGAGTGTATGTATCTTTTCCAGACAGCTCTATTGAATTTTTAGTGGTTGGTGGTAGATGATTTGTTTGTCCAAATGATTTTACTGAGAGCTCTTCAAGATCATCCTCTGCCAGTTCAAAAGAGTTAGATGATAATAGTGCTTGAAGCAACTCTTGTTTGAAAATCAAAAGTAGAGAAGCACGTGTCTTTGACAATCTTGCTTCGCCATCTAAATGGTTATTGGAAAGAGAATTGGGAGAAGGGATCTCTTTCCTTAGCAAATCACGTAATGAAATTGTGCTGCAGGAGGTAGCGCGATAATCTGTTTTCAACAACGTAGATTTTATCGGTTCATCTTCTACATAGTTATAGCATTGGGTGCCTTGGTCTTTTCTCTCCTTGTGGGTCCAATCGGCAGATGAAGAAGATTCATCTGTATTTTGCTTTGATCTTGAACCATAGTTGCTTTGATTAAGTCCAAACATAGTTGAACTACTGGTCGCACTGCCAACGCTTCTTCTGCCTTTTGGCGGTTTATGTAACTGGATGTACGTCCTTTTCTTCGGGAAGCGAGACTCCTTACAATCTGAATGCCACACTGCTTCGTTAACTTGTGTCGACTTAAATTCTTGATGACCAAGACGAAGCAGTTTCCTTGCAATAGAACGGTAGTCCAGCCTGTGTGGCAATTTAGACTGTTCCCTCTTTGCATCTAGTGGGTTTTTGCGAGCCACTTTGTGAGATTTATTTGATTTGTCAAAACTAAAGCGTTTAGATGTGTGAGCAACAGGTTCATCTTTTGCCGCAGCATGATTTAATTTAGCACCATTTGGTGAACGCGGTAGTAGCTTCTTTGGTAGCTTGGACGATTCTGTGTTCTCTGCCCAGCCCATGACTTTTACGCAAACCGGCAAGGTGATTATCGCAGGAAAGGGCTTAAGGGGAAACTTCTTGCTGTTGTAGGGTTCTTGGTCACCATGTGCAAAGGCATGCATGAAATTGTCGTGCTGATTAAACAATGTATTTAACAACTCTTTTTTCTCGTAATTTTTAGTTATTTCCGGACAAGATGTGCTGGAAGGATATTTTAAAAACTTTTGATTTCTATAAAGATATTCATCGCGGCAAAGAAATTTTGAGTTTTTTATATTTTTGCAACCAAAAAAGTCATTTGTATTTAGACCATTGATATAAGTGGGCACCGTTAGCGAGTAAGTATCTTCTAATTTTACAATGCTATTATAAGCAAATATCTTGAAACATTCCTCTGAATCGGATTTTATTAACATTCTTGTATCTTTTCTCTTTAATGCAATCTCTTTATTACTGTTAAAAATTGTGAATGAAGCATCGTTACATTTATTTTCAAGTGCAGAATTTTTAAAAAATTTTGTTTGAACGTTGTTTCTTTTATAACTTATATTTTTATTGTGGTTGCTGCAACTTGAAGATGACTGTTCAACAGTTTTATTTTGTTCATTTATGGTTTCATTATTATAGGTTTTCTTCTGAAGGTTTGTTTTTGTAACGCTCCTATTTGAATTAACATTCTTAGTTTCCTTCGATTGCTTGGAATTACATGTAGCTTGAGCGGTGTTGTTTCTTGTTATATATGTAGCTGGTTTTTGTTGAGTCTTCCTATCATTTATTTTGCTCTGCTTAGCATTATCATTTTTTACTTTTCTATGTTCTTCCACATATTGAACGAGTTTTTTGAATTTATTTCGACTGATGCTTGCCACCCTTGGCATCTCACTTAAATTATTTAACTTCTTCAGATCATCACTCAGCTGGCTGATGTGCTGAGAATATCTCCGCAGATTTTGGTATGACAACGACTTGGTTTCCTTAAGCTTGTGTCTATATCCCTTACCAACAGTACTTTTCAAAGAGACACATTCGGATTCAGCAGACTTCTTCCTTTGGCACTCTATGAATTTAGCAGTATTGACAGACTGGCGAGCCTTCACTAATTTGACATGAGTCGACGTTAAGACCACTGAAGGCTCCTTTTCAACGTTGTTCGGGCAATCTGAAGCTGAGTTATTCTGCTCCATAGTCTGCAGCAGATTTTTGCTTGTGCTAGATTCTTTCACATTATAGACTGCCGATCCAGAAGCGCTTCTTTCGCGCAGCTGGTGGGCTCTCACCATGCTTTTGTATGGCAAAGATCGTTTCGGTTCTCCTACAGAACAAAACACTTTGTCAGAACCAGTTGTATACAAAACATTTGACTTTGAATTGCAAACGGATTTGTGTCCGATCGAAAAAGCTGAAACGGTTGAATTGGGGTGTGGAAAACTACCACACGAAAAACCCGACTCCTTACTGAACAGGCTAACATCGCTTTTGCTTTTGAATTTAGTTTTGATCGCGTTTTCCTGATCCACGGTAGCAGTCAGTGTTTGATTAACGTCAGCCGACTTTTCCTTATTTTGTTCGTCCAATGGAACTGGCCTAATAATTGTCGGTAAGGAGGGATGCGAAGTAGCAAAAGCAGAGCTATCCTCGTCACTAATATGCCTCTTTTTACAGCAACAGCATAATTTATTGCAAATGGAACAACACAAGTTGCAATAATCTATACGTGAAGCATGGTGGCCTAACGTACCATGAGGTTCATATCCATACCTGTCTTTGGGGCTTAAAACTTTCACTGCTGCCAACTGCTTGGAGGTTGAGGGCTCACTATATTTTCCAGCCAAATTCGGAGTAGTCGGCCTTGAAGGCAGAACCCTCTTCTCTGATTGTATTTTGCCGGTCTCGTCAAAGTGAAAAACCTGGGGGCAGCAGTATATACAGTCCTGGTTTCTAGCCCTTGTCTGTTTTCGTCGCAGTAGTTCTCCATACTGCTTCCGCTTCTCAAAGGTGCTCATGCGGTTATCTTTTCTGTCGTTTTTGGTGAACAAGCAGGTGCTTGGCTTGTTTCGGAAGGAATTCGCCATGGTACTGCAGCTACTGCCTGCATTGTTTTTATTTTCTTGCCTTTCTGCCCAGAACTTCGTCAATTGCATGCTATTTCGGAACAGTTCCGAACTGGCTTTCGACTGCTGTTCTTTACTAGAAGGAGCAGATTTGGGTTTTGCTTGGAGCGTGGGAGTTTCTTCAAGTGCATGTATTGCTGTGTTTTTGCTTCTGGGAATTTTGCTAGTTTGACGTGGTTTTTTATCCTTGGCTTCCCAATACTCATTATAATCAGAACTTGCGGAGTGCTGGTTAAACTCCAGATTCGCTTCTGAACTTCTCTGGGTGTTATGTATGTTGCTGAGATTGCTTGAGTCTCTACTACCTGCACTATTCACATGAGTTGTGTTAGTAAGAGGACGATGCGTAACCTGAGACAATTGAATGTGTGTAGAGTTTTTAGATACTACTTTTAGTGTGGGAGTCTTTTTTGAGGAATAATCATCGAAAATCGGACTCACTAGAAACGTGTTTGCCTTAGGTTTTGACACAGCAGAGTTGGATTCTTGCGATGATTTAGAAACTGAGACAAATGCATCATTTTTGTTTTCTCTTTTTGTTGTATCTATACTCTGCTGATGACATTTTTTATGAGTACCGCTATTAAAATTATGTGTATTTTCATTATTTTCTCTAGTCTTAACATCTGTAGTATTATCGTAGTGTTTTATCTTGTTAGCTTCAGTTTGAATATCTAACTTAGGGCACATGGTGGGAGAAGATTCTCTTTTTAAGACATTTCCGTCTGCAGGTTCAGGTACCTCTTCAAAGCGTAGCATTGAACGCACCTTTTGCTTCACTAGGTTGCTGACGTTCTGCGAGATAATTTCATTCAGCTGCACCAATTCCTCCTCGTTGCTATTGTCCACAATCAGTTGCACTATGTCATCGTTCTGCTGTAGAAAATTTGCAGTTTGCAGCTCCTCCATAATGCTCTTCTTGAAGGAGTTTGCCAACCGGATCTTGCTTTCCTTTAATTCTTCCTCCGCGTTTTCTACATTATCAACTGTAACCTCTTCTATTAACACTGCGGAATTTGTTTGCGAGTACCGGTTGTCAGTATCTTCAAAGCCATTACACTCGTCTATTCCATCGACAAGATCTTGATCGTTTGAAATATTGTTCGATGATTTGTCTTTCTTTATAAAAGCGTTTTGAGTATTTTCTTGTTCTTGGTTTGTTGCTTTATCTAAGTGTGTGCTGATAGTTATAACTGCAAGCTGTCTTGATCCACTATCATTAGAGGATGCGGCTTCTGTGTCGCCGTTATCGCGTTCTTCGGAAGAACTCTTGATATCTTTAACTGGTGTAACTTCGAGTTCATTATTTGCAATACACGGGGAGACAATAACGTCGTTAAAACTATTTCTCTTCGCTCCCCGAAGATTTTGTATGGCATTTTCTCTGCTTTTATGGTTTGTTTTTGTATTTAAGTTTTTGGTTTCTGTACTTGTTGCAGGTTCTTTCACAGTATCAATATTAAATATCTGAAGAATTTTTCCTTTTTCTACACAATATGGTGAGAAAATTTTGTCAGGTTTCCCATAATTAGTGTCAGATTTATTTCGTTTCCTATGTTTAGTTTGTCCGGAAAACCTGTCTTCTGCTTGTAAGTTTCCCGTAGACTTTTTTTTCGTCTTTCTTTCTTGATTACTCCCACATTCGACCTGATACTTTCGATTGACTTCATCAAAATTATTTCCTCGTGCAATAAGTAATGCTTGTCTATCACTAGCATTGTCAATGTTGCTACCTTTCTTACAGTTAAAGCTGCTCTCTCTCCTTGTGTGCCTTGAGCTGTGACTCAAATTTGAAAACCTCATCGATTCTTGAGAAGTTTCTTCCGTGATTTTTGTTAAAGCTGTCAGGTCTCCACTTAGAATATCTTGCAAATTTGATTGCACGCTGTTTAGATAACCTTCCGCATCAGCAAGCAAGTTGTGCCACTGCTTTTCTGAAGAATGGGAATCTACTGCAACATCTTTCAAATTTTTGTTAACTTGTTGATTCCTATCCAACTTTGAGGTTGCGCTTGGTATGGAAATAGCAGCTTGTTTTTTTATCTTAGATTTACCACCTTGTACTGCTTGGAATGAATCACTTTCTACGTGAGGCTCAGATAATATGTACGGATTTTTATATAACGACCGGTGTGTTTTAATCTGATTTTTCGGATGTATTTGTTGTAGGAATCCGTCACTGTCGATCAAATGAGAATACATTTTATTAGTTCTCCCTTGGGACACTTCCCTGGAGTTATTTCTTCCTACTGAAGACTTACTTGATATTGAACTGTCCCGTGACAGTCTTTGTCTTCGCTCACATTGTTTTGCGTACTCTTTTATTCGTGGATTTACTATCTGACCACTTCTCTGTCTACTTCTAGAAAGTGATGCCTTTTTATTTGAAATGCTTTTAAAAACCTTGCTGTCTCGCATCTGATAGCACTCCATTGAAGTTAAGGACAAACCACTTGATAGTGACGGAGATACTTCTGAAAGGGGCTTGTAATATATTCTATTTAGCTTTAAGTCAGAATTGGTCCTATTGCCATTATTCAAGGGAGAAGTGTGACGTGGCGACTTGCTTTTGTATGATTTAGGGCATTTTATTGAACTTATAGAGCAAGACTTCAAACGTGTAGATGAATATTTATTTTTGTTTGACTTAGTTCGAGGTATTTCATCTGTTGACGGTTCTCTACTGGATACTGGGCTTGTTTGAAGAAACTTCTGGCAGTCACTCTTGGTGGGCTTCTTTGTTTGCATTTGTGCTTGTTCTAAAGAACTATCCTTTTGATACCGGCCACTTCTCTTGAGCATTTTGTTACTGTTTGTCAAGAGTTCTTGATCTACATTTGCAGATCTCGAGCTTTTATTTTGCACTACTCGTTGCTTTTTGCCTTTTGACAAAACAACTTGTTGAATGAGTGGAGTCTCTTCATCAGGTTGAGTTAAATTTTCCATTATAGCTGCTCTGGAATTTGCGTCACTTAATTTTGTTTCCAAGTTATCATCTGCCAAGTATATGGCCTGAATGGTCGTTATACCACTTGCTGAAGATTTGGAGGCTGCTTCGCTGCTATTAGCTTCCACTGTGGCTTCTTTATTTTTGCGTTTTTTGGAAAGATGTACGTTACTTGCCCCGCGATGATTATGGCTTGCAGTTTTATTGAGTTTATCCGATTTCAACCCTCCAGCAAAAAATTTTGCTGGTTTTATTTCCACTACAGATAAAACAACTTTTTCTAATTTTTGCCTGCCGCGTTGCGCTACTTTCTTTGCGATGTGGATTGAGCTAGAACGAGTAGATTTGGGCTCTTCATGTGGTTGCATACCTTTAACAGAGAAGCTGTCAATCTGTTGCATTTCTTTTCTTACTTTCTCTATATTCTTAAGGCAAACGCTTCGAGAACTACTTTTGCTTTGAAACCTTTTTCCACTAACATACAGAGTTTTTTCCTTTTTAGTGACTGCTTCAGACACTACACTCTGCTCATCCGACTCCTTGCCTTTCTTCTTTGATTTTACTTGCTTCTTTTCTTTTGTTGATGGTGATGCTCGTAGTGCTGATGATTTAGGTGCAATTGCCTTGATGTTTAAAGCAGGTACTGTATACAGAGCTGCAACTGGATTTAAGTTGAGGTGTGAGAAACTGACTTCTTTTCTAAGACTGTTGGTTTTTGCTTTGTCTTTATGAGATGTATTAGTTTGTTCTGTTTTTGATTCGTTTATATTCAAATTTCCGGTGATTTCTTGTAAAAACTCTCGCAGTTGATTCCTTGATATTTTAATTGATTTTCTGTCGTCCCAGTTTTCATCGAATATGTCTTCATATTTTTCGTAAATATGTGTGTACTTCTTTTCGTCAGATTTTTTAGTGTCCTTGCTAGAGCTTTTATGCCTTTCTCTTTTTGAAGTATCTGAGTTATTTTTATCATTTTTAAATGAATGTTTGCTCTCACGACTACTTTTTCTGTGTTTGTGTTTTGAATGCTTCTGTTTAATATTGACGAGGGAATGGGTATCAACCTTTTTGTTTTTCATCTTTTTTGTAGGTTTATCCCTTCCCAGAATTAAGTCATCATTTAAAGCCTTTTCCTTCCTGTGCTTCTTTCTTCTTGTATTCCCGACTTCAGTGGATTCAACAACTAAACCTGCATTTTCTTCTGTATTATCCCGATATTGTGCCTTGCTATCTAATATTTCTGATTCATTGTACTTACTTTTTGAGCGTTTTTTGTGTCTGTTAGGAGCGCCATCTTTCTTTTCCCTTTTGCTATCTGTTTCGTTTTTGTGATGGGAGGACTCAAGCTCAGTCTTAGAACGTTTATGTTTTTGGCTGCCAGTTAAACCATCGGAACTCCTAATCTTCACATTACTGGCAGAGTCAATTTTTTTGTATTTACTATCCTTGTGCTTTATTTTACTAGATACTACTTTACGTAACTCGTTTCTACTGTCACGCCGAAGCTTATGTTTTTTCTTTAACTTGGTTTCTACTGCAGCTTTGAGCGTATCGTTGGCACTATTCGAAGAACATTCTTTAATTCGCTTGTGCTTCTTTTTGACCATAACGTTTAATTCAGATGAACTGTTAAGTTCATCTGGCTTTTTAATAACTACAGTATCAACGTTATCAGGGGTGTTGCATTTTGCTTCACACTTTAAAGTTTCTGTTGATCCACGTCGTGGCCGCTTTGGTTTCTGCACCTCAAGCAAGTCTTTATAATTGTCGACCTTGTTTTTAATTTTAGTTTTGCACTTATTAATCTCCTCTGTTATGCAAGCAATCGTTTCATCCTTATGACTGTCCTCACCTGCATAATTCTTGCTATGGACCGGCCAAACCAACTTGTTTTTCAAGAAGAAAAAACCTAGTCCTTTCGGTTTATTTTGTATGGGTAATATTTCTTGTAGCACATGGCTCTTAAGAGTCGCCGACGACCCAGTGGGGACTGCTTTGCCTTCCCTCTCGCCTGATCGATGCCGATGGTGACGGTGATGTTTCTTCCTCCTGTGTTTACGCTTCCTAATTATTGAACTCTTAGTACTTATGCTGCTTTTGACGCGCAAACTGGGAATCAATGCAGTCGAGATAGACTCATTGGGATTGGACGCAGAATATATTTCCTGCTGCTCTACATAAGTGCCCTTATTTTTCTTTTTTTTACTTGCTGCACTCACATCTTCGATAGGAACTATATTTTTCGACGTTTGAATCTTTTTACTTTTCACTTTCTTATTTGCTACACCTATCACAATGTCTTTGGGATCAGTACTTGCTTCCTTAAAACGCCCTTTTAAATGTTTTGAAACATTGTCGTCTCTGGTAGAATCAGCTATGTCGTTTTCTAATGTCATTTTTCTCTTATTTGCTAAATCTTTGTTTTCACCAGTTTTGATTAGTTTGATGGAACTGGCCGATATAGATGTGGAGGTGAGATTTATGTTAATGGGTTCTTTGCGCTTCTTTTCTATCTTGTCATCGTTGCTTGAAATTACAGTTAACAGAGCAGAGGTATTTCTCTGCGGCTTATTTGTTCCAGATAAAAAGTTTACTGCAAAATTATTGCTGAACGTTTCACCTGCACTTAAGCTGTTTTCCTTATCGTCTTTATATGCCTCTTGCGGGGTGAAGTGCAGTTGTATACATTCCTTTTCCTGACTGTAACCAATGTTTAATTCATAATATTTAGAAGATTCTGCTTTATTATGATCTGAGGTTGATTTATTCGAGTGGGATGTGCTAGCTAAGGAACTTGATTTGCTGTAAAATTTGTGGCATGCTTTCATTTCTCTTCATTTTAAGATCAGTCTTTTGATGTGACACGGGCAGCATACATAATATACAGAAAAAAAATTAACAATTTTAGGACTAAAATTTGAAATGTGAAACTTCTGAATGTCTACGACTGTCATAAATTTATTTAATAAATTAGAAGTACACCTACTACGTTCATTACTACTATTTTGTCAGGCATATATTGTCAGGTATAGCTATCATAGTAGACTCTGTTTTTGCAATGTGAAGTGCAATAGTTGTGTATCATTATGTATTTGTGGTTTTATACAGTTATGATTTATATTCTACTGAATTTAAACAACTTTTCAATGTATATTCCAGACTCAGATACCGAATTCGCTCAATTGCCGAAATGAATTTGGCCAATGCTACAACTGAGCAAATTAATTCGGCAATTGGGCCAGTTTAGGTTTTACGCAGTTCTCGGACTGAGCATTTTGACAATTGAGTCAATTCGGCATCTGAGTCTAAGACATATTTAATTTCTTCTCATAATCCCTCTTACACAGGTATTTTGTAAAAGTTGTGACTAATACGAGTAATATTTGCCTTGAAACAATAATTATTAACAACTTATGTATCAGAAGCAAGGAGATAAAAAGATATTTGCAAATAAAAGTTTGATAATTGTTGTTTGTTTGTTTGTTTGTTAATGGACAAGGTCTAGGCATGCAGAGTACCTTAGACACCGACTGCTTTGGTCATATGGTCAAAGTCCTACTTAGAATTTTGCCGAAAGCTGGGACACTGTATATAAAGCTGACACAGTAGACTTGAAATATGAAAATTTTCATGTTATACTAAAACACTATTATGACTATTGTTTTCCCTACAAAAAATATGCTCAAAAACTAAAGAGACCGGAAATTCCCTGGCTGACACCTGGAATAAACCAGATGAAGCAAAAGATTGAAGTATTGCATGATATGGCTCGGCTCACAGCCGATGCGAGAATAAACCAAAATTATGTAGATCTCAAAAAAACGTATAGAACAGTTGTCAAATCAGCTAAACAAGAATTCAACAATAATAAAATAGTTTATTCAGAGGATAAACAAAAAACTTTGTGGCAAATTGTCAACGCCATAACAAATAGGAAACCCCAATCAACTTCCGGTGTTGATGTGATCAGCGCGTGTGATTTCAATAAGGTTTTTGTTAATGTTAGTGAAGAAATATTAAACAGAGTTGGTAAGTCAGAGAAAAAGTTTGATCAGTTCAAAAACTCTAGAACAACCAGCAAAACATTATACTTAACACCAGTTACAGAGATAGAAATTCTATCTATAATCACTAATTTGAGAAGCACTTTGAGTAAGGATATATATGGTATGAATGTTAAACGATAAAACACGTAGCAAATGTGCTGGCTAAGCCAAGGATATATATGGTATGAATGTTAAACGATAAAACACGTAGCAAATGTGCTGGCTAAGCCCTTGGCCAACATCATCAACTTGATGCTCAGCGAGGGAATTTTTCCTGACAAACTGAAGGAAGCCAAAATCATTCCAATCTTCAAAAAAGGTGATCCTGGGTTGAAAACAAACTACTGGCCTATAGCCATTCTGCCAATAATATCCAAGGTCTGTGAGAAAACAATCTATAATAAGTTTATAAAATTTATAGAACAAGAACATTTGCTAAATTTCTTACAATTCGGATTTAGGAAAAGTTGTGCTACAACAGATGCAGTAGAAGAAATAGTTAAACATGTACAAGATGCGCAAGAAAACAGGTGCGCCAGCGTAGGAATTTTTGTAGACCTCAGTAAGGCCTTTGATTGCATCTCTCACGAAGTACTACTGACAAAGATCTACAACTATGGATTTAGAGGAATTTCACACCGACTTGTCAGTTCCTATCTCAGAGATCGCCACCAAAGAGTTTTCCATAACAATCAACTTAGTGAACTTGAAGCAGTGAATAGAGGAGTACCTCAAGGTTCCATACTTGGTCCCCTGTTTTTTCTACTTAGTGTAAATGACCTTCCAGACAACATAAATGCCACTACTATTCAATTTGCTGACGACACAGTTTTTATTGCCAGAACCTTACCTAACAACCAAGTGGAAACTAAAGAATTAATTATGAAACAAGCTGAAATGTGATTTGGAGCTAATGATTTAGTTTTGAACAGGAAGAAGACAGTTACGCTAAATTTTGGACATCCCCAGGACGCTAATAACGAACCCATGAAATACCTAGGAATATTTCTTGATCCTCAATTGCAGTGGACATCACAAATAAATTACTTGATAACGAAACTATCAAAATCAATATATGCTACACGAAGAATTAGAAAAAGTGTTAATGAAACAGCGGCGTTATCAACCTACTATGCACTGTTCCACAGCTTGTTACTATTCGGTACAATATCGTGGTGCACTGCAACACAATCAGATCTTCAAAAGATCTTTGTTCTACAAAAACAAGCGGTAAGAACCATAGCCAATATTAACTCCAGTGTCGTTTCCTGTAAACCCCTATTTAAGAAATACAGGATAATGACCCTATACTCCATTGTCGTGTATCAGATTTTGTGTAACACTAAAACCAAGCTCACGGATCTACCAGCAAATTGTGACTATCACACCTACAACACAAGAAGGAAAGATGACCTGGTGATACCAGCCCACAGATTATTGAAGACCAGTAGGAAATTGAATGGCCTTCGACTGTTTAACTACCTCCCTCGGCAAATTAAATCACTACCCTTAACACAATTCAAATATAAACTGAAACATCAAATGACCAAATGTATGCTGTATAGTGTAAATGATTTTTTCCATACAAAAGTTAATCATTAATAGTTTCTCCAGTACTACTCTAAATGACATTTGTTTTTGCTTATTGCCATCCTTTTGACATGTTCTATGCTGTACTGTAACTGTAATGGATCAATAAATATTATTATTATTATTATTATTAGAAGCACATGGAATATTGTACAGTGGAGTTGACATGGAAAAAAAAGTGAAAGCGGGCGTGGGATGTGTACTAAGTCCAAATTACATGGGAAAACTAATAGATTGGAAAGCGATAAACAAAAGAATGATGAAAGTAGAGATTCGTGATAAAGAGAAAGAAAGTATCGAGATAATATTGGTATATGGACCAGGAGAAAACGATTTAGTGGTGGAGAAAGCAAAATTCTGGAAAGACTTACAATATTTATATGATGAATGCAAAAGTGCTTCTATTATTACTGGAGATTTTAACGCAAGAATAGGCAATGACACAAAATAAAAACAAGGAGTAATGGGAAAATATGGCAAGAAAACAATCAATAGAAATGGGAAAAAATTAATTGAATTCTGAATTGAAAATGATCTGGTAATACTGAACACCTTTGAACATAAAGACTGCCACAAATACACCAGAGAAAAGCCAGGAAGAATAGAAAAGTCAATTATTGATTATATAATTACTGAGAAAACACTGATCGCTATCTACATGCCAATTCCCACCATCATCCTACACAAAAACTTTCCGTTATCAATTCGCTTGTACACCGGGCTGTTTCCATATCCCAACCCAATAATATCTACGCTGAATTAAATCACATTCGGAAAGCTATTAGGAATAACGGTTACCGTGCTAGGGATATACAGTCTTCCATCAATCGCCATCTTCATCCACGGCCACTCAAACCTCAAAAACCCGATCCTCCTGCAGCAATAGTCTTTCTTCCCTATATCCACCAAGTCACCGATCGCATAGGAAAGTTCCTTCAAAAACAAAATATCAAAACAGTATTCAAACCCCCGAGCAAAATCTCACAGGTTCTTCCTTCATCTAAAGATAATGTAAACACTATGTCATCTAAAGGTATTTATAGAGTCGCTTGCTCTTGTAATGCTGTATACATTGGTGAAACAGGTCGTTCAGTGAAAACTCGCATCTCTGAGCACCAGCGCTGTCTCTGAATTGCTGAACACCAACGCGATACTGGTCATAGGATCCTTTTTGATGAAACTTCCATCATCTGCAAATCCCCATTCTTCTTTAGCAGAAAGATTCGCGAAGCCATTGAGATTTACAAGCACCCTAATAATCTCAATCGGGATGAAGGCTTTCCCCTTCCTTCTATGTGGAAAGTCCTAAGCCCCGCCCACCGCCACTGAAGCGCGACGGCATTTGCTGAACCGCGACGGCGCTTGCCTATAAATTCTCACCTTTCTTCTTCCAATAGTTAGTCGAGTTTCGCCTCTGACGTGGTTCACATGTTGAGTTACCGTGCTCTTCTATCCCTTCCCTTGCAAAGAGTTTCGCCTCTGTCGTGGTTAACACGCTGAGTTACCGTGCTCTCTTGCTTTTCCCTCCTGATGAAACCCCTTACGAAAGTGGGCGAAACGTTGAGTTCTTCGATCTCAATCATGACACGGTCCAATCCCGGAAGTCGTTTGTTACTTAGATAGAGGATTAGTGGAAGGACTTAAATTAATGTACAAGGAAACATAATATAATTAAAACAAATATTCAAGAATTTGAAAAATGTAGAACAACAAAAGCAGTAAGGCGGGGGGGAGTCCTGAGCCCCCCTACTATTTATTATGAACAAAACAATAAAGAACTCGAGTGGCAAAAGTAAGAAAATAAATGCAGGCTATTATAAAATGAATCCAATCGAAGTAAGGGAATGCTTGTTTGTAGATGATATCGTGATAATGGCTAGAGGTGAAAAAACCTGCAATTTAATGTGGATATGGATTAGGGAGCTAGAAGAGCAAGGTATAAAAATAAATACAAATAAGAGAAAATCCATAGTAATAACAAATGACACAGAACGGAAAGTAAATATCCAGATCAATAATAATATAGTTGCATAAGTTGAGATCATTAAATATCTGGGAGCAGTCATAGATACGACAGGAAAGTTTGAAGAAGAAATTAACAACAGAATAACGGCAGCATCAAAGCTATTTCATAGCATAAAAAGAGGCTTTATTAATAAAAAAGAAGTGAGTAAGAAAACTAAAATGATGGTTTACAAAAAATTATACTTGCAAATGCTGCTGTTATATGGCTGTGAGTCATGGGTTTTGACTGAAAAGCTGCATACGAAAATACAAGTCACAGAGATGAAGTACCTGAGAAAATCTGCGAATGTGACAATCTTGGATAAAATAAGAAACGATATGATTAGGATAAATTAGAAGTTGAAAGTGCTAGAAAATAAGTCGAAATGAGCCAATTGCGATGGTGGGGATACCTAAAACAAATAGATGAAAAAAGGCAAGTAAAGTCCCATGGAGCCAAGAACACTGGACGAAGAGGAAGAGGTAGACCACACAATACATGGGACAATGGAAGTTGGAAAACTATAAAATAACAGAGGGGTATCATGGAAGCCAAGCCGAGAGTTTAACAAGAGACAGAAAAGAACGGAGGAAAATGGTGAAGGAATATAAATGGAAAGTGTAATATTTAAAAAATAAAATAATCCTCTACACTTAACAGTAGATGAGGAATAGATTATATACAGTGACCGCCAAAAAGTCAGCATAATATGGAAAAAAATTTATTTTTCATTTTTCAAAAAAACTTTTTACATTCTAATATACCACTCTCTCGCGGGGTGTTATTACAAATAATATTAAGTCAAATATACCCTTTATTATTAACAAGAAGCAGTATCAGGTATAGCTCCTTAAGTACTTACCTTACTTCTTAATGAAATAAATCGAAATTGACGTATCTCATAACTCAATTTGCCACTTTGAATTATGTCATGTGATTTTAGTTTTTTAATACCTCGGCTAGTCAGTTTAATAAGCAATGAGAATCCTTGTTCCCAGCTAGATGGGTAAATGTTCAACTAATAACTTTTTATTGTAGTTGAAAACTTAATTACTTTAAAATATAATAATTATTTGACTTCATTAATCAAATCCACTCTTTAGGTACTATACAAAATTGAACTTCAAAGTTTGGTCTGACATTACAAAAATTAAATAGACGTTGCCAAAATATTTTAATCAAATGTTTAAAAAATCCAAACTTTATTTAAATTATACTTCTAAAATATCCTAATCCAAAAATAGAAATTTCAAATTATAATGACCGAAACACGTCGAGTACTGGAATCACTATTAATATTTAGAAAATTAAGTATTCTAAATTAATTTCTAAATATATAATTACAATTATTTAAATGATTTGCCGCACCAAACTTACTATATACTTCTTAATGTTACTGAAGAAATGGACACTAACCTTCTGATAGTATCTCCTGTACCTGAGTGTTATCCCAGCTCCTAACTGGATGCTAGTCAGTAAACACCCCCTTGGTTGTTCACAACCAAATAAAAACTCGTTGCAGCTCTTTGACCCCCTTATTATGTGGATAGACAGTTCAGCAGCATACCATAAACACTCACTTGCACTTTTTTTATTGGATTTGAAGTAAAATTCCACTTTAAATGGCTTCAAACAATCTTGAATTCTATTTTGAATAATACTTGTGACCCACAGTCAAACTTGATCGTAAATAATACTATATTGCTTTTATGTATCAAATATTCAATTGTTATTCTTCACAATCAACGAGAATTTAACCCGTAACGTGATTCTTTATCGCCGATTATAAATTAAAGTAATTTTTTCTACTTCATGTAAACAACCACTCTTGTTGCCTATTACCACCCCACCAGTTAAAACATACAACTGTTATATCACATGATACCCATTGGATATCTGGATATTATTATTAAATTAAATTCATCATTCATACAGTATACTGCATTACAACGTCAATAATTTGTGCTTGTCTAAAACCCTATATAGCCCCTAGCATATATACCGAGTGATTTTTACTTATTTAGAAAATGGAGTTTTTTGAAATTGTTAAAATCCAAAGTGCTATTTTTCGGAAATTAAGTAAGATTTCAATGAGATTTTTTTAGAGTGTGTTATTTTTAGCTAACTGAACATTTTCAATACCAGAAAACCGCTATTTTTTTCAATTTTAGCTAAAAATTAATTTTTCAGTTTTTTAAATATTTTTCAAAAAAGACTTAATATTAAAATTAATTTTTTTTATGTAAAGGCTAAAGATTTATAATTGGAAAAAATAATATAAAATGTTAATTACTTCTTTAGAATTTTTATTTTACTGAAAAGTAGTGTTTGCATAATTTTTACGTTTTCTATGCAAGACGCATTTTAGGGGAAGTATTTTTCAATTCTAATTGATATCTATTTAAATGGCTTCTAGAAACTCTAATCTATCCCTGTTAATGAATGACTGTTACAAAAATCCTGTAAATGTTATTTTACAGTTGCCTATACCTTTTCAACTTCAAATTGGGACTAATCAATTTCAAAATGAAATAAACAATTTCAATTTGAGAATAAACAACTTCAAATTGGGACTAATCAATTTCAAATTGGGAATAAACAATTTAAAATTGGGAGAAGCTTTTTGTTAATGGTAGGCTTTAGAAAATGAAAATTACATAGTTGTGACAGGACATAATTAATTATTGTTAGTTGTTGCTGGTGTTCATTAATCTAATAATATAAAAAATTCCGTACATCAAGAAGGTGGACAACGTAAAGAAGAAAATTCACACGGTATACAATAATAATGGAGATTGAAAAGCTCTTTGCACATACATTAAATGTCAAGAAATCGATCGCCTATCGATGGGTAAAATATCAACAAAAGGGAGAAGAGAAAGAACATATGATTCGATTTTAATCATCAGTTTTAATTTAGGGCCAATTTGAAATTGATTAGTCCCAATTTGAAGTTGATTAGCCCCAATTTGAAGTTGTTTATTCTGAAATTGAAATTGTTTATTTCATTTTGAAATTTTTTAATCCCATTTTGAAATTGTTTATTCCCATTTTGAAACTGATTAGTCTCAATTTGAAGTTGAAAAAGTATAGTTGAGATTTTTCTTTATCCAATTTACAGGTTCTAAAAAATCTCCTCATTTAGACAATTATAAAAGAATATTTACAGGATTTTTGTAATACTAATTCATTAAAAGAGGCTAGATTGGAGTTTCTAGAAGCCATTTAAGTAGATATTAATTAGAATTGAAAAATATTTCTTCTAAAAAGCGCATTGCATAAAAAACGTAAAAATTATGCAACATACTACTTTCCGGTAAAATAATAAAAAATCTAAAGAAGTAATTAACATTTTATATTATTTTTCCAATTATAAATCTTTCAAGTCTTCACATAAAAAAATTAATATTAAGTCTTGGTATGTAAAATTTTGAAAAATATTTAAAAAATTGAAAATTTTATTTTTAGCTAAAGTTAAAAAACAAATGCGTTAGCTAAAAATAACACTAAAAAATCTCATTAAAATTTTACTTAATTTCCGAAAAATAGCACTTTGTTTTTTGACAATTTCAAAAAATGCCATTTTCTAAATAAGTAAAAATCACTCGGTATATAGGACAGGGGCTAAATAGGTTTTTAAACAAGCACACGTTACTGACGTAATTTTTTTTTTGAAAAATCAAAAATAAAAACATTTTTATAAATAAATTGTAAAAACAAAATTTATAAAATTATGTCAAATAATGATATTTCTTCTTTATTAAATGGTTCATAATACAACACCGCATATCGACGTTTGAACTCAAGGCTCTTTCTGTACATACCTTTTGAATTTTTTTTACATTTTGCACATTTTTTGTATATATTTGTTTTCTCATAATTATGAATGAAGATAATGACTTCTTTGAAGTATCACATTTGAATGTACGCTCTGCTGCCAAAAATAGATAATATTAATAATAATAATAATAAATCGTTTATTTCGCATATTAAATTTAAACAAAAAAAAATACATTTCTTGTCTGTGCCTAACTAAATAATATGCGAAAATCACAAGGATACAGTTCAAGAAAAAAAGTTTTGTTCAGGTATGTACTTATATAACAATGATAATTGTTGTCCCATTCAAGAAAAGATAGAAAGAAAAAGAGGCAAAAAGAATGAACATTATTGGTTAAGTAAGAGAAACTGGCGTAATTTATGTTTATGTATTAGACATATAATTAATGATCAGAGCTGGGCAGTATTTGTATTTGTAAATACGTTTTTTTATTTAAATACTTTGTAGTATTTAAATACTAAGTATTTAAATACTTTTTAATGTAAGGTATTTGTATTTCTAGGTGCAAATACTTTGCAAAGTATTTAGTATTTAAATACAATTTTGGCAGTATTTAAATATTTTTAGGATATTTAAATAGTTTTACAGTATTTAAATACTTTGAGAGTATTTAAATACTTTCAGAGTATTTAGCTCCTTTTTATTTCTTCAAATGTATTTCTAACTAGTAAATAATTTTTGCATAGTTTCAATGTTTATCAAAATTCCAAGTTTTTACTTGAAACGCGAATACGTGTAGTGCTTCAGGTAAACAACCACCCGTGCTAGAGCGAGACAGAAACCACCAGGCAATTGTGGGCCTGAGAGATGCATAAAAAGCCGGTTCGACGGAGTGCCATTCGATTATTTCGATATTCCATGTTTTGGCAGCGCGGAACAAATAGTGGTGTTTCCTCTGTACCTGTGTCGTGATTTGTGGTAAACATAAATTACTAATACAGTAAGTATACCTACATTTAATAGCACTATTAGTAGTTCATATTTAATATAAGCAATTTTATGAATAAAATATTTTATGGATTTTAAGATTTTCTTTGCCGAAATATCCATAAAACACCGGAAACCAATATATTGTTTCCTTTGGAGTTTTTAATAATTCATATACAATAGTTTAAGCTATGTCATCTCTATTATTTGGCTTAATAATAGAATAAAGGAAAATTTAGAATTTTAAATTTAATTTTGAAAAACTGTTTAACTGGTATACACATGTTGTGTTACCTACTATTTAAATATTTCACAAGTCTTTTTACATTTTAGGGATATCTAAATACTTAAGAAGTATTTTAAATATTTTTAAAATATTTAAATACTTAAGAAATATTTAAATACTTTTAAAGTATTTAAATACGTTTAGAAAAGTATTTAACTATTAAAAGTATTTAAATACTATAGGTATTTACTATTTAACTACTGTTTGCTCAAAAAAAGTATTTAATATTTAAATACATTCAATTTTCAAAAAGTATTTAGTATTTAAATACTTCAAGCACATGCTCCATTAAAGAGAAAAAAAATACGAAAAAATCTGCGCCTTGGCTAACCGACAATTTAAGATATAATTACATAAAGGTTGGGATTACTATAGACTTCTAAGAAATTATACAACAAATGCTGTAAGGCAAGAAAAGAAGGCGTACTATGAGCATATTTCCAATCATTTATCAAGGAAGCGCTGAAAACAAAAGACGAAGTTGTTGATTCGAATAAATTTTAATAACTGTCAAAACCGTCTTTTGTTTTCAGAGTTTCCTTGATAAATGATTGGCCCACTCTAATAACTTTAACATACATTTTCGAAACTTTGGGACTGATTATCTCAAAAGTTTTCCTCTTTAAGGTCATACTTTTTTGACTGCGTACTCAGAAAAATGTGTTCTATCCAAATTCGTGAAGAAAAATAAGGGTTGCAATTTAAAAAAATTCCGATGACGTCACAGTTCCAAAACGAAACACGATCAAAATATGCCATTGGCGTAAAAAATGGCATTTTAAAAAATAAGGTTGACGTGTCCGAGGATTTTCTGTGAAAACCCTTCTAAAATGTTTTATCGAATTTATTCCAAACTTTACGACCACACTGTATAATGAAATAAAATTTAGAACAGATGTTCATACGCTGAATTTTAGGAATAAAGGTCTTCTATCACCTCCTGCACAGAAAACCTCGTTAATATGAGCGCTCTTTTTCCTTAATGTAAGTAAAATTTACAACAGCTTAACTTCAATATTGAAAACAAAACCAGTAAAATCATTTCGAAGTTTATATTTTGAACATCTTTTTAATTTGCAGTGACTGTTTTTGCCAGCAACATAGCGAGTATTTAATTTGGTTTAGTTGTATTATTTTGTAAAAAAACACCTGTTTCCGTTTATAATTGCTTTCACCCTTAGTTTCATTATTCTTTCTTAATTTAAGACTTAGTTCATTTTTTATTTTTATTTTCCCGATGGTTAGTGTTAGGCATTTCTAATATAATATAATTTAACACTGCGGCTGCTCCATCGAAAAACACAGTATCCAACATTTTTTGTGAAATTGAGCTGAATGTTCATATGTAGATAGGTACTGTGTTGTCCCGCATCTTTCTAGCTAATCATATTTGAGCTATCTATACTGGTTACCTATTTACAGCTACCCATAAACACAGTATCTACATGAATTTCTTCTGTTCTCCAATTCAGAACACAGCAAGTCATTATAATGTTCGAAAGAACCAAAGAAAACACAGTATCTGGTAGTTACTGTATTTTAAAAAAAACACTTAGAGCAAACTTTTTTGTCAAAATTCTGTGTATAACACAGTATCTACGAGATACTGTGTTTTGTTGCAGACATGCTCACTCAACGTACCTACATAACCTTAATTTCTGAGTGTTTGTTATTGGTGTGCAGGGCGGTAATTCATAAATTTTGGTTATTTTTATTGTTTTTGTATTTGTTTAAGTTGTCCAGCATATCTTTTTGATAAAAAAAATCTTGTAGCTATCGTAAAAAAAATAATAAAACTGTTCTTGTAGATACTGTGTAGAAAATTAATTTAATCCTCACTTCCGCCCACCCATTAATGGATTTCAAAACACAGTATCTACATTTTACCATGAAACTTTAGGGTTGTAAGATTTTTGGTCAGACAGTAAAAATTATACCTTAATACAGACTGCAAATATACGGGATTTAACTTTGAGAATGCATGCAGAGTGTGGGGCCATCCATCTAAAGTGTTTCCTTGTTTCCCACACTTTTACTCATTATCACATACTGTGTTATTCGATGGAGCAGCCGACTTTTCTTTATGGTTAAGTGTAAGAGCAAATTTATCTGAACTTCGCCATATGATTTTGTCATCATTGCAGCATTTTGATGTTAAGTTTAATTTATTGTAAAACATTATCATTAATTTTGTTGGCTCTTGATGGCAAAATAAAGACATTATTATTATTACATTATGCCGATATTTTGGCGGTCACTGTATATATTGAGATGGTAGGACCCTATAATTTATGTATTTATGATCTGTTAATAATTTAATAAGGGTACCACCCAAAATATTTTTCGTGTATTCGTATCACCAAATCTCAGGTTGATTAAAAGCTACTTGTAAATTGATAGCTAAAATAAATAGTTGTATGGCCGTTATAATCTCTTATTTATCTGAAACTAATCAAATAAAACGCTAGCTCAAAATTTCGGTAAAGCACAGACATTAGCTCAAACGCGCTATTGAAAAACTGAAATTAGCTCAAATGTTAACCAAGATGGTTGCCGTTTACAAGTTGCGTTTAATTGAATGATAAATACTGTGAAATCGGTCAACGTGTTATCGGTAATTATTTGAATTTTGACTGTTTTCCCGGCATTAATTTGTCTTCTGGTTTAGCACTTGTGGGAACGCTAGTTCAACTGTTTTAGGAAGGCGTCCTTTGACTCGCATAACCTCACAATCGGATTCTATTTGCTATTTGAACAACAATTATTCCTTTGGAGCCGTAGGAATTACTTGAATATTGCTCGGTACTATCGCCTTTACGCTGCACGTAGCTTTCCAAGATCTAACAGCGCTTATTTTAGTGAATTTGGGTACCTGGTTTTGGTCCGATTGCTCGCTCGCAGGAAACGACACCGTTGCTGTGGGGAAGCTGCTGTAGGCCCCCTGGTGATGAGATCTCTAGAATGTGGCCTAACGGAGCTGCTCGTTGGCCTGGGATGCTGACCTGGTCGCCCCAATGGTTGTACTCTAGCACGCAGACTTCGAAACTTCAGTTAGATCGTAGCCGATTTGGTATCGGAAGGCAACTCTCGTGGACTTTGAATTTTTGGTGATGGATTTTTATGCAAATATTACCACACGTACTCTGAATTGCACTGATTAAAACGACGTACTTTTTATAATAAAATATTAACATTTATTGCACAAATTTCAATTTTAAAGGAGAGCACATTTACCACATCAATCAGCAATAATTAATTCCTTTGTCAACCTCCATTAATTTTTTTATAAACAAAAGCTAGTTACTTTCAAATAAATTGCGGATATTAACAAGGTTCAAAACATTAACTTTTAACAATAATTCTACTTAAAATTATGATTTTGTACACTAATACTATATCTAAAATAATTATTTACATTTATATTAATTTAGCGTGTCTATTTTTCACTGCACGTCTTTTTAATTAGCGTTTTAAAAGTTCACATGTCACTGCACTGACTAAAGTATTTAATTCGCGCATATCCTGCACTGGGTTTCATTTGAATTTTCTGTTTGATTTTCGTTCACAATTTTAAATTCATGTGTTTTCTTTTCTGCAAATCCTATAATCCTTGCCTTTGATTCTTGCGGTTTCTTTCAAATGCTTTAATGCCTTCTTTCTTATATGCCCGTTGCATGTTCTTAAGCTTATTTATGCTTCAATCCCCTTTCTTATAAAACCCTGACTGGATTTCACCATTAAAATATGCCTGACTTCTACGCTTCATTCCCTTGTGTTCGCCATCCATCTTGTAATTATTAAATTTTCATCCGGCTTGGCCTATACATTTAGCACAAACCTAATTAACTAACCGAACTTACATCCAATTTGTCTCCCTATGCAAAATGAGCTTTGCTTACTGCGTTTATTAATTATTATTCTGCAATTGCTGGCATCTCATTACAACTGAATTCACTTTTTGGCAAATTGAAATTTGAGCTTTGCAGTTATATAAGATATCTCACTCTGAGCTTTCATGAAATGTCCATTAATTTGGCAATGCTAACAGGGTTGATCTATAGGGCTTAAAACCATAGCAATATATGGAAGATATGCTGAGCGAATGCTTGTGAATGAAGAATGTCTGAATAATATAACACATGCAAACAATACCATCATCTTCGCAGACAACCTTGAAGGTTTACAAGCTCTTAGTTCACGTTTATCAGAAACAAGTCAAATATCAAAATGCATGGTTGTCAGTAAAAACCAAACATCGCCTGGACAACTACTACTAGTTGATCAACAACGGATAATATAAGTTTACAGTTATACTTACTTGGGCACAAACATCATTCACCAACATCAATAGCCATGCCTTATCAGTAAAAATTAATACTGTTTTACTTGTTATGTATTTTCAATCCTGCTTTACGGTGTTAAATCTTGGACATTCACCGAGGTAACTACGAAAAAACTCGAGGCTTTCGAAAAGGGGTGCTACCGGTGAATATTGAGAATCTCCTAGATAGACCGAATTACCAACGTTGAGGTCTTATGCAGAATGGACAAAGAATGCAAAAAATGTTTTAATGTAAAAAGGTTCGTGAAAACTTGCTAAATTCCTAAAATTATTACAAATAGCGTGTTACATTTCTTTTAACAGCACCTTACTTTTAGGCATTATACCTAGTGATGAATAATAGCAACCGAAAATGTAATCTTAAAATTGATATTTGAATTTGAAGTTGAGAACATTTTGTCATGTCACCTTGACCACTGTTAAATTAATTTATTAGGAAAATAACAGTGAAAAGCTTATTTCTTGAAAACTGCTTATTTTGTAAACACCACACAATCGAAGACAAAACAAACACGAAGCGGCATATGAAACGACTTTAATCACATTTCATTTAATTTATACAGTTGGTACATTTCTTCGTCATTAACAAAGTGGCATTACAGCTGAAACCATACCAATTTTTTTTACAAATATGTATGCAGAAAAACAAAAAGAAGCCGTAATGTTAACACCTTCAGAATATGTCTATGCTTCCACTTGGGCAGTACTACTATTTCGAGGCGATCAAGCCTGCACACTGATTTGTCAATTGACCTTTCATCTTTTTTACATTCTTAATTAGTAAACACCGTATTAAAATACATGAATTTTTACATATTTATACTTTGTACAAACTTTAACCATCGGGACTTATCTAAGTGTCAATTAGAAAGTTGTTGCAAGAAAACTAACGCAGTAAAATGAAATCGAACTAGAATAACACATCTAACAACATAGAACAGCATAGCTGGTAACAATTTTATACTTACAAGTAACATAATAAATGCCAAAATCCTTATTGCATTATATGATCGTTAAAAAATAGGAATACAAACAACTAATAATAAAAGCAACATGTGAAGTGCTAGACCTTTGAATTATGTCGATTTAACTTTTCTAATGACTCGTTTGAATTGGCCGAACCGGAACTATGCGCTGCACCTGAAAAGCATCAAAAGCATTTAATTACTTTAAACCAGACTACAAATCAAGGTTACCTTTATTATTCCTAGTATTATTTCTAATAGGGGGTGGTCTGTTATAATCCCGCCTCTCATCTCCCCTATTATAAGGACTGTAACCCCTATACATGGGAGGGAGTGGCATACGGTCATAGTCATCATCAGAGGTTGGAGACGGGCTGTTCCTGCTGTAAGGGGAGTAGGCTCTTTCGGGAGAATACCGCGAATTTAAAGGCGGGGAAGACATTCTACCAAGTGGAGGAGGACGGTGATCGCCTGGAATCATGGAGGGAGGGGGAGGCATAAACCCAGGCGGCGGCAGAGGAACGCCTCCCAGAGGGGGCGGCATGAAGGGCACGCCAGGAGGCGGGGGTAAGAAGGGTGGAAGCCCGGGGAGGGGTGGGGATGTAGTCAAATGGTCTCGAGTGCCATACAGCAGTGGGGGAGATGCTGCAGTGTCGTTTGAGATGTGAATGGGCGACACAGGTAGCTCCCCATTTTGCTCCAGTGGTGATTGGAGACCTATGAGACAGTGAGTTATTTAAGAAATGCACTTTAGCGAGAACGTACGATTTTGCTTTTCTTCATTGAGGTTTCTCTCGCGTAGCGTGAGCCTGTTGCGTAGCTGTGTGGATTCTTGCTTGACGTCTTCCAGTTTCCTCTCGGCCTGGCGCGCAGCCACCCAGTTTTCGTGTGCCCTTTTTTCTAGTACGGATATCTGGCTCTTCATCTGAACCTCTTGTGCTACTATTTCTTGCTTGAGGGACTCGTTTTGAGCTCTGTTAAAACATTTTTGTGTTTAACATATGTTCAAGTTAAATGTGTCGCAAACTTACTTGTAATTTTGCAATTCCTCCTGCATATACTTAATTCGTTCGATCGTAGATGTGGCCTCTCCCCTCTCCTTGCTTCTCAACCCACATAGTTTCTTGCTTGCTTAATTCTCTGCACACGAACATACGTTGATTAAAATAATTAACAACATAAATAAAATAGCAACCAAAACATAATGAATGCAACACTTCTCTCATCATAATCATACAAAGAAACAAAATCAACTTACTTTTGCAGTTGAGCTTCCCGATCCTTAAAATATGTGGACAAAACCTGCAACTTCGTCTGGGCCTCCACTTTCTCTCGATCGGCCTCGTCGTATCTACCTTTCAAGTTCTGCATTTCCTGAAGTGCAGCTTGCGTCTGCTTCTCCAAGGCACATTTCATATCGCTCTCCTGCTGCACACGCTCCGTCAACAGCTGGTTTTCCTTCCGCAACTGCAGCAACTCCGCTTTAACTGAGCTGTTATCGAGCAAAGACTTCAAAGCCTCTTTATTATTTTGCAGCTTCTTCACTTCAGTAATACTTTCCTTCAGCAGCGCATATTCGTTTGTTTTCAAATCCAAATCGCGTTGAGCTTTCTCGTACTTTTCCTTGTGGCTCTTTAACTGCTCCGTTAATTTGGCCGCTTTGGCTTGGAAGGAAGTGGAGGTGGCTTCAAGCTGTTCGTTCAGGGAAGAAATTTCAGCCTCAAAGCTACTTTGGGATTGTTCTTTGTCCTCCTCGGCCTTCAGCAGATTCAGTGCCATTTTGTTGAGTTCCGTTTGCAAGTCTGTGACTTTGGTATTGCCGATGTCCAATTCCAGCTTTAATTCGTGATTTTCCGTCTCCTTTATGCTCAGGTTTTCATTGTAGGTGTTTATAATGCCTTGCTGTTCGATTATTTGTCTTTGCAAGTGCTCCACGTTCGCGACCAAGGTATCGCTGCCATTTTCAGAACTTAAAAATTCGGACAGCATGCGATTGAGCTCCAACCCGACTTCCGTTGAATTCTCCAGCTCCTTTTCGAGAGTTTGGATCTGCTCCTCGAGGGACAGCCGGCTGTTCTGGGCTTCTAGCAGCTGTTCCTGCAGGTCCTGCACAAGCTCGCTTGAAATGGCTTCGGCCTGGCCGTAGGAGTCGATTTCTACTTGTCCCAACTTGTCGGTCAAAATTTCATTTTCCTTCTGTAGCACTAGGAAGTGTTTTCTAGTTCGTTTATTTTGGCTATCAGAGGCCCCTCTTTCTGCTCTTGTCGATAAACATGTAACCCCACAAAAACACGACTACTGTTACAGCTGTTATGGCTGACACCACCAACACTTCATACGTCATTGGCAGAATTCCATTGTAGAAACGGCGTTGACGTGTATTTGTTGTTGATGTATTCTTCTTCTGCAAGTGCTGCTTTTCTTCAGGTTTTTCTTGAGAGGACAGTCGCCGCCAAGAGGATCAGCTGAGCAAGTGGATTGATCTGCAAGTGAAGTGGCTTATTAGACCTATTATGCGGAGAAAATGTGCATAGTTCCAAATTAATAGGGCTTCTGGCCAGAATTCCTTCAAAAATTACTGCAAATAGCTATTGTATAACTTACATAAGCAGGAAGTACAACCAAAAGTAATTGAGCAAAATATGTAGTTACTTGAATTATGTTCAAAGTTGCTATTTATGAATGCGTCTGTCTTTGATAGCAAGAACAAAACAAAAGAAACTATTAGGACAGTCTTTTGTTTAAATAATATTCTCCCTACACAGGTGCTTTAAAAGTGATGCAATACAGTAAAAAACTGTTAAGCTTCAAAAACTGCAATGCAATTCTCAATCTTTGGCTGTAGCAGAAAGAAGAAAGCCCGTTAGAGCAGTCTTTGGTTTACATCCTACCATTATATGTATATTAGGGAACAAAGTTTGAATTCATATCAAATAGGAATAAATCTACATTGTTATTACATTAATTCACGTAATTGTACCATTGCTACAAAAAAAATTGGGACAATTTCTAAATCCAGTAGCCATGAATTTTTATTATTTTAGTTGATTAAATGACCTCAATTGTTACGTGAATAATTCAAACCTGTCATCAAATTTTAATTTCAAAAGCTAACGAGTGATCAAAAACCTTTCTCAAGTAATCTACAATTTAAATTAAAAAAGTCACGTCGCCGCTTCACTCAGAAAATATTAAAGGCCGGTTGCAGAAAGCAACGTTAAGTCTGGTGTTAGCTAACGCGACGTCAAAGTGAACAAAAACGAATCAAATCTCAAATGTATATGGTAACTAATACATTAGTAAACAAAATTTGATGCGATTTTGTTCACTTTGACGCGACGTTAGCTAACACCAGACTTAACATTGCTTTCTGCAACCGGCCCTAAATGTCAAACAAACTTCAAGATGCCATTAACAGAAGCTTCTGTCAAGAATGTAATTTGAGGTTATAACAAATCCAGTGCGGACATACAGTAGCTTTTATTTCAATAGATTTAACTAATTTTTAACAGTGTAAAGCATCAAGTTGACATGACCGTTTCATATGTTACAGCTATTGATTGAAAGAGTAGGTATAGTCCATTTACTTGACATCTGCACTGTCAGTGTCAAATTTTAAAAAAATTCTTGACTATACCTCAAAAATAATGTGTTTTTTATTAGACTGTACAGTAATTTAATTGTTAATATGTGAAAAATAGCAGTGGTGCCAACATAATGTCAGTTTGACAGTGCAGATGTCAAGTAAATGGACTATATATCTTGCAATTTTGTTTTACAAGCAAGCAAAGTTGTTATTTATTTTTTGTAAATAATTATTCTTGATCCTTTCTGGTTAATAAGCAATAGTATGTCTCGTGCATAAACGACTTTTAGCACGCGTTGCATACAATATTTTATCTACGACCTTAATTTTACTGTTATTAATCCATAAATATAGATTTAACAAAGGTTTGCATCTACGACACTTCTAATTTATGTCATAATAAACAGTAGACCATGCCGCGCGGGCGAATGTTTGCCACGCCAGTGCTGTCAATGTGAATTACGAAATGTAATTATTGATACTCCACATGTGACTGTATTCATTACATAACGCTTTAATTATTTCAAAAACACTTTACCTGTAACGCAAGAAGCAAGTAGAATAACTTTACAACTTCACTTCCAGTTCGAAATTGTAGTTTTATAACCTCACTTCACTTTTAGCACATGGGCTAAAAGTAAACAGCTGATTTCTTTAACCACGGTAAACTATAAAACGTCACTTTTAGTGAAACAAGCTAGCGCTAAAAGGCCTACTTTTAGTGGTGGTCGTAGATAATAGTACTTTATGTAACTAGTCCTCAAAGCAAGGCTTTAGGGGACGAGTCGTAATGTTTCCGGACGAGGCGGAGCGAAGCGCAGCCGAGTCCGTAATATGAAGATGAGTCCTCTAAAGCCATTTGAGGACGTGTTGCATACAACGTTTTTTTGTATTAGCTCTCCAAACATTATAATATGAAGTTTCAATTACCATTAACGCGGCATTATATTAGGAGGCCGCGCGAAAATGTATTTTTCGCTCCCCAAACTGGTTACTTTGGAAACTGTCTAGGATCCTCAAAATGGCCATTTAGAGGCCTTGTACTTAAAGTCGTCATGGCAACTAATGTTTGACTCCGCTAAAATGTTGCCATGACGACTTTAAGTACAAGGCCTCTAAATGGCCATTTTGAGGATCCTAGACAGTTTCCAAAGTAACCAGTTTTATTATTATTATTATTATTAAAAGTTAGCGAGAGGCGGCTGAGCCGATTAACTCGCACAAAATTACAATACAGTTTACAAGTTTACAAAATTCGCAAAAATTTACAAAAGAAAGAGAACATAATACAAAATTGTGACACCTGCAAAAATAATACGTAGATAAAGCATGGGCATAATAGATAATAAATTATAGTACATGGATATGTAATACATCAGTAATCAAAAAAGATACAAGTCCAAGCGATTTTTAAATATGTTGAGTGACGGGGCGTTAACAATGTTATTCGGCAAGCAGTTCCATTCGTTCACTACACGCACAAAAAGAATGTTCTGTCGCCCTTTGCTCTGGAATCTCTGGTGCATTAGCTTAAGAGAGTTACCTCTTAGATGAATATTGTCACTAAATTCGAACTTCGAACGCAACGAACACTTATAGTGGCCACTAATTATTTTGTATGTTTCGATCAAGTCCCCGCGTCGGCGTCTATCCTTTAGAGAAAGAATTTTCAGCTGTGCAAGCCGTTGGTCGTAACGTAAGTTTTTTAGATCCCCAACTAGTTTGGTAGCCCTGCGTTGAACTTTCTCCAGGTGGTCTATGTCTTTAACAAAGTATGGGTTCCAGATGGACGCTCCAAACTCCAATATGGGTCTAACGTACGTTTTGTAGATCTTTAAAAATACATTTAGTGGAGTACTTGAAATCTGAGAATGGCTTAGTAACGATTCCGGCCATTATTTTTTTTTAATTTTTTTTATATATACTTCGGGTCTGTATTTATGTCTGGAGGTGAATGTGACCGCACTATTCAATGGAGGAGGGGATAAATTGGCCCGAAAAATGTGCAAAAATGGGTTTTTCACGGATGCCTTCGACAATTCAATTCGAAATAAAAAAACGTTTGAATAAAAAATGGAGCTATTCTGAATACAAACAATTTGAGCTTGGATTTACGAAAATCGGTTAACCGGTGCGAAAGTTACAGCCTTTTGACCGACCTCGCCCGTTGGAATTGTTTCTCAGGGATTTCCTACTCAGGGCGGTCGGTCGGATCCTGTTTTTGGGGGGATGGCATGCAATTAGAGCGTCCGTTTTTTTTAATTTATAGATTCCCGGGCATACGAGAAGATGTGCCACGGGTAAGGTGCTTGGTCTAAAGGGGTCAGAGGGGGAGGGGGGGCCGCGGAAACCCATTCAAACCCGCCTAATTGCCTCTATAATTGGCCTATTTCAAAAATCTTAACGCCAAAAAATCCCGCGCTGTGCCTCCTTTAACCAACACAAAGGATTTTAAAAACGCGCGGTAAATAAAAAAATTATAGCAAAAAAAGCCTTTTTTATTATTTTTTTTTAAATGAAAATTGATTTTTTGGGGGTAAGAAAAAGCGAAGGGTGTAAAAAAACTACATGATGGGACGCAGTTTTTTTTCCCCCACAATCTGGACTTGGGTAAATTTTTGTCCGGTGGTTAGGAGGGCAGGGGAGGGGGGTCAAAGTTCCTGGCCCCTAGCAGGGAGACGGAAAGGTTTACAGTGTTTACACTTGGTTCATAATGAAGATCTATCGTTCCTCTTCATAATATATTTGTCTAAATTTCCTACGTTAATTAGGGCCTGCAGGAGCCCGAGATACAAATTAGAATCTGCAATGCAACCAATAAGACAGTAGAACAATGAGCGTAAGCCACGTCCCCGGCATCCCGCTGCTACTCGGCATAAAATGCATTGCAGATTCTAATTTGTATCTCGGGCTCCTGCAGGCCCTAATTAACGTAGGAAATTGAGACAAATATATTATGAAGAGGAACGATAGATCTTCATTATGAACCAAGTGTAAACACTGTATCCCTTTCCGTCTCCCTGCTAGGGGCCGGGAACTTTGACCCCCCGCCCCTCCATTTCTAACCACCGGACAAAAATGTGCCCAAGTCCAGATTGTGGGGGAAAAAAAACTGCGTCCCATCATGTACTTTTTTTACACCCTCCGCTTTCTCTTACCCCCAAAAAATCAATTTTAATTTTTAAAAAATTAATAAAAAAGGCTTTTTTTGCTATAATTTTTTTATTTACCGCGCGTTTTTAAAATCCTTTACGTTGGTTAAAGGAGGCACAGCGCGGGATTTTTTGGCGTTAAGATTTTTGAAATAGACCAATTATAGAGGCAATTAGGCGGGTTTGAATGGGTTTTCGCGGCCCCCCCTTCCCCTCTGACCCTTTTAGACCAAGCACCTTACCCGTGGCACATCTTCTCGTATGCCCGTGAATCTATAAATTTAAAAAAAACGGACGCTCTAATTGCATGCCATCCCCCCAAAAACAGGATCCGACCGACCGCCCTGAGTAGGAAATCCCTGAGAAACAATTCCAACGGGCGAGGTCGGTCAAAAGGCTGTAACTTTCGCACCGGTTAACCGATTTTCGTAAATCCAAGCTCAAATTGTTTGTATTGAGAATAGCTCCATTTTTTATTCAAACGTTTTTTTATTTCGAATTGAATTGTCGAAGGCATCCGTGAAAAACCCATTTTTGCACATTTTTCGGGCCAATTTATCCCCTCCTCCATTGAATAGTGCGGTCACATTCACCTCCAGACATAAATACAGACCCGAAGTATATATAAAAAAATTTAAAAAAAATCATGGACGGAATCGTGGGCCTTTTTTCCAGTACTCCACTAATTTGGTTTTAAGCCCTTGAACGCTATTTTGATTAAATAAAGCAGAGAGTTTGCCCTTTTCACAATGCGTGAGATATGCGAAGTCCACTTTAGGTCACCACTCATTAAAACACCAAGGTCGGCCTGGTCACTAACCCCCTTGAGCACCGTGTTATTCAAGATGTACTTAAAGCAGGGGTTTCTGGCACCAATATGTAAAACAGTACACTTATCAGTATTTAGCGTCAGCAACCATTCTTTTGACCATGTACTTATTCTATCTAAATCGCACTGCAGAACTGACCTATTGACCAGCGGGTTGTTGTAGAATTTCGAATCGTCCGCAAACATACTTTTGGGAGAATGAATGCAATCGATAAGGTCTGCAATGTAGTCAAGAAAAAGAATTGGCCCCAAGACAGATCCCTGAGGTACACCGCTCAGTACTGAATGAGGAGCTGATAACGAATCACCGACTCGTACCTGAAAAGTACGGCCTGTTAAGAAGTCTTCTATCCAGTTGAGTAAATTGCCTCGAACACCATAGTTTTCAAGCTTCAAAAGTAGTCTCTGTATGGGCACCCGGTCAAAAGCTTTCTCGAAGTCTAGGTAGATGACATCAGTTGGAGTCCGCGAGTCCCATGACCTAGTCCAATCATCCAAACTCATTAGCAAATTTGAAACTACTGATCTTCCTGGAACGAAACCATGCTGACAATTTGGAATTACAGAATTCGACAACAAAAATTCAGTAAGCTCCTTTGCCACAATTTTCTCCATGCACTTACAGATGACCGAAGTAAGGCTGATCGGTCTGTAATTACTAGCTGCAAGTTTATCTCCTTTTTTATATATAGGCACAATAATTGATTTCTTCCAATCTTGAGGTAAAGTTTCTTGGTCTAGTGATGCCTGCATTAAAGTTGTTAAAGGTTCCGCCAATAATGATGCGCAGTTATTGACAAAATTTGGAGAAATACCGTCTGGTCCTGGACTTGAGTCCGTTTTCAGCGCAATTAGGTGCTCAAGGACATTGTCTTTGTTGAATCTTACCGTGGTTAAGCTGTTATGGCGTCGATTAGATGCATTTAAAGTAGGCAAGTTAGACGGTTCATTAACAAAGACGCTGTGGAACTGACGTGCGAATATTTCCGACGTGATGTTGGTATCAGATGATTCGGATCCGTCTTGGCAGCGTAGAGTTATTGACGACACTCGCGACGTCAAGTTTTGATTAATGTATTTATAAAAGTGTTTTGTTCCTGAATTAACAATCGTTTCCTCATAGTTCGAGCGTGCACTTCTTAATTCTGAAGTTAGAGTGTTGGAGCACTTTTTGTAATTCTTGTAGTCATTATCCGATGTACTGTTTGGGGAGCGAATACAAAAAAAACATTTTTCTCACGTGTTGCACATGCTATATTTTTACGTACTGTAGGGAAATACTCTAGAAGTATCAAAAACCATATAAAATATTGTGTATCTAAAAATTAAACTGTGCATTGCTATGCAGAAAAGTACCAAATTTTCTATTTAAGAATAGAGTACACCCATTTTGCCATATACTACCTTTAGAGAATGACTGCTCAAGTGATATTAGACAAGAATAATTATATTACATAGTAAAATTTATCTAATTTTTATTTCTTAATAGCATTAGAAAAACAAAAAAAAGTCTATTATTATAGTTTTTTGTTTACACTCTTTTGACTGTATACTACTCAGGGAATAAAATTGGAATATATATATATATAGACCCAGCACTCCATCAGCGGAGTATAGGTCGCTCGTTGCAATGAGCTCTTCTGATCCGGTATGCGCGGGGTATCAGTCCGCTTGTTCCTTGCTTTGTTCGCCTTCTACAGATTGTTGTGTGACTGTGCCTTCTTTGTTATTTTGCTCCATTCCATTCTATTTTTATTAATTCTCTCCAGTTCATTATCCTCATGTCTTGTATATCTCTCGTTACTCGGTCTTGCCACCTGAGTTTTGGTTTTCCCCTTGGTCGATTTTCCATAGGTCTCCAGTACAATATTTTTCTTATTAGTTCATCTTGTTCTCTTCTTTGGATATGTCCGAACCACCGTAGTCGTTGTGCCTCTATAAATCTAACTATGTCTTCCCCTTCCAGTAGGTTTCTCACTTCAAAGTTCATAAGTTGTCTGGCTTCTCCATCCGGCGTCTCCACTGGTCCATCTATCCGTCTTATAATTTTTCTTTCAAGTATCCTCATCTTTTCTTCATCTTTCCTGTGTAGGCACGTTGTTTCTGCGGAGTAGGTTATGACTGGTCTGATCGCTGTTTTATATATTTTTAACTTTGTTATTTTGCCAAGATTTCTGTCTTTCAAAAACTTTTGATGTTTCCAATATGCTTTATTTCCTGCTTTTATTGTTTCTATTATTTCTGGACTTCTCTCGTTGTTTCCGTCTACCATAACTCTCAAATATTTGAAGTATTCTACTCTTTGGAAGCTATATCTTCCTACCTTCATTTCCGCCGAGTTTCCTACTCCTCTTGTGCTTTCCATGTATTTTGTTTTTTCTTCATTTATTTTTAAACCTCTGGCTTCGGCTTCTCTTATGAGTTCCATTACTTTTTGTTCTAAACTTCTTTTGTCTCTTGCTATTACTGCTAGGTCGTCAGCGTATCCAATTATTTGTGTAGAGCTGTGTGTTATCGTTTTATTTCCCCACTTGCCGATTACTCCTTCTAGCGCTATGTTAAATAGAGTGGTTGATAGGCCATCCCCTTGTCTCACTCGTGTTTCTATATTAATGTCATTTGTATTGCCTTCAGTTGTCGATATTTTTGCGGTAGAATTTGTCACTGTCATTCTTGTCAGTCTAATTAATTTTCCTGGTATTTGCATGTTTTTCATTTCTCTCAATAGTTGCTGTCTATTAATGAAGTCAAACGCTTGTTGAAAGTCTATGAAGAGCATGTATATTTCAATGTCGTGTTCATAACATTTTTCTATTATTTGTGTTAACGTGTGGATTGCGTCTACCGTTGATCTTCCTTGTCTAAATCCCTGTTGATACTGCCCTAGTTTTTGTTCAGTGTATTTAGTCAGTCGGTTTCTTAATATTGAAGTTAAAATTTTGTAGGTCGTGTTCTCGTGTTCAGTAATACAATTGCTCTATAATTATTACATTTTGTTAGGTCACCTTTTTTATATATTGGTGTTATTTGACCATTTTTCCAGTCTTGCGGCATGGTGTCCTCAGTCCATATCCTTACTATTAGGTTATATATTCGTGTTAATAGCTCTTCTCCTCCATTAATTATTAATTCATTATTTATCTCGTCTGGCCCTGCGGTTTTCTTTAATTTTAGTTGTTTAACTACTTCTGCAAATTCTTCGTATGTAGGAATGTCTATTGTCTTTCTTGTCATATAGTTCTTTCTCTGTTTTTTCTGTTGTGTCTTTATGTATGTCTGTGTAGTAGGTCTCCCAATCTCTTTTACTTATTTTTACTGTTGTTAATTTTTTAGTGTTGAACTGTCTTATATACTCGAAGAGTCTTCTGTTGTCTTTATTGCTTTCTTCCAGTAGCTGCATTTTATTGGTGATCCAGGCTGTTTTTTTCTTTTTGTATAGTTTAGCTGCTTCCTGTTTAGCTTTCTTATATTCATTTAATTCTTGTTCTCGTCCTGCATCTATCCATTTCTTCCTTGCTTCATTTTTTGGATCGCTCTTAGTTTGGCACTCTTCGTCAAACCATTCCTTCGATATTCTATTATTCTTTTGTCCTATTGTTTTTTTCTGCTGCTCTAATGATACTTGTTTTTATATTAAGCCATTCATTATCAATGTTGTCTTCGTGCGTGATTAGTGTATTTTCTATCGCTTCGCAGAATTTTGTTTTTGTTTCCATGTCGCTCAGCTTTCTTATATTCCAGTTTCTTCTTCTTTCCGCTGTCTTCGTCTTTTTAATTATTTTCATTTTAAATTTCATTATTACAAGTATGTGGTCTGTATCAGCGTTTGCGCCTCTATAAGATCTTACGTCGTGTATTAATTTCATCCACTTTTTTGAAATTAGTATATGGTCGATTTGATTGCCGTCGGTTCTACCAGGGATCATCCAAGTGATTTTATGTTGTAGTCTGTGTTTAAATTTTGTGCTAATTATAAATGACTTTGTTGATGAGGCAAGGTTGCACAACTTGGCGCCATTGTTATTTGTGTTTTTGTGTATTTCTTGCTTTCCTGCTACATCTCTGTTATATTCCTCTTTACCTATCTTTGCATTGAAGTCTCCAAATACTATGAGTATATCGTTTCTGGGCACCCCATCACACACTTGTTCTAATTTTTCGTAGAATTGCGATTTATCGTCTTCATCTGCCTCTTCAGTGGGTGCATAGCAGTTTAGCATCGATATATTGGCTTGCTTGTTTTCTAGCCTTAAGTAACATATCCTCCCATTAATTGCTCTGAATTGTATTATTCTTTTCCTGATTTCCTCATTGACCATAAACACTGTTTCGTTTCGCCCTTGTGTCTTTTCTCCTGAATAGTATAACGTGAAATGTTTCTTCTCAATCTTTCCCTCATTTTTCCATCTTATTTCTTGAAGCGCTAGGATACCTAATTTATACTTTTTCATTTCTTTTGCTATTTCCTCCATTTTCCCTATTGCTAACATGGTTCTTACATTCCACGTTCCAATCTTCATTATATTTTCTCTATTTCTCTTACTTCTTATTGTACCTTGTTTAATTCCCTTTCCTTTTTTGATATTCTTCCTTTGTATTTCCGTTTCCATAAACCATTCCATTGCTTTTTTGTTGCCTGTGTGTCCGTCCTTTGATTGTCTCGTTACTTTTTTGGAGTATTATTTCTTATTATTAAGCTTCCTCCTTCTATATCGGACCATTCGTATTTAATTCCATTCACTTCCAATTTGCGATATCCTACTCGTGTGCTTTTTCCTCGGCTCTTCTCTTCTTGGGCTACTTTCCTAATTGCAAGTTGCACTCTGCGTTCTTCTTTGGTGAGATCGCTGTCGATGTAGACGTTGTTTGTTAGTTTCTTCTTTTGTCTTAGAATTGCTATCTTTTGTTCGAAGTTTTCACATTTTACAACTGTAATTTTTGCTTCTTTCATTCCAACTTTGTACGCTCCTTCCACCTTAATTGCCATTCCTATCTCCTTTTGTATAAAATTCGAAACTTTTTGTTTTAAATCCTGCGTTCCAGTCTGTTCTTCGTCAAAATCTTTTCCTTTAATTACAATATTGTTTCTCCTTTATTCTTTCTCTTGCTTCTCTAGTTTACTCTCGATGTTGTTAATCATCCTTTCAAGTTCTCCTTTTTCTTTCTGCCAAACTTTTGCTTTTTCTTCCCATTCCATTTTTACCTTTTGTAGTTCTTTCATCTCCGTAAATTCATTTTTCATCTCTGTCAGTTTTTTACTGAAATCACTTTTTATCTCCTCTTTTATTTCCTCCAGTTTTTTCACAATCGCTTCCATCTCTTCTACTTCTTCTTTTGTCCAGTTTTTTTCCGTCGTCTTCTCTATTTTTGTTTTTGAGGGCTTCTTACTACTTTCGTGCTTTTTTTTTAAAAGCTTTTATGTTTTCCAGCTCCCACTTTTCAAAGTCTTCTGGGTCTTCGTTTTCTCTTTTCCGCTTTACCAGTTCTTTTTCGCTTTGTACACTATTCGCCCTTGCTGGGATTAACGTAAAATATAGCAAGCGCTCAATAACATAAACAACCTGTACAGATTGATAACATAAACAGTTCTTGGCAATGGTTAGTCGCCGATTTATGTATGGGATTCCCCTCTGCAACACAGATTAGTCGCAGATTTATATAGAGGATCCCCCTCTGCGATAGCTGAGTCGATCGGATGGGTGTTTATGATGCGTTTGCATTTCATTTTAGTCACTGTTGAACATAGGAGCTAATTTATGCAGAATAAAATTGCAGCTTATCTTCCTTCTCATTAAAAATGTGTATTACTTATCGCTGTCATAATATGTTTTATTTTTTATTGTGTTATTAAATGTTTCTTTTAATAATGTGTTTAGTAATAAAATCACGCTCGTTAATGTACACATTTCGACAATGTGAACACACTTGGTTTGAATTAGTTCACGTTATCAAGCGTCTGCTGTATTTTCACTAAAAAAATTTATTACAGTATTAGAAAAACAAAAGCCAGTCTATTGGAATATTCTTTTGTTTACATTATATACCCACATAATACTTCAGCAAATGAAGTTTCAACAGATTTTTGTACAAAGAACTGGATTTCTACTTTCAAAAGAAACACTGTGTTCGTCTTTGATAGTATTAGAGAAACAAAAAGTCTAGTAAGACAGTTTTTTGTTTATATTCTTTTGATCGTATCACATTAGATCAGGGAATAAAATTTGTATTGATAAAAAATTATGTAACTGTTCGTTTCTTGACAGTATTAGTAAAACAAAAGACAGTTTATTAGAGTCAATCCATATCAAATCAACCAATGGGTGTTGCTTACATATTTTATTTTATTTTTAATTATACATTTTCTTTTTCTACATATATCTGGGAGTACAAAATGATTTTTTTCACCTTTTTATTACTAACACTTTGGCTTCTAGCGGCCATATTGTTTAGAAGGATCTGTCATTTTAGGCGTTTTCAAAAGTTAACAGTAAAGTAAATAACTATTTTACCATCTTATGACCAAAATTTGTTAGGTTTCAAAGAAATAACCTAAAACTTGATTAAAAAATCAAGTTTCCATTAGAATAAATAACCGATTTTAGAGCAATTTTTTCATAGATTGAATGAAAACACACCATAAATATTTTTTCCCACAAAGATTTAATAGACCACTAGATGCTATTAAAATTTGAGACCATTTACATCCTTCCTTAAGGTTTTACGAGCCTTCAAATATTGAGATTTGGCTAAAATTGCTGATTTTCAAATTGCTATATTTTCAAAGGAACTGAACAAAAATCTGAAATTTTCTCAAAATATTCGCCTAAACTTGAGCCATGTTACGAAGGCGAGCTATGTAACTAAAGATTCCGACAGTTCTCAGTGCAGCTTAAACCAGTTTCACACAGAAACATTTTACATAAACGTCCGTTGTATGTTGCTGTAAAAGAAATTACCGCACAAGAAAACAACGTTCATTCTTCCTCTAGTGTAAAGGCGCGCGCGCATATGCGGTGATCGACTTTCTCTTCGAAACGGCCAACCACAGAACGCCTTTCTATCACGTGATTTTCAGTGTTTGTTTACTTGGCTCGCCTTCCTAACTTGGCTGAAGTTTAGTAACATATAACATATAAAATCTCATCATTGTGTTTTAACTACAATATTTTTTGAAGTTTTAATTTTTGGAAAATTACAATTTACGCAGCAGGTAAAAATGATATTGGCCTACTAAATTTTAATATTAGAATTAGCTGTATAAATACCTGAACTGTTAACAAATAGTAAAGTTATATTTACATACATACATCTATATAGATCAGTGGTCGCCAACCTCTTCAATGTGTTGAGCTACTTGTTAATTTTGGAATAAACAGCGAGCTACCCACACGGAAGCCACGTAACGCAACGTAAATGAAATAATCCACAGTTAATTTATCATTATATGTATTTATTTTACTATTTATTTAACTGGTAATACATAATACATAGGTACTAATAATAACTACATTCCTACCTACCAAACGAAGTTGTTTGAAAAATAAACACAAACTTTTATCCAGCCACAACGGCATGTCACGTAAGATTTAAAAATAGTTAATAATAACAACAAAAAAGTAACGCACTATCATGAACATAAACATTGAAAAATAAAAAAGCACGTTCAATGAGAAGGCTGACACTCAGACTCATCGATAATTTTTTTAATGTTTGCAGTATAATTTGATACAGCCATTCGAATACAATTATCCAAATGTTCATCTGTAAGTCGATTGCGATATTTGTTCTTAATAAACTTCATATTGGAAAAAGAAGATTCACACAAATAGGTTGAACTGAATAATGCTTTCACTTTCAAGGCAACACGGCATAGAACTGAATATTTGTCTTTACTTACAATAGGCCAGATACATTTGGTACTTGAGACTAACGATTTTAAGGCTAAATCATTTTGAAAATCAATTACTTCCATTTCTGTTGCAGCGATGTCTTCGCCAAAGTTCTGCATAACACAAGTTGCAAACTGTTGGATATCAATTTCCATAAAGGGTGAAACAACAAACTGCGCTACTAAAGCCATTTCGTTGAAATCCTTAAAACGATTTTTGAAGTTATTCTTCAGGGTAGAAACTATTTCTACATGATATTTGCTGTCATAGGGTTCTAATGGATTTTGAGATATTTTTTCTGAAAGAATAGGAAAATGCTTGGCATCGCTGTTAATTAGGTTTTGTTCCCAAAACTCCAGCTTTTTGATAAATGCTTTTATATCAGAAATCATTTCTGCTAGTTCTTTGTCTCTCCCCTGAAGCTGCAAATTAAGTTCGTTTAATTTCTCGGTAATGTCCACGAGAAAACCAAAATCTCTAAGCCAGATTGAATTTTCTAGTTCCGGAGTCGGTTCATCGCGTTTTTTGAAAAATTGAACTATGCCAGATAGGACATCATTAAAACGTTTCAGCACCCGTCCTCTACTTAACCATCGGACTTCAGAGTGAAGGAGTAGGTCCCCGTATTGACAGTCAACTTCATCGGCCAAGGTTTTGAATAATCTTCTTTGTAACGCTTGAGCTCTAATCTTGTTCACAATTTTTACCACCAGTTTCATAACGTTGTTTAGTTTCAGGAAATTTCCACATAATGCTTCCTGATGGATAATGCAGTGGTAAGAGAGAAATTGCGGAAAAGTTTCATCTTTACGACATAACGCCACCAGACCCTTATCAAAACCCACCATAGCTGGAGCGCCATCGGTTGTCAAGCCTTCCATTTTCGATATTGGAATTTTCTCGGAAGAAATAATATTTTTTAAATGAGAAAACAACTCCTGTCCAGCAGTGTGTCCTTTCAGTGGAATAAACTTCAAAAGATCTTCTTTAATCGTAAAATCACTAAAAACCATCCTGACGAACACGGCCATCTGGACAGTGTCAACGACATCTGTTGATTCATCCAGTTGAAGTGAAAAATAAACACAGTTATCTAAGTCAGTTCTTAACTGTAAAAAAATATCATTGCTCATTACTTCTACACGTCTCATCACTGTATTAGCAGACAGTTGCATAGATTTTATAGCTGAAACTATCTCGTCTTTGTTTCTAAAGTTGGCAAATAACGAGTCAGCAGCTTCTAAAAACGCCTGTTTTATCATTTCCCCGTCTTCATAAGGTTTCTTTTTTTGTGCAATTATCTGGGACACACGGTACGATGCTTCAGTTGCAGCCTTATTTTTGTCGATTGTTCTTAAAAATATTGATTGTTGTCCAATTAACTGCTTTTTTAACTGTTTCAGTTTCTCCTTTCTGGCGGCAGAATGTAGTGGGAATGATTTTTCAAAATTAGAATGTACAGTTTTATGATGTCTCTCAATATTTCCTTTTTTAGCAAAGGAGACCGAAGTATTACATAAGAAACACACATTTTTACTTCCTTTTACTACTATAAAGGAAGTATTGGATTCACCCCAAAAATTCGAAATTGAGTTTTCAACAGATCTTCACGTTTTAGAGTCCCCTGATCCCAAAAAACATATTTTTTTTCATTGGTCTGTCTGTGTGTGTGTCTGTGTGTCTGTCTGTCTGTCTGTCTGTCTGTCTGTGAACAGAATATCTCAAAAACGAAAAGAGGTATGGCATTGAAACTTCATATATAAGTTTTGTGTACTATGTAGATGAGACAGCAAGCTTTTGAAGAAAATCGCATAACCGGAAGTAGGTGTTTACTCTTGTAATTTTTCAGTTTTTTTCGATTTTTTCAAAAACGGCTCTAACGATTTTTTTTAAATTTTACATTTTTCTTACATTTTTAATGTGTATTGATGTGAGATAGGTGATTTTCCAGTTGAATACTTCTAAAATGGGTTTCTTTTGTTTTTTTTCAATTTTTTTTATTAACTCCTATTTTAAATAAAACACCCGGTATATTATTACATTTTTGAATTCACCTTAAAATTCTAGAGAAAATTTGTCTCTTCAACTAACACTCGATTTTGTACCGTTTTTGTAGAATTTGTAATTTTTGAAAATTTTTAACAAATGGTTAAAAATTAAAAATGAAATTTTTGACTAATTATAAGATCACTGTAAAAGGAAGTTGTGTGAGTGTATCACACCAGATTTTTATCTTTAACTTCTGTAAAAAAGTATTGTTCTTCCCATTCCGAATGAAAGTGGTATGTCTTTACCTTCTTACAACTGCTTGCCATAATATTATTTTTTGTTGTTCACTACTAACCCAACCGCTGGACGTTGGTTACGCGTTCAGTTTTAAACTAAGCGCAATGTCGCCGCGCCGTGCGTATTTATCCCGTTCAAAGCAATCCAGATCGTTCTCGAACACTAACGCACTGGTCCGGCTGGTCGGTTCTAGCCGATTCTAGCCGATTCTAGCTTGATGGCGTCAGCGGCAGATCGCTCGCCGCAACGTTGCCGCTGTTTATGTTTAATATTATGACAATTAGATTTTTTTGTGGAATTTTAGGAAGCTTCTCTGATTTTGTATTTTTTAAATTAAAATCGTTGTGAGAGCTACCAGAATTGCCCCCGCGAGCTACCGGTAGCTTGCGATCGACAGGTTGGCGACCACTGATATAGATAAATGTATATCAAAAAAAGTTATTTGTGAAGAAGCTGTTGCAACAAAAAAAATGAAAGTGGTAACAAAAAGTAGGCCTACTTACATTTTATTGTAGTTTGGATTTTATTCAATCCTCGTTAACTTCTGAATATATTTAAATCTTACATTAATAGAATATTTTTATAGTTCTTGTGTTTACACTGATCCTTAGACATGATAAAAAGTTCTTGACTCTAACCATAATTGTCCAAAAGAAACTACTGTATTATATAAATGAGATATTATTAGAGATAATTATTCTGTTATGTTGTAGCCACGACCAGTCATGATGATCATTTTCTCAAAACATTTGTTACTGGTACCCACATATTTTGAGAAAATGTTAGACGTTTTCGTTCAGTCTCTTTTGGGATGTACCAATTTGAAAATTGGCATTTTTATCCAAATCTCAATACTTAAAGGCTTGTAAAACCTAAAATCAATGAAAATGGTCTTAAATTTTAATAACCTCTAGTGGTCTATTATATCTTTGTCAGAACAAAATATTTTCATCCCTTCTACAAAACAAAATTGTTATAAAATCGTTAATTGTTCTGATCGAAACACGATCTTCTAATCAAGTTTTAAGTTATTTCCTTAAAACCTAATAAATGTTTGGTCGTAACATGAATTGTAGATGGTTTCATGTAGATTAAGTGGTTTTTATTTAAAGTTGATATCTTAATAAATAAAACAGTTATTTAATTTACCGTTAAGCTTTGAAAATGACAAAACTAATAGATTCTTCTAAACAAAATGGCCGCAAAAACCAAAGTGTTAGTGATAAAAATTGTTTTGTACTCCCAGATGTATATGGAAACAGAAAATTTCGAATTAAAAATAAGTCGACAACAAATTACTTGACAGTACATATTAGGAAAACAAAATAAAATCTATTTCCAAATTCTTTTATTTACATTTTTCCGCCCATATAGTACTTTAGAGGAGGACATTTCATGATCTCAAATACAAAGAATTCAATTTCTACTTAAAAAAACCTAATTATTCATTCTTGAAAGCATCAGAAATATAAAATAAAGTTTTTTTCTTATATTCCGCCATATATTACATTAGGAAATAGAATTTGAATTGATATAAAATAAATCTATATACACAGCGTGTTCATTTTAAAAGCTAACGCCTACCAGTTTCACGGTAGACAACACACATTGCATTCCAAAGGTAACTGTTCCGTTTAATCAATTTCAAACCATTTTTTTTTAGATATATATATATATATATATATATTTGGCAATACATTCTTCATAGAATTGACTTTGTTAGTGGGGTGGTTCGTCACTCCTCTCCACTGTCCTACTTTACAGTGTTTCTTTGCTTCTTCTGATACTTTTCTCCATATTTTTCTATCTTTTATTTTTTCTCTCCATTTATCGATTTTCATGGTTTTTATGTCGCTTATTACTTGGTCTTCCCAGTTTATCTTTGGTCTTGTGCTCTCGTTTCTTGTGGCTTCCATTTCATTATCTTCTTCGTAATTGCATTTTCGTCTTGTCTGTGTATATGGCCGTACCAACGTAATCTGGCTTTAGTTTCTTTTACTATGTTTTCTCCTTTTAGTCTTTCCTCTATCTCCTGATTTGTAAGTCTTATATATATTTCTTCATTTATCTTCTTGGTCCATATATTTTTCGAATTATCTTCCTTTCGAATATCTTTAATTTCTCTGCGTCTTTATTTGTAATACACATGGTTTCGCTTGCATATAGTACTGCTGGCCTTATTGCTACTTTGTACACTTTCACTTTTGTTTCTTTACTTATCTCTTTGCTTCTCATGATTTCCTTGAATTTGTAGTATGTGCCGTGTCCTGCTCTTTTTCTTTGTGATATTTCTATGCTTCTCTCGTTTTCATTACTTATCACTGTTCCAAGGTATTAAAAAGTTTGAACTTGCTCGAATCTATATTTTCCTATTGCCATTTCTGTTTTGTTTTCTGATTTCTGGTCTTTATTAATTTTCATGTATTTGGTTTTATTTTAATTTATTTCTAATCCTCTTTTTTGTGCCTCCTCGTCCATTTTCTTTATTATCTTCTCCAAGCTTTTCTTGTCTCTTGTTACTACTGTGATGTCGTCAGCGTATGCTATTATTTGTATTGGTTTCTGTATTATGGATTCCAATATTTTACAGTTTCTTATTACACCTTCTAATGTTATATTAAAGAGGGCTGCGGAGAGCCCATTTCCTTGCCTTACTCCTTTTGTTTGTTTCACTGGGTTGGTTAGTCCTTCTTGTGTTATTAATTACGGCCGCTTGCAATTTATCTAGTGTCATTTTGATTAGTCTTTTAATTTTTGTTGGTATCATTAATGTTGATATGTCGTCCATTATGGCTTTCCTTTCTAGAGTGTCAAATGCTTGTTTATAATCTATATATACTATGTGTAGCTCAATCTTTCTTTCGTCACATTTTTCTATCACTTAGTTTAGTGCGTGTATTGCGTCAACCGTCGATTTTCCTTGTGTGAATCCATTCTGGTATTCTCCTATTTCTCTTTTTGTGTGCTTATTCAGTCTTTTTAATATTATTGTCGATAATACTTTGTACATTACATTTAGTAACGTTATTCTTCTGTAGTTGTCGCACTTTGTTAAATCCCCTTTTTTTGGTATAGGCACTATCATTCCTAATCGCCATTCTTCAGGCATTATTTCTTTTTCCCATATTGTATTTTTTTTTTAGATAGTTGGCTTAAATCCATTCGGTCAGTGTCAAATCACAAAGTACTAAAGTCAAAATGTTCCCCGACTCGGGGTATAGATATGTTGTTGGTGTTAGGGGAATACCGTAAGAGTTCTGATGCAGCAGCGAGGTTATTATCACCAACGGCATCCAAACAGCAGAAGACCCTGTAATAACACATTTAAGATGATGGAGAAAATTGTTGGAAACTATGGCTGGTTTCTAAAAAATCATGTAAGGACTCGCACTGTCACCAGCGATGAAAATGAAGCTGCAGTAATTGAAATGGTATCATAAACCTCACATTGATCAAACTTGGTACTCACAATAATTACACCCGCCTGATTTTGCGAAGAGATTAGAATTTTGTGATTTTGTTAGAGCTCAATTAACAGTGGATCGAATTTTTTTAACGTACGTACTATTTTCTGATGAAGCAACATTTTCCAATACCGGAAAAATGAACAGACACAGTTGCCATTTTTACACGGAACAGAATGCCCACTGGGTTATGGAATCCCACCGTCAAAGAGTTTTCAAATTGCACGTATGGTGTGGAGTTATAGTTATTGAATACTGCATTATTGGGCCACGCTGTTTTGAGGGTGCGCTAACAGAAGAAACGTACTTAATTTTTTAAAGAGAAGATCTACCAGAACTTCTTGACTATGTCCCGTTAGCAATAAGGCGAAAACTTTGGTTTCAAAACGATGGTGCACCTCCCCATTAGCATAGGAATGTTAGGACGTACCTCTCTGCAACGTTTGGAAATAAAATTATAGCCCGAGGTGCTCGGCTGCACCGTAGTCCTGACTTAAATCCCCTTGATTTTTTCTTTGCGGAAAGGTGAAAAGTGTTATTTACCGGCAGCCATTTCAAAAAAATTACGACAATGAATTACTGAATCGTGCAGGTCACTTACTCCTACAATGTTAACTGCTGTTAATATGCACTGAAAATAATATCTAACAGTTTGAGCACTTACTTTAATTTGTAATTAGTGTTATTACTTATGTTGTTTCTATTTAAGCAAATATCTGATTGTTATTGATTAACGTTTCAAATTAAAAGGTTCAAAGACTACTACTTTGCTTAATATTTATTAAATTAATGTATTGAAAAGTTACCATTGGAATGTATTACGTGTTGCTTTCCGTAAAACTGGTAGGCGTTAGCTTTTAAAATGAACACCCTGTATTTGTACTTCAAAAATAATCATGCAACTGTCCATTCTTGACCGCATTAGAAAAACAAGTAACAGTTAACTGATTTCAGTAAAGAAAACTCGATTTCTACATTTGAAACAAAGCTGTCTTAATTGTTCATTAAAAACAAAAAAAGTCGATTAAAACAGTTTGTTGTTAATATTCCTTTGGCCACATACTACATTAAGGAATAAAATTTGAAATGATACAAAATATATCTATATTCACACTTAGCCGTGGTTTGGCTTTCGCGGCATTAAGTTGTATTCTCTGTTATCCACGAGTGAGCGAGGCGGCCGGTGATAAAAGTTATCATGTGGCCCCGTTGACCTCTCGTTACAACCACAACACAAATATATACGAAATAGGTACAAACATGCTCGATATGCTCGAGGACATGCCAGAGATAACTATCTAGTCAAATTAATTAGTAATACACAAGTACAACTACAACTACACAAACCCGAAAACTACAGTACAATATCAAAATACTGAAAAACAAAAACACAGAATACCTTCCAATCAAAAAATAATAAGCGCTACAAAGTAGTGCTCAGAAATATGCATCCTACAATTGGTCTTATAGAATTAACTACCGAAATAGTTAGCTATGGGCATAAGGTCTTAAACATTCACAACATTACACACAGAGTCACCAAAACCCCTCTCTCACTATTCTTTGTGGAACTACAACAATCGAACAATAATAACGAAATCTTTAATATTAAGTTTCTAGTGCAATCTAAAATAAGATTTGGACCTCCGCATATTAAACAAACAATAATTCAATGCCAACTCTGTCAGAGATACGGCCATTCAAAAAACTACTGCTACAGAACACCAAAGTGTGTTAAGTGTGCATTTAACTAAAGACTGTCAAAGAAAAACCAGAAGTCGGGATGCAAAATGCGCAAATTGCCAAGGAAATCACCCAGCGAATTGTAGAGGCTGTCTGATAGCCAAAGAAATACAAAGAAGAAAATACACCCCTTTACGACCAAGGCAACCTGATTTCAACTCTCAACTTGTCCAGCTAGGAACATCATACGCCCAAAAAAAAACAGAATGCAGCAAACCTGAATGTTGCTTGGATTTATCCTCAGACCACTCGCCAGTAGTCATCACATACAGCACACAAGTTCTACAAATACAAAAACCTCCAACACTTTCCACCAAACACACAAACTGGAACTACTTTCGGGAATTGGCTACTGAACGAATACAATTAACTATACCACTAAAAGCTGAAAATAATTTATTTGACGCAATCAAACACCTTAATTAGTCTATTCAACAATCGGCATGGGATGCTACACCAGACTGCAAAATTCAGCAAATAATAGAATTTTGTCCTGTTTTCATTAAACAAAAAATACAGGAAAAGCAACGAATTTGGCAAACCACTAGAAACTCTAGAAACAAGTTCAATCAAGCTGCCCAGCAACTAAGAAGTCTATTAACCAATTTTAGAAATCAAGAGATACAGAAATATCTAAATAACCTAACCCCAACCGAGGCCACGCATTACTCTTTATGGAAGACTAGCAGAAAACTAAAAGCACCAAAATCAGTAGTTCCACCAATTAGAAAATGTGATGGTACGTGGGCACGAACCAATCAAGAAAAAGCAAACATCTTCGCTGAACACTTAACTTCAGTGTTTCATCCACACGAAAAAACTTGTTCCACAGAAGAATTATTCATATACCAAACCCTTGAGGAAATTGAGAAACCGGCTCAACCTATGAGACCAGTAAAGAATAGTCAGATTCACTCCGTTATAAAAAACTTAAAACTCTAAAAAAGCTCCAGGAAGTTCTAGAAAAGACCATAAAACTAACCTTTATAATCAACACAGTTCTCCGCTTGAAAATCTTGCCAGAGCAGTGGAAAATTGCGCAAATGGTGATGGTACCAAAACCCAGCAGAAAACCAGAAGAAGTAACTTCATACCGCCCCATCAGCTTACTGCCGGTTATATTGAAGATATTCAAAAAGATTCTTCTACAGAAACTAAAGCCGATCCTTGAAGAAAGAAACATCACACCGAACCATCAATTTGGTTTTCGTGAAAGTCATGGTACAATAGAACAAGTACATAGAGTACAGTCGAACCTCGATTTAACCAAGTCGTAAATTCGCCAAAAAAAAATCGTTATTTAGAATAATTCGCACATATATAATGTATGTTTAATTGACCTGCAAGGCGGAAGGTTAGAGCTTCCGTATCCTCACTCTCACACCCGGCTGTCGCGTGTCAAATTCATGACACGTGGTGATGTGGTGAGCACCACGCATTAGACAACCGCATTATTACCCCTTGTTCTTTCGAACGCAGGTTCCCAATTATTTAAAGCGACTGGGTAGGCCGCCCGCCAGGCATCGATCTGGGATTTGAACTCCAGACTTCCGCGCCGCAGTCCGATGCTCTAACCATCAGAGCCACGCTGGCGCTTGCAGGCCAAGCTCCTTCATGGGGTGTCAGTGCCTCACCACCATTAATTGACCTGAAAAATGATTAAATAATTGAAATTGTAGTTTTATGTGAAGTTAAATGTACGTCATTATTAATACATACATAGCTACGTATCTATGTGCATAATATGTAACATAAACGTACATTATGTATGATTAAACACATAAGCTATTATACATAATGTGCAAAGGGACATAAAAGCCGCACAGAAACATTAGGTAGGTACTTACAAAAACATCAGATGCATACTTAAGAGTTCTTAAAAGTCTGTAATTTTTGGTTGCACTTTGCATTTAAACAATACTTCGTTTTCAAAAAATACCTCGCACTGATTTAAAGATTTGAACGAACTCGTCGGAACATTTTCGCGATTTTGCAATGCACTACGGATGGTCTCAAATGCGTCAAAAGTTTCGCGGTCCGACGGCGCGGCATTTTCAATTTGCGATACAAACTTAGCTTAACTTAACGCTGTGAAACAATTTGTTAAACTGAACAGTACAGTCTTTGAATGAATGTGGCATTACCGCCTAATAGCCCCATCAATATTCTAGGAAAATTCCGAAACTGAAATGTAAATGAGAAAGAACCTTCCTGGAAACAACTCATTCAACTTAACAATACAGCCATTGAAGGAATGCAGCGTTACCGCCTAATCACCCCATGAGAGAGAACCTTCCTGGAATTCAAACTACCTGACAAGGGCTTATGACCCTAATTTTACTATGTTAAATAGAGATTGTGTTCGCTAAATAGAGAGAAATTTATATATAAATAATATCGGACATTGACGGTTCTAACTAAAATTTCGCTAAATAGAGAATTTTGTTAAATAGAGGTTCGACTGTAGTTACGAAAATCAATCATAAGTCAGGCATTCGACAAGGTCTGGCATACAGGGCTGCTATATTCGATAAAAAAAGTACTACCAGCGGAATATTACGAATTAAGAACTACTTGGTCGAACAAAGTTTCAAAATTAAATTCAAAGACGCACAATCAAATATTCAACTAGTTCAAGCAGGAGTGTCCCAGGGCAGCATATTAGGGCCTGTCTTATATCTTTTGTTCGCTGCTGATCTAAGTATAACACCTCAAACATTAGTAGCTACATATGCAGATGATACTGCGGTATTAACGCCACACAGTGATCCATGTATAGCATCAACAATACTACAACGAAACTTGATTAAGATTGAGAACTGGCTGAACTGTGGCGTATAAAAGTCAACGAAACAAAGTTGGTCCACGTAACTTTTACCTTAAGAAGAGAAACCTGCCTAAGAGTAATACTGAACAACATACCAATCCCGCAAAATGACAGTGCAAAGTACTTAGGGATTCGCTTAGATAGGCGTCTAGCCTGGAAGACCCATATAATGAAAAAGAGAATCAAACTAGGACTAAAATTTCGGCAAATGTATTGGCTAATAGGACGGAAGTCTCAGTTATCATTGAAAAACAAAGTGCTTCTCTATAAAGCCATAATAAAACCAATATGGACTTATGGAATACAGATCTGGGGGTCTGCTAGTACATCCAACCTCGAAATACTACGATTCCAAAACAAAATAATTAGGTCCATAACAGACGCTCCTAGATATGTTCCCACCTGGCTTCTTCAGCAAGACATTTCGCTACCCACAATCGGAGGCGGACTGGCAAGGGAAAGGCCCGGGGGACTTCAGTCTTAAAAGGCCCGTGCCCGTTTGTAAAAGCCTGTATACTTATCTAACATTAATGGGAGAAATGCAGAAAGTAGGTAAAAAAAATCTGTAAAGGGGTTTACACGGAACTTCCCTCGTGCAAAATACATCAGTTTGCAAATAGAAAATATTGCAGTCGCTGAAATTCAAACTCGGGCTCCCAGGCTCGCTCCCACGTGTTCTACCAGGCCGAATTCGATTAATAATACTACCAGTCCGCCGCTTTAACTGCTAGACCGTGCCGGCAAAGCAGTTGGGTCGCTTCTGGCTCTTTATGGAACGGGTTGACCGATGTATATTGAGATGGTTTTAAGCCTACAACTTGGCTCTGTTTGCAGTGCAAAATATTTAACCAAGTCAATGAAGCACAGAGTTAAGATATTTTATGAAATTGCAATTTAAAACAATAATAAAAGTATTAAATGCATTGGTAATGAGATGCGAGAAGTAGTAATTAAACGGATAAAGACACGCATAAGCAAAGCATATTTCAGAGAGTTTAAATAAAGTAATATAATTAAATAAAATAGGTTTGTGCATATTTAACACCAGGCCAAACAAAATTAATTGACACAAAAGGTTTATGTGCAGACTAAATGAGCGTAATTATTAATAAAAGTACAGGTCAGTGAATGGCAAGCAATCTAAAAGGTAAACGAGATCGGAATAAAGGATAATAGAAAATTGCAAAGAGCAATCCAGAAATTAAGCAATGGAAAAGAAAGAAAGCGAGCAACGTGTGTAAATTTGAACTCAGTTTCCAGTGCATTAATAAGACAAAGTGAAAAAGCACAGCAGTGATTTTAAAACCTTTGTGTGCGTAACGGAAGAAACAATTAAAGTTATAAGCAAAGGAAAATTTTTTTAGATTTAAGAAAATGTTAATTTAAGATTTATGTAATCAAACTTTACTCCATTTGTGTATTTTGCTATCAAAACTAATTTCTAATTAACCAAAATTATCGCGGTAACATAGCAACACGATGCGTTTTTGAAAAAATACGAGAACAATTGAAATTATAAATTAAGACAGTTTGAGCGAATAAACTTAACGATAAAATTAAAAATTTTCCAATCTCATCTGTGACTGAAGATCGGCAGCAGACAACTGAAATTTTAGAACTTCGAATCCGGCACAATTAAGCATCGGAAGCCAGAGATCTGCACTGCATCACATCAGCGGGGTCTACAGGAGCATCCTGAGTGAAAGTTGCAGCCAGGGGAGCGTTTCCAGCAGAGAAATTCCAGCAGCGTCATCTGCGACCATCTCCGATCAAAGTTGAAATCTTTACAAGAAATTAGCTATAAATTGAGTGTCAGAGTTCGGGAAACTTATTAAAATAAGAGATTGAACCTTGCTGAAGAGGCCTATCGCATATCCAAGGGTCCAGCTACGCCGTAATAATCCAAAAATTGCATAACGTAGCAGCAGAAACAAGTGAATAGATGGCGTCCTATCTACGTCATTCCTGTAACAATGAAGTGGATGTTTGCTTGCCAAGCGATAATTGAATCAAATTACTTGACGATTTGTGGTTAACCTCACGATTTTTTAAAACATTCAAGTAATCGCTGTTGCAACTGGCGAAGTTTTTGTGTCATCTGACAGATTGTAAATTTTATCTACCAGAACCACGTATATGAGCTACTCAAAGACAAATACTCTAAAATGAACTACTAATTTGTGAATATAGTGAAATTCTGAACCCAACCTGAGATAAGCAGTTTTGTGTTTGCCGTGAGCTAGCTTAAATAATATTGCAGTTCAATAAAATAGTAAGAAAGGGGCATTCACCCATTTTATTTTGAACATCAGCTAATACATTTCATTTTAACTAGCCTTAAATTACTAACAGGTGAAATATAGCACAGTATAAAAATCAACCTGAGAATTGTGTGGTCATCCTAATGGAAAGAATTAAGGAAGGCCTATGTCCAAAAATGGATTTAAACAGGCTATGAAGAAGAGAAGAGAAGAAGAAATTGTTACAGTTGTCTGGCATATATAAATTTAAGATATGGGCATATAATAGCACCATACCTAGATGTTTCCATCAGCGACACAACTCGATATGAGAGCAGCCTGATCTTCAACGTTTATATCTGCAGGTTAAAACGTCTATTGCCCAGTTTCCTCACATTTCTTTCTCTCATTGTCTCTAATGTAAACCCTATCACGAAGATAATCTCTGAAACTTCTTTGTGGCGTGAATTCATAATTCATATTCTTATTTGGGTATTTCGCCACTCTGCAAATTAAAAATATTAAATAACGAAAATATTAAGAACGAACGTTTCGAGGGACAATCTGCCCTCGTTATCAACGAATAACAATTAAAACGAACAAGAACTTAGCTTTTTTTTCACTGGAAGGAAAAACGACCAACCTCCAATGAATTGTTTGACATTGACGTCAATGTCAAACAATTCATTGGAGGTTGGTCGTTTTTCCTTCCAGTGAAAAAAAAAAGCTAAGTTCTTGTTTGTTTTAATTGTTATTCGTTGATAACGAGGGCAGATTGTCCCTCGAAACGTTCGTTCTTAATATTTTCGTTATTTAATATTTTTAATTTGCAGAGTGGCGAAATACCCTATCACGAGTTGACGCTGATTATCAATATGAGGGTTACCAGACTGCCTCTACCATGCGATTTTAGTTTTTTTGCCTCTTGTGTTTTCTCACGTTTTCTACTTTTCTCTATAGTAGCTTTCAAGCAGTTATTTAAAATTGGCTCACCTTTGGCAAGCAAATTTATTATTTTCAAAAAGTTTCCATGATTAGTATTATACTTGACACACTACATGCGTATTTTCTTAAGTATGTAAGTACCGATATTTTTAAACTGGGGGACAGCATTTGCCTCCCTGCCCCCCACCTAGTCCGCCCCTGCCCACAATCAAGCAAGAAATCGAACGTGCTAGTGTGGTGTATCAAGCAAAACTTAACGCTCATACTAATAATCTAGCCGTGGCGCTACTATATATGCAGTATATCAAAAGGCTTAAAAGATACGATCCTTTAGACCTAGGTAGCAGGTTTAACTAGGTTTAGTTATAGTTTTAGCTTAAGTCTAGTTTATCAAAGCATTTGTTCATATCAATACAAAGAAATAATACTACTATGTTATAATCTGCATGTAATAAATAATTTACGGAATGTTATGGTAATATAACAGATTGTAAATAATTCTAAGAATTAAACGTGTAAAAAAAATTCACACTTCAAAAAAGTTAATGCGACTGTGCGTTCTTGACACTATTACAAAAACAAAAGGAAGTGTATTAAAACATTCTTTGTTTACACTTTTTTATGCATATACAAGGTACTTTAGAACTTGAAGCTTCAGCAAGTATGAATAACTCACTTTCTAATTTAAAAAAATCATTTGTTCGTCCTTGATAGCATCAGAAAAACAAAAACGTCTATTATGACAGTGTTTTGTTCATAATAATTCTGTCATTAAATTACTTTTGAGAAAAAAAATTAATTGATAACAAATACAAATTTCTAATTCACAAAATCCCTTTTCACAATATTAGAAAAACAAAAGAGTCTATTACGACAATCTTTTGTTTAAACACTTTATCATGTATTATTGCATTACTAGCAGTCCAGTGAGACAAATGTCTCATTTAATAAAACAAAAAAGACCGTTCCGGACGGACCAGCGTCCCGCACGGACGGAAATCACGTGATTTCTCGAAAACCGGAAGCGTCACGTGACTGAAATTTGGTTCCTGACCTGACATGACCATTCCAAACATATAACTTTAATAACTTTTTTCTCTATCTCTTACGGTTTGGCTGCTGAAACAGCGTCCCGGACGGACAGACAAGTCTATTATATATATAGATACAATCAAGTTTAAGTTGATGGCAAATAGAAATAAACTTAAATTTGCTACTTTAAAAAATCTGTAACTGCCAGTTTTGGAAAGAAACAGAAAAACGAAAGTACATAAAGACAATCTTTTGTTTGTCCTCCTCCATGCCACATCAAGCAAAAAAAATAAGACTTACCCAGCGTTTGTTTAGACAGAAGCGAATCGAAATCATGCTGGTGCTTCCCATTCTTGTCTTCAAGCTCCTTTCTAATAGAAGATCCCCACAAAATACCTCTAGCACTTGGTTCACTAGTCTCCCCTGGGTTGCCCTCCAAGCTATCCATGTTCTGACTGATTACTGGTTCAGGCACATCGTTTTCGACTTTAACATCTTCCACTTCCTTCGGCTCAGTTTCTTGCACAACATCCACAGAATGATTTTCAGCATCTGAGCTTCCGAATACGCTGGAATATATTCCGGAAAACAGTCCAGACGACTCTTGCGGCGCCTCTGTTGTTTCGCTTTCCTGCTGTGTAGCAGAATCCAAATCGACGGCTGGTGGACTGTCATGGCGTGGCTCCAATAGATCTTGGTTTACCTGTTGTTCCACTAGCTTTTCATCTTGTTCAAGAGGGTCGACGTTTTCAGGTTGTTTTTCCAGCGATTCAATATTGTCAGGTTGCTGTTCATTTTTCACAACTTCCTCAGGCTTTTGAACTTCTTCGTTTGGCAATTCAGAGTCTGTCAGTTGACTAATGTTGTCTACCTGTTCAGTTATTAGTTCACCACCTTGTTCAGTTTGTTTTTCTGGTTCTTCTGCATTTTCAACAACTTGTTTTACTTCTGTATCGTTTTGTACAGTTGCACTTTCTTGTTCTTCAGAGTGCATATGAGACTCTGGATTTGAATTGTTTGTTTCATCCTTTGGTTCTATTGTATTATTCTGCTCTATAATTCTGACTTCTTCAGTTGGTGGCTCTTGCTTTGGTGTTGTATCAGCTGCAATGTCAGGAGTTTCCGGCTGTTTTAATGAAAATGGAATATTTTCCACAGGATTCGGAGTTACCTCATCTACAGGTGGCTGACCTGGCAGAGGAACTTCATAATTTGGTTCTTCTGTGGTAAAATGAGGGTGGATACCTGCTTCTCCAAGAGGTGTGTCAAGTGAAAATACACTATTTGCAGGAACTTTCTGGACATCGTCTGCAGCCTGCTGCAAATTTTCTTTAGGTTGCAGAGTATCCACACTTGGTGGTTCGATTTTAACAATTTCCTCTTTAACATTTAGAATTTCAGCAGACGTTTCGGAGTTCTGGTCAGCACTTACTTGTTCTGTCGGCGGTGACACCGATTCTTTTCGAGTTTCTGCTACATTTTCAGCAGGTTGCTCTAAGTTATCAATTTTTTCCCCTTCAGGACTCTTTATAGCTTCTTCTTGTTTTATTTGCTCTTGACTATTTTCAAGTTTTTTGTCTTCTTCTTTCACATTATTTAGTTCGGCTGTTGTACTTGGTATTTTTTCTGTTTCTGGCGTCTTATTAGGAACTTCAACTTCCTTATCTAATTCGTCATCCTCATCTTCAACTTCTCCATCTTCCTCGTCCTCGTCATCATCCTCTTCATCTTCCTCCTCTTCTGCTTCAGCTCCGCTTCCGTCATTTATCCAGTTTGTAATTGACGCCAAAACATTATCTACTAAACCGTCATCTTCTACAGCTACAGGGCCATTTTTTCCTAAACTGCCGCTAATTGCTGGTTCTGGTACACTACTTGGTCCGTTTTCATCCTTTTCTTGAGGCTTAGCAACGCCCGCTTCCTTATTTATTTCAGTCAAAGGCTTAGGAACTTCCGCTTCCTGGTTTATTTTCTCAGTCACAGGCTCTGGTGGCGGCGTTTGATGATTTTCACTGCTTAAACTCGGAGCAGCGCTGGCTTGTACGGGGCTCTCAGTGCTGCTAGGTGTGATGGCATCTTCGGTATTTAAGTAAAGAGTCGTGCCATCAACCACCTCATATGCCTCTCGAACGGGGTCGGGAGAGGGCTTCTCCTTGGTCTGCTTTTCCCCAGAAGGCACTTGTGGGGTCGCCGGTTTACTTTCTTCGGTGTCAACGAGGACGTTAACATTTTTGCTTAATATTTTGAACTCCCTTATGTGAGTTTTGGGGACGTAGCCGCGTTTTCCATTTATTTCGACACCCCATAGATCTGCTCGTGACCCTGCTGACTTGCTGTAAATCGTGACGTCCTCGTTGGGGGCAAATGACAGTATTCTCGAACCAGAGCTGCCATAGCGCATGATAGTCTTTCCAACTGATATGGGTTCTGTAAAATATTGCAGCTATCAGTATTTACTTACATTGTCATGGTCTTTGTGAATGTTTGAGTTCAAGGAACTGACATTGATAATATTTAAGTTCTTGTTTACTTTCGCTTTCAAGGTAAGTAACATTTTACTGATACAATTATGTTTTTGGAACTTCTGCACCCGAAATACGGCAAAAATCTATTTATGTAATTACAAGTTATTGGCGAAAATATTGACGTAAAGGTTATAGGTACCTCAAACATTTTTTTCCAACGTATTATAAATAGCCATGAACTGTTTTAAGTTATAATAGTGCTGTTTCGGGGCATTACTCGTGGATAAAGGGGTCGTTTAGCCCAAACACGCCTAAAACTATGAAACTGTGTTAAAGTTGCCCGAAATATGGACAGATTTGTGCTCAATATGCAGAACGTCAGAGAGGTTATGAACGCAAAAATAGGTCAAACTCACCTGTACAGTCCTGGTTCGCACACAGCCTCTTGTCCGATATTTGGGCATTTATTAAAACTGCATTTACCACGAAAATCACATGGCATGTAACTACAAAATTAAACATTTTCATGCACTTTGACAAGCCGTCTCTCGTTGAGCCACATCATTCGTTTCGTACAGTCAGCGGAG
>OW679196.1:145720295-145812074 GCA_940337035.1 Agriotes lineatus | reverse complement strand
GTGGCCACTCTTCACCATCGCGTCCCAGAATTTGAACTTTTCAGGCGCTATTCCAGTTTCACAAAATTACAGCGCGTAGTCGCGTACTGCCTGCGTCTCGCGAGAAACAGAAACACCGAAACGCGCTGGTCAGGACCTCCAGCCATTGACGAATTGGAGAACGCGACTCGCCGTCTGATCAAAATTGCCCAGGCGAAAGTCTTTTCCGGAGAAATAGTTTTGTCTCAGAAAGCGCCATTGCCGAAAAATAGTGCGCTGCTTTCTCTAAACCCATTTCTAGACGATCAGGGCCTACTGCGCGTGGCCGGCCGTCTAGAAAATTCCAATCTAAGCTTTGATCAGAAACATCCCCTTTTGTTACCAGCTAGTCACCCTTTGTCGTTGCTAATCGTGAAGCAAGAGCATTTGCGGCTCTTGCATTGTGGACACTCGGTGTTACTGGCCTCATTGCGGGATAAGTTTTGGATCGTGAGAGACAAAGACCTGATACGTAAAGTAATACACAATTGCGTGATATGCTTCCGTGCCAAGCCGAAGATGAATGAACACTTGATGGGATCACTACCCGAAGCTCGTGTCACACCCTCTCCTCCTTTCAGCAATTGCGGGATAGACTACGCGGGTCCCGTGTTTATAAAAAACAAATCCGGGCGAGGCGCGAAAGAAGTAAAGGCTTACGTAGCCCTATTTGTGTGTTTGGCCACGAAGGCTATTCATCTTGAACTCGTGGAAGACCTCACGACGGAGGCTTTCATCGCATCGTTGAGGAGATTCATTTCCAGGCGCGGTTTACCCTCCAACATATTTTCTGACAATGCTACCTGTTTCACCGGTGCCAGAAATCAGCTATCGGAATTAAAAAATATCCTGTCAGGCTCTAGTGAGCAATGCATAAGGGAAGAATTGTCGAAACATAACATTAAGTGGAATTTTATTCCGGCACGCTCTCCGCACTTTGGCGGCATTTGGGAAGCGGGGGTAAAGTCATTGAAATATTATTTAAGGCGAATATCTTGCAATGCAAAGTTAACTTTCGTTGAGTATTACACCATGCTGACTCAAGTGGAGGCGATACTAAATTCCCGCCCACTCTGTGTTCTCCCTACCGACGCCTCATTCCCCGAAGTCCTTACTCCTGCCCACTTCTTGATCGGTCGGAAGCTGACTTCGTTTCCGAAAGCCCAACTCCAGGGCATACCGGAAAATCGTCTCAGCCGCTATGGGTTGGTCCAGCGGCTGTCTCAGCAGTTTTGGGATCGTTGGTCCCGGGATTACCTCCACCTCCTGCAGCGCCGGCCTAAGTGGAAGTCCTCCAGCACGTCTCTAGCCCCCCAGGTGGGCGACGTGGTACTCGTCCACGACGAGGCATCTCCAAGCTACCGTTGGCCACTGGCAATCATCTCGGCCACATATCCAGGAGCGGATGGTGTTGTGCGTGTGGTGCAGGTGCATGATTCCCGAGGGAATCTCCTGAAACGCTCGGTGCGTAAAGTGTACATCCTACCCAAAGACGATCATTGCGATCAAGGGCAATAAACATTGACTTTGCTCTTAGTTGGTAGTTTTCGCTAATTGAACAGTTTGCTAGGTTTAGTTGTTTCTTTGCTTGTATTCATGCTAGTTGTAAGTTATCTGTAAGGCTCTTGGATTATCATCTGTCATTAGTTCTTGTTATGCATTTGATTATTTGGTAGTGTCAGATTTCAGTTTAATTTTGGGATTTAATCACGTCGTGCCATAGTCGGCACTTCGGGGGCGGCATGTTTGATTCACACAGATGCGTGCATCAAAACCTTTTTGATTATAATTAATCATGTAATCCAAGTCATAACTGTTCTATCTCATTCAAAGGTCGTGATAAAGCCAAATTTGCATCTTGCCGTATTTGTTTGCCTCTGTTAATGTTGGAAAGGAATTTGTAAGCTTCCTTTAATGGCTTTTAAGCGGATGGATACACTTTCTAATATGACTTAAGCCGACTTAGAGTATTTGGGACTCATGTGTTTATGGATTTCGTTCAATACAATGCCTCATTGAGAGAGCTTAGCATTAAGATTTCTTAAAATAAGCATTTATTCCTAAACAACGTGCGACGCTCCGATTGGCTACGCAGGATAGCCTCAGCCAATAGTGTTTAGCTTTCCCCTCCTTGTTGAATTTGCGAGTTCAGCTGATTGTCAATTCAGCTTCAGTTAGATTCAGAATTTCGAGTAAGCAAGTTCAGCTGTGCTTTGTGCTGGTTTGCGGTCGGTCTAGCTCCCTGGTAAAGACGTTTCCAGGTTGTTTTGTGTGACGGTTACGCGCAATTCGCTATTTTCGCGTGGCCAATCCAAGCGTGTCACAACAGTTGAAGCTATTGTAAAAAACCATCGGTCCATCAGTGACGTTTGTAATCGTTGTTACTCAATATACTCGTGTTTGTTAAGTCTTGTTTCACTCCAACAAATAACTGAACCCAAGTCAAGGGTTATTAAGTGGCAGTTCCCGGCAATCCCATTGAACCGGAATTCGCAGCGGATTAACTGGGGGCCCCATTCGTGGAAGCCTCTTTTCAAGTTAATCATACAAAAAACAACGTTACCAAAAAATTATGATTTTCATGAACTACCTTTCAAGTGTAAAATGGTGGATCTGGATATTAATGTTATACAGGGTGCTCAACATTTGCAAATTTAATAATTTTTTTAAATTTTTTTCAAATGAAACGCCCTGTATATTTTTATATTTTTGAAAAGCCCTTTTAATGAGCTTTCTTTTGATATGTTAATTCATACCTCTAAATTTAACTGTTTTTCAAATATGCGTATTTGAACATAAAAAACAATTAAAGCACCTTAAGATGCTTTATTTCAAGGGATATCAAACAAACGCTGTTAAAATACTGATTTAAACAGTTGTGTTCTCAAAAAAAAAAGATAAAACCAAGTTTAGAAAACAAAAATCTAGCAACTACTCAAAACTAGAAATAACAAATACGGAAAAACGAAAAAAGCAGGAGAAAATTAAATCTGAAAAAGGATTCAATTTGGGGCTAGGAAATGAAATGTCAGCAGAAAACTCATTAAAAGTACTTTTCAAAAATACAGGGATATACAGGGTGTTCCATTTACATAAATCAAAATAATTATATTTGCTGATTATATGAGTTCTCTGTACAGGTTTAATACTCAGAGCAAAAAAGGAGAACTATTTGGACATTTAATGTAATTACGTATAGGATTTTGGTGTATTGACTTTTTTTTTTTAATCTGATAATATTTGACCTTGGAATTAATTTATTCCTGCATTTATCGTTTTTTCGTGTTTATTATTCCTTGTATCAACACTGACTGAATTTATATTTTCTAAACCTAGTTTTGTGTTTTTATTTTTAGGAGGCTCAAGTGTTTAAATCATTATTTTAACGGTGTTTATTTTTTATCCCTTGAAATACAACATCCTAAGGGGGCTTAAATTGTTTTTTATGTTCAAATACGCATATTTGAAAAATAGTTGAATTTAGAGGTATGCAGTAGCATATCAAAAGAAAGCTCATTAAAAGGGCTTTTCAAAAATACTAAAATATACAGGTCGAAATAATTAAATTTGCAAATATTGAGCACCCTGTATAGCATTAATACCCAGATTCACCATTTTACACTTGACAGGTAGTTCACGAAAATCATATTTTTTTTTGGTAACGTTTTCCTTAATTCAATCGTTTTCTGTTGCTTATAGCAGCCACCTAAAGTACAGTATTTTTTTACCTAAAATCGTTAATATCTCCAAAACAGTTGACGTTAGACCTATACAACTTTATATCAAAATGATGAGTATTTCAATGCAAAACTTTTAAGCTACCCAAATATAGGGCATTCCATAAAAAAAAAGTAAGTTTGATTCGCCACACTTTTTTGAGCCACCCTGTATAACCAAAACTATTTTATGAATGCGTACCACCTTCGTACCTAGAACTTTTATATACGCAATATTCATGTAACTCTCATAGTTTTAGAAATATCTTCTACCCCCCCAGACCCTGCATATCCTTTGGTGTACTAATTTAGCAAAATTTTACATTTATTGTTGAAAAAACTTACTTGGAAGTTCGAAAGCTTACCTTTTTGTCTACTCTTTGTGTTACAATCCTCAATTTCCTTTTTCTTCTGTTCGCCTCAAAACGAAAATGATTTTATTAAATATTACATACGTCTTATACAATCTGTTTTTATATCTTTACACATTACGCATTTTTGAAGAGAATAAAACAAAATAAAAAGTATTTGAAGCAAACAGCAGTCAATGATCAATTAAGACTGTTTATTTCAAGTTAAAAGAGATTTAGCAAATTGCAGTAGTCACAAAAAGCACTTGCTGCGTTTTTCCCACTGTATATTACTCAGTTGTCAAGTGCATAATGAAAAACCATACTTAATAAGAAATTCGGGTCCATATTCCTAATAAAAAAGAAGTATATATGTTAATTGTTTCTCAACATCGAATTCAAGTTTCATATTTTAAAGTCGAAACATTAATGTTATTTACTTTAGGTAAGCTTTTTTTTTTAATTTGAAAAACTTCCCAACAGTTCTTGTTAAAGTCAAAAACATTGGTTGCAACTTCTGCTTTATTTGAGTTTTTAGTACTATAATGTCAGTCAATTAGCTAAATATGTTTCTAAATTGAATCTGGTGTAATTCATTCTTATTCCTACCTATTTTGTGTTTTCCAATAATCAGTATTCGATAATAATTGAGAAATTATACTTTCAACCACTGCAATCACACAATTTTTAAAATATGGAAGCATGTGATTATTAGTAAATAAGAACTGTTTATTTTGTCATTAAAAGTAACGTTTTACATTTACTAAATTACAAATATGAACTATTCTAGGATATACATGTCAAAATTGAGATGGTTGAGATCACATTGATCATTTTACAACAGTGCTAAAATTTTCTTTAAGTCTAAGTACATTAAATACTGCAACCTCCTTGATATCAATAAAGTAACCAATCAAGAAGTGGGAAGTTTGCTAGAAATCACAATACATACAATTTGAGCATGGATCAGTTTCCAAACACGTGAACAAATCAAACATCCTAAGATCAAACTATTAATGGCAATAATTTATTGCACACAACGGTAATATGTAAATACAACAATTTGACATGTACTACTGTAACAGGCAGTCAGATATGATACTTCTACACTCTTATTAAATTTTAAGACTAGCTATGAATAAAAATTACACTAGCAATTGCAAATCTTAACCGTAACGTAAAAAAGAATACAAAAGTTATTCAACAATTTCAGGGCAACTGGCCACACAATCAGCAAAAGTAATAAATAGTCTAACTGCTTTAATTACGCCTAAATCATTATATCAACTCAATAAATCCTCTACTTCTTGCAGTTATGGTGGTTCAAAAAAATCCTCTATTGTTCTTGTCCAAAAAGGGCGGAATACACTTTAAAACGATGAACATCGATGTATATGGTAATCACTAAACGTGTGCAAGTTGGGCACCATGGGGCCAAAGTCTCTTCACCTTTTTGGCACTTCACTTATTTTAAAGAGTCTTTGCTTTGTCTAATAAGTCATTGATGAATTTCTGGAAAAGGAAAAACAGTTAATATATTCATTCCTAGAATAGTATTAAAAAAGGCAACTTACTTTTACATCATTTTGAGACTTCTTTGCACCTATTAGGAGTGTCTGAAAAATAAAAAAGAACAGGTTATTTTAGAGTAAAAGCTTTACAGACATTAAGCCTAGGACAGGTGCAAACACTCAAAAGCATCCTGTGCCACTTTTATGAGGGCAATTTATTGAAAGGGGTGGATCCAAAGTAAACAACTTTGTTTACCTCAAACCGTCAACTTCAAGGGGATGGCAATGTGCTGTTAAAAAATACTGTTCATGATACTGTACATGTACGGAGTGTGTTAATCAGATTGGTAATACCTAACTATGGTTAAAATTTGTTGTTTTATATACGATGATGTCTATGTATATAGCAAACCTAAGGTATTCAAAAACAATCTAATAAATTTTGTACATACACAAACATAAAGCTGCCAAAATTGTCTTTTATTGAATATTGTTAAAGCGACATGAAACTCACTTAAAATACTTTAAAATCAACTAAAAATGATCTATATCTTAAAAAATGTGTTCATTCCTAAAGTAAACCGCTGGTCCAACTTATGCAAAACTCAACAGACTCCAGAGGTTACCCTCCAATTGGAAACTATCAGTTGTGGTTCCTATCTACAAGAAAGGTGATAAATTAAGTGCTGCCAATTATAGGCCTACAAGCTTAACCTTCGTTATATCTAGACTCATGGAAAAAGTAATTGTGTGGGAATTATAGAAATTTCTGAATCATATCACAAAGCTCTGCCTGATATGCAGCATGTGTTTGTTTATGCCAGGACACTTTAACCTCTTATTTAATTTAGACCACTGTACAAGAATGCTTGATAATGAAGAGCCCGTGGATGTGATATATTTAAATTTTGAGAAGGCCTTCGATAGGGTGACAATAGAAACACTCCTGGTAAAACTTGAACATCTATGAATACAAGGCAACTTACTAAAATGCTTATCGGACCTTCTTAAAGATAGAAAATTTTGTGTGAGAATTGGTAACAGCCGTTCGGAATTTTTACCGGTTTTAAGCGGAGTTCCTCAAGTATCAGTTTTAGGACCTTTACTTTGTAACATTTATATCTCTGATATTCGTAAAGACTTCCAATCAGCAGCAACGTGCTTTGCAAATGACAGCAAACTATTTGGAAATCCAATCACCCAGTATATTTGCATTCAGCAGGATCTCGAACTGTTAAAGAAATGTTGTAGTGATTGGCTAATGACACGAAATGTCAAAAAATGTACCGTTTTACATCTGGGTAGAAACAACCCACATTTGGAGTACCATCTTAGTGAAGATACGCTGTGTTCAGTAAGATCGCAAAAAAACTTAGGTGTACGGTAGCTGCTGACTTGAAGTGGTACGATCACATTGCAAAGGTCACTAAGAAGGAAAATTCATTAAAATACTGCATTTAAAAATATTAAAATAACTTTGAATCCCATTTAAAAACTTCCTTAAGATGTTAAATTCAGTTTAAACGATTTTGATCTTGTTAAAAAAACTGTTAATCCCGTTTAAATAATTTAAAATTTAATTACAACTATTATAAATCTCCGTAACACGACTATATATCTCGTTTAAATGATTGTCAACCTCGTTAAATCGTTAAAAATTGTTTTATCTCATGAAAAACTACTTTTAATTTCGTCAAAAATAGTTTATCTTGTTCAAACGTTATTTAAGCGAATTCATAAGAAATAATGTTTAAACAACTGCTAATCTCGCTATAAGGACTAGTAATTCATGTTAAACGATTTTAAATCACGTTATAACAACTTTCGTTAGAACGACTATACATAGCATTACAATAGCTGTAAATCTCGTTTATGTAACTATCAATCTGATGTAAACGACCGAATATCCTGTTAATATCACTAAATATTTCATTTTCATGGAAAACCATATTTAGCTTCGTTAAGGCAGGTTTTAATCTCGTTTGGGCTACATTGATCTTTGTTATAACGATGTTTAATCTAATTTGAATGATTAAATCTTGTATTCACGAGTATATCTTTGTTAAACCACGTTTAATCTACTTTAAATTATCTAACTTGTTCAAACAATTTTGAATCTAGTTCAAAAACTTGTAGCAAAAAAACGGCTGTTAATTTCGTTATAATGGTCATAAATTAAGTTACAATGGTTATAACGCTGGTTTAAATGACCGTCAACATTGACTAAACGGTCTCATTAATGTAGCCAAATAGTTTTTAATATAAGAAAAAACGACGATTAATCTTGCTAAGATTGGTTTTAATCTCATTACGGTTGCATTCATTTTGTTATAACAATATTTAGTCTAATTTGAATTATTAAATCTTCTTTTTATGAGTTATACTTTCGTTAGGTTGCGTCTAGTTTAAATGATCTAACTTGTTTGAACAATATGTTAATTCTGCTTAAAGTTATAATATAAAATCTCGTTCCAATTATCAATTTCGTTATACTGGTTATAAATCTCCTTACAAATGTTATAAACTTTGTTTAAATGACTGTCACCGTCGATTAAACGACTATAGGTCTGGTTAATGTCACCAAATAGTTTTTAATATAGTGAAAGACGACTTTTAGTCTCGTTAAAATTACTTTTAATCTTGTTAAGGTTGCATTCATTTTGTTATAACGATATTTAATCAAAGTTGAGTGATTAAATCTTGTTTCCACAGGTTATATCTTTGTTTATAAACCAGGTTTAGTCTAGTTTGAACGATCTGATTTGTTTAAATAATTTTGAATCCAGTTAAAAGAACTATATTTTCCAAAAAATTTCTGTTAATCCTGTTCGTTATTTAAAATGTCGTTGCGATTATAAATTTGGTTATAAATCGCGTTACAACGGTTATAAACCTTGTTTACATGATATTGATTAAACGACTATAGGTTTTGTTAATGTCGCCAAATAGTTTTTAATATATCTCGTTTTAATTATGTTTATCTTGTTATACCGATGTTTAATCTAATTTGAATACTTGTTTTCAGAAGTTATACCTTTGTTACACTAGGTTTAGCTAGTTTAAATGATTTGAATTGTTTAAACAATTTTAAATCCCTTTAAAAGAACTATGTTCTCACACAAACGATTGTTAGAGCAAAGTTGAAATGTAAAGACACCAGCACACCATAAGGTTATGCTGGGACGCTGGTGTCTTTACATTTCAACTTTGCTCTAATCCTGTTGATGTTCCTTAAAATCTCGCTGTCATTATAAATTTCGTTATAATGGTTATATATCTCGTTACAACTGTTAATATAAACCTTGTTTAAATGACTGTCAACGTCGATTAAATGACTATGGGCCTTGTTTGCGTTGCCAAATAGTTTCTAATACAGTAAAAATAGATTTTTAGCTTTGCATTAATCTTGTTATAACAATTGTTGAACTCGATTAAACAACAAGAGTGAAAAATTACTTTCAATCTTGTGAAGACGACTTTCTTCTTGTTAAAACGTTTAACCTTGTTAGAAGAATTGTTAGTCTCCTTGTAAGACTGGCTCGTTAAAAGGCTATACATCTTTATATACTTTACAGGCAATTTACATTTCTCATATAAACTTCTACCAATTTGGTTTCAACTATTTCTAATAATTCAATCTTAGTCTAATTACTCTAATTAAAACAGCTGTTAGTCTCGTTAGAATGATTATATGCACCGTGTAGATCTTTAGGCTGTAAAATAAATTAGTCTTAACAATTAAATTTCGGTTACCTATATGTAATCTCAAACGATTTACCTCTAATTTTATCGATTTTCAGTTACTTTTAACCTTCTTTAAACGAAATTTGGTTAAACAAGCTTAATAAATCTTATTTAAACGATCTCCAGTCTCTTTAACTGTTTATTTTAGTTTAAAGAATTTAAATTTTTGCTTGAACGCATTTAGCATACGCAGAAGCAACTCTTCTTTTTAATTTAGTCTTTACAATTAAATTCCATTTAAAAGACCTTTTATTAAAGCTCCTTAAAACGAGTGTCAATCGTTTTAAAGCTACTATTAATTTCGATTAACGGTTCTGAATAGCGTTCCAACGATATTAAGTCTCTAACACGATTTTCATTTTTTCAAGATTGTTATAAAACTCATTTAAACTTTCAATGTCATATAAATTACTTTAAATTTTGTTAAAAATACTTTTAATTCCTTATAACACATTTCACTTGTGTCTGGTGTTCTAATCACTATGTGTGTCTGAATATTTAACAAAGCTAACGTATTGCAAAAAACATTTTAAATAACAAAAATTGTGCACAGACGGATGGCCAACATTGGTTTGTACCGTAATCTGTACCAACGATATAGACATATAGACAAAATAAATTGTGGAATTAGCAATAAACCTACAAGTATTATTTATAGACAACAGCAATTGTTAAGTTCTCTTCCGCGAGTGTTCATCGTTACTCTACAGTATGACAGAAAAATTAATAAGCTGACATTAAGGACTCGTATGAACCGTCAAACCTTTTTTACCTTTCGTTGTCGTGAATCATTCATTCTAAATAAAACTGAATAAAATTCAAAACCAATAGAAAAAGTTCCCATACATAAGATGTATGAAACTCTAAGCCTTCCAGAGCTACTCACAAAGTTAGAATTAATATATCCACCCCTTCGCCTCAGCTGGAAATATATTAGAAAAGCGGAGTCTGAGTTTCCTTTATGCCTTCATTTCGACTCCACGAAAATAAGCCGGCACACAAGTGCATAAAAGAACACTTCGCCCCCGCTGGGCGGCGGCCCGGTTCAGCTCTACAAGAAGCAATTGGTGTTTGCTGTGTGGCCAGTGGCGTGCTGGGCCGCCGGGACACCGGGCGAATGCCCGGTGGCCTGCGCCCGTCAGTGATCTGATGGCCTGCGCCCTTAAATTGAGAAAATTCCAGAAAGCCCGGAAAATAAAGCAATTATGAATAAAGACACACAAACTCAAGAGTCATGATGTAATGTAATAGAGAGCCAGCCGCCAGCAAATAATTACCATTCTTATTATTGTTATGAATGTTTGGGTTAAATGTAATAGAACTCTATATTGTGTTTATCATGATTACCGTGATAAGATTGAGATGAGGCCACTATGCACTATCGGGTTGCCAAGTATTAATTCATTCAGTATTCGCGTCACGCCGTCGGGTATCACATTCTACTACCCGCAACAGTACCTAAATAAAATGAAAAAGATGTTGCAAACGGAAGCCGAAAAGTTTGTAAAATTAGACAGTTTCATTAATAAACCCAGTTCGGGGACAGAAAAATTGAGCATTGTTCAGACTTCTACTCCAAGTGAACGTGAAGATATTAGGGTGGAGACACAAGAAACGGAAATCACCAGTGTTTCGTGTGATCATCGTGCTAGTACGTCAGTTTCCACCAGCCTACAGATAAATCAAACAATTTTAGAAAATGTTCAAGTGGAAGAAGTGTCTCGGAAAGTGTTAAACTTATTTGTGAAACCAACAGAATCTGATATTGATTTATTTCTCAAGAAGCTTCCACAACAAACATTTAATGATACAGTATCTCTCTCCAGGACAATTAATAACTAAATTAATTCTAACTAAACGGAGAGCGTAAGACTCGATAATACCCACGCAAAGTAGAAGCTCGTATAGGGACTTACCTCGTGGGACATACAGGAGGGCCTACATGTGGGGTGGCACGTCGATTGACCTGTGACTCCAGGAGCACAAACCGATAAACACGAGCGATTACACAAAACAAAAAAAAACTGGATCAGTTGACCGACCGTTCACCAACTCGTCTTAAGTTCATCTGTGTTTACAATATGGGCCACCGACCCAACACTTAGGGGTGGCAGGAGAGGGGACAGTAAGCCCCATAACTCGACATTCCACCAATAATGGGTAAATTTACCGTTAGGTAGAATTATAAACTACACTAAATTTATGTACAGCTATTTACTTGTATTAAAAATTACTAATGAAATAAACTAAACTAATATGATTAAAATCTAAATACCAAACAGATACGACGCTACCATTCTCCGCATAAAAATCTTTTTTGCGTGAAAATGGGTCCAATCGGAAGTGGTTAAGTTATGATTCAGAAACTTCTAAACTCTTTTGTACTCTATGTATACTTACTTATGTATACTTACTTACTTACTTACTTACTTACTTACTTACTTACTTACTATATGTTTCTCACAATCGTGAGATAAAAATTCTTTTTGCGACGGGGCCGACGATTGACGGCATATTTGAACATGAGCTTAGTAGAGCTTACGAAAATTGTGTTGAATCATATATTTTAAAAGTTCAGGTAATCTAAAAAAATATATAAACAGGATGCTTTATTTGAAAAAATGGAGTTAGGTGCCACCCAGAATTAAATGGGGCACCTCATATGATTAGAAATCATTTTAAGTGACGAAGAAGTTGCTTAGGTGAAACTTTTATAATTACGAGGGGTCGTTTTTATATTCCCGGACAAGGCATGAAAACAAAAGACTAGAGCAACAACAAAATTTAGTTTTTCAATATAGTTCCCCTGCTTTTGAATACAGGTATAACACCGTTTCAATAACATCTTTAATCCAGTATAAAAATATTTATTTGGTTTTTCCGCAAAATGGCCCCCGCTAGCTGCTATAAGTTCGTCATTGTCCCTAAACTTTGTCCCCCTTAGTGTTCTTTTGAGATTTGGGAACAAAAAATAGTCACTGGGTGCCAAATCTGGACTATAAGGCAGATGTTCAATTTCTTCGAAGCCACAATCAGCTACAGCAGCTTTTGAAAGTCTGGACTTGTGCACTGATGCATTGTCGTGGAGGAACAAGACATCTTGCGTCAGTTTTCCGCGTCTCTTCACTTTAATAGCATCTCTAAGGCGATGCATCAAGTTTGCATAATACTCTCCCGTTACCGTACTACCCTTCTTCATATAATCAATTAACAAAAATTCCCTGGGAGTCCCAAAAAATGGTTGGCATGATTTTTCCTGCAGAAGGGGTGACTTTAAACTTCTTGGGAGGGCTGGAGCCCTTAACATACCACTGCATAGATTCTTGTTTCGATTCAGGGTCATAATGATGAACCCGGGTTTCATCTCCAGTGACAAGTCGATTGATAATTTATTAAATCTGGTTCATCTCCACAATGCGCCAAGAATTGTTCACAGGTTTCTACCCGGACACGCATTTGGAATGGCGAAAGCATTCGTGGACCCATCTTGCGCTAACCTTTGTCATCCCAAGGTAATCGTGTAAAATTCTGAAAACTGTGGTTTCTAAAACTCCTAGTGAAGCTGCTAATCGTCGCTTCTTTAGTCTTGCATCCTCAAGTACCAAACACTTGGCTTTTTCAACAACATCTGAAGTGATCACGTCAACAGGGCGCCCTGGACGGGGATCATCATCCAGTGATTCTCGACCATGTCTAAACAATTTTGACCACTCGCAAACGGTTGACTTGGAAGGGCAATCATCCCCGTATACAGCCAATATCTCTTCAAGAATAATTTTTGGAGGTTTTCCTTGTTTTGTTAGGAATTTTATAACAGCCCGGTATTCGATTTTATTCATTTCGATACACATACAACGCGCGACGACACAAACTGACAGATAATAAAATTACTAATGTTGCAATTGTTTTGTAAATTGCTACACAAGTTACCAAGGCATATGTGATTAAAAACAGCATAATCGAAAATTGCATCAAAATTCAAAACAGCCGAGTCCGGGAATACAAAAACGACCCCTCGTACAAGAATTGTGTAATGTATTTTCAATAAAAAGCGCTACAGATCTCGGACCCTTAGGTGGGACACCTGTACGCAATAATTGGTTTGGGCCTGGCCTGCTCTGCTCTCTAGTCCCGGCCTGCATTGGTTCTGCCAGCACGCCCCTGTGTGTGGCCTCCGCCAAACACCGAGAAATTGGCTGAGGAGCAGCCCTTTCATGGAAATCGCTGGTCATTCCGATAACAGCCTTAATGCGGGACAAAATTGGAACAGGAACAGGCGGGAATTTTTGTCCAGATACAGGAAGCAGGTCGTTCGACCTTTTGTTCGGTTATAAATAACAAGGGCGCAAATACGGCTGGGTCGGCGATTTATTAAGGAAGCGGGGTTATTAATTGAGGTGGTTATGGTCGAAGGCGCAATTGATCAGAGGGTGGGAATGGAAGCTTTGAATGGTAAATACGGCGAGATAGAATTGTGTGGGGTTTGGGTGCATGGAAAAAGAAATTACCTGTAAATGCCTCCGCCTCTCTTCGTCACTGTCCATGTCTAGAAGTTCGTCTATGTCTACTTCTACCTCGTCGTTGTTGACGTCATCAACGGTTTGCTGAAACAAAAGAAAAATGAAACAAAAGAAAAATTAATCATTTTGGTTTTAGTTACAGAGGAAATTTGGAACTTGAAGTTTAGTTAAGTAACATTTTCATTCTACATTTTTATTGTACTGGAGATACATGTAAATATCCAAAAATCGTTTGACGATTTTAAACTTGTGCCATTATATTGGAATAATATCAATATTAAAATTTGCAGTATTTTTAATTTACCTGGATTAAATATATTAGAAGATTTTTATGTGTCAATACAATACATAAAAAGATCATCAATTTGTGTAACTCATACGAACGATGGACGCTTTAATAGGCGGAAATAATATAAAGAAAACTAATGGTAATATTACAATTCTTCAATATAAGCCTCTTTCTGATGAAACCAGCGTCGATCAAGAAAATTGATGTGGCTTCAATCTCGAATCGGTGCTGAATAGGACAGTACTAGCGTAAGCAAGCAGAACAGACTAGAAGACGACGATGAAATTGAAGCCTTGAAGGAAATAGATAACATCTACAACCCAAGATCCTGAAACCAATACCTAGAAGATCAAATCTAAAAATAAAAGGCCTTAAAACAATAATACGGGATTAGTGTACAGACGCGATCCATCTCCAGAGACCCCAGTGGAGTAATTTGAAGGTACTGACCATCGAAAATCAGCTAAACTCTTCAAGACAGAACTCACCAGAATAATGCTATCTTAGTATAAATCCACTAGATTGCATTTTTTCAAGATTCCCTTCGAATAACCAACAATAAGGATGGTAAAAATAACGGAGATAAAACAACCATATAATTACAAATCGTTTACCACATGAGGTATCTGAACATTTCAATGGTAACAGAGACAGTTTTTAAGACATAAGGCAACAGGCCGTTCAGTTGGAAGAAATAAATCGATAAGTCAAAAGTGGGGGTCGAAAAGCAGTTTCACACCACAATGGGACAAAATAACCCTAAAAAGTCCGACCGTAGAAAGAAGTTACTAAGCAAGCGCGCTAGGACTCACGGCGGCAGATCAAATAGCTTCCCGAAATAGAGCACACAATAAGTAAAATTCAACAGCACAGGCTTGAAAAGCTAAGACAGTACAAGATATTGCGCGCAGATACAATCAGATAAGCCAAATAATATAATACCGGGAATGAACTTCTAAGTAAAGTCAAGACAAGAGACACTGCTCCCAACAGGAATTCAGATTCGATACATACATATGACCATATCTAATCTCCAAAACTTCAAAGCAAACACTTCGTAAATTGAAACAGGTAAATATTGGAATACTAGAGTTAATTAATCAAAATAACGCTTTCCGAGGGGTTTAGCCAAATCAGGAGACATCACATTACTTGCGAAGGGAGAATGCGAAAACCCAAATCAAACATAACTACGGCTAAACGTAACGTTAGGAGTAGTAGATAAAACTGCCCATATCCTTTAAAGAAATCCAAGCGAATAAGTAGCTGTTAGCGAAACCTACAGGTGAGGTACAGGTAGATTATTAGGGCTAACATTAGAAAATAAAGCAAAAATTGATGCTTACGTCAAAATGAACGTAACATTCGTACTATTATAGGCTCTGGCGCTGTTTTTCATTGTATGCAAACTAAATTGCTATGTTTAATACCAATATCCCTACATAAAATTCCCCTTAGTTCTTTTTGAGCGAGTTCAATGCTAGGAATTTAGTATAATTCTTTTATTTCATTGCACTTACATTGCGTAAGAGCAGAACTAAGTATTGGATTGATAGAAGGAGCTTTCAATGCTTCTCTCGGTTTTAAATACGTATACATATAATTTATATTTCTCAAATCCTAAGCTTACTTTATAATTGGTAAGTAATTCGTATTCCAAACGTATACAAGTGCAAAATGGCTAAACACCTCACAGTAAACGCTCACGCGATTGACTATAAATTGGGAGTGCGTTTCAACGTCGCACCTTTTTTATACAGTGCTGCCCACTGTCGGTTGCTTCGGAAATTAGTAAGCTCCAGACTTCGCAGACAATGAGCAGTCACGAATGTCGACATTCTTTGAAGGATTACTATGTCCGTGAGCTGATTGCAAGGTCCTGAACGCCACAATTTTTAAGTTAATTGTACTCAGACCTGGAAATACGTAGGAAAATGCAAACAATACGAGTAGTTGAAGCTTCCTACTTAAAAAAAAATTAATTGTTTGGATGTAAATAAATACAACCCAATCTTTAGATATTAATTTTGTGGCTGATGCAAGCTGGAGCCTTGCTGAAAGGTCATTGCTATTTTTTAGCGGCCTCAGCGGCAAGGAAGTGCGGCATCCTGCGGTTTCTAATTATCAGAAGATTAAGTAGCAAGAGAGGTTTCCACTGGCGAGACGAAGCTCGTGAAGGGCACAATCAGTTCCTATGGATTACCCAATAAAGGCTCGCGCCCACACGCAATTCCGCTAATTGAAAAAGTACAGCTGTAATAAGTTAAACTCTTAAGACCTCTTCGGTGGAATTAACACCACTTATTAGGCATTTCTAGGATTGGCTCCGGAATTTAAAAATTGCAGCGGGTTCCTAGGAGTTGCTAGAATGAAATAACCATTTCAGAGCGATTTATTTTGAAGAATAAAAGCCCAACAAGGCTGCTGGCGCTTTTGGGAGTGCGAACGAGATATTCAATCTGTTTGGAGGCCCATCGCCACCCACTTGGGTGATTTATAAGGACAACGTGCATCAGATACAGTAAATAATATTTCGGGATCGTTGTTTTTTGCACCATAAATCACACCTTTCCATTCTGTTGCGATTTACAGCACTGCAAATCGAAAGTTTACATTAAAAGAGAATTGTTGTCGGGCTGCTAGCCACGACACAATATGTTCCTGGATTGAGTATACAAGATTTTTTTTATTGTACAGAACAATATCAAAACCATTGGCACAAACAATTCTTCTATTAAAACTAGGGATGTCGGCGGGTACCCGGGTACCCGGGTCGACCCGGGTAAGAGTCGACCCGGGTATATTTTCAGGACCCGGGTACCCGACTAGTGAATTATGTAATTTCTAGTAAGTCAGCCTTTTTCGGAGAAGATGATAAAAACTTAAAAAACAATAGGAATAAGCACTAGAAAAACATAACCATGCAGTAATAACCAGAATCACCCCATCCCATACCACATAATGTTTCTTGTTTCATATAATAAATCCCCTTCACGGAAATATTCAACCCGTCAATAGTACATACCATTAAATAGCGTCAGTATGGGATGAAGTAACATAAACATCCTCTGTGTGATTTTGATGGGAGAGTAGGTACCTACTATTTCAATTTGGTTCAGTTTAAAACTCGCGGCGTAAAGAATGTTCCAATGTACGCTAACATTTCTGTTATATATTTCGGGTACCCTCGGGTACCCGGGTACTGTTGTCGGGTACCCGGGTTTGATTTTAGACCGGGTGCGACATCCCTAATTAAAACCTCCCTATTGAGAGGAGTTCATGTATAAACAACTCATTATCTAGCAAATTAATAATAACAGACAAATTTTCCAACATTCAGATTAAAATAAAAAAATAATAATTTTTAATAAAAGCCATTTGGCTGAGATCAAGGGCGTAGCCAGGATTCCAGTTAGAGGGGGGCATAAATTTAATTACACAATCAACTACTATTATTATTCTTATAGTTTTTTTGTCATTTTTTACAAATTACAAAAATTATAAGTTGAAATATCATCAGTTTCCTCAAATCTGCTGCAGATCGTAGCTTCTTTTTTTTAAAATGTAGAATGTGGATTGCAATAATGATTATAAATCAACTGCCTTCTGCTCTTTATAAATGTTTAGGGGTAGCCAACTGCCCACTCCTGCCCCTCCCTGGCTACGCCCATGGCTGAGATACTTTTGTATAAAAAGATATGTGAACGAACCATTAATACTAGAGGGTTTTTGATTGATGCAAATACATACCTTCAAAGCTATGAAAATGAGTATGAAAATAAAGCCAGCGGCGGTTTCCAGCCACTTCTCAAGTTATTTCAAACCTTCGAACTTTGCAAAGAATTTCCACAACTGGGGTGAATAGGACGCAAAGAATCTTAAGTTGCAAAAGCTGCTAAAAACGAAGAAAGAATCTCGAGACAGTTAGTCGTCACCAAAATTAAAACATAAAAACTGCTCGCCGGTTCACAATAATCACAGCACTTTAAAATTAAAACAGTTGACGATATTAAATCTAATCCAGAAAAATGTCTAGCTATATTTGAATGAGAAAGTTCTTTAATATTTTTACGACTTGGTAACAACTCGAATAATTTTTAAGATAATCGACATTATTTATAAAATTATGTCGGATCAAGAGAGTGGTGGTCACATCTCCCTCCACCTTCATTTGTGTTAATGCTGGAAGTCGAATTTTGTGTGTCAACGCGTGTACATTGTACACCTACTAGGTCGACATATGAGTGGTCTTATGTCGGGGCTCTTCGATATTTGAAGTCGAGTATCTTGAAAACGGTTGAACCTAACGGCCTAAAACAAGAGTCAGGTTCTCTAAATTTGTAGAAATATAATTCCAAAATTGTGTGAAATTAAAAAAGGACTGAGCACATTTACACCAAAGCTTCAACTAAACGAAATTAAAGGGTGGACTTTAAAACTAATTCTTAGAAAATGTATTTCGTGCAAGAGAAGGCCATAAACTAAAACGTGACTTAAAGTGCAGTATGTACTAAATCAGCTAGTAAAAGTGGAGTTCGTGATGTGACAGTTTAGAGAAAGTATCAATTGTACGCGTGCAATAAGAAACATCTGTAATGTCAAGTGTGATTGGTGTCGTCGAGTTGAACAATCAAAACTAACTTGTCTAAACGTGACGATGCAATTTCTAGCACAGCCGGGGCTATGTCGTAAACGTAGGGATATCGGCCAACAAACCCTTTTGCCCCAACTAATAGACCAGGCGAAAAGGAGAAGTCAACCCGGGTGGACAATTCAATCGTAAACGATCGAAAAGGGAAAGTCCTTTGCGACGAAAGTTATTTCAACCTCTTGTGCTACAACAGAGCAAATGGAGCTGAGCCAGACAATCCTATCGTACTCAAAAGAATATCCCTTCCATTCAGGCGCACCCTATATAAAAGCAAGTAGCTTAGTTTTCGAAATCACTTTTACGTAACATCAGATCAATTCATCACTTCGCGTAATATCACTCGACTTAAAATCACGATTTTGGAGCAAAGTCAATTTCCAAGGTCTTTTATTAATAAATAATTCAGTATCGAAAACCAGGCTACTCACAATTCGTATTTGTATTTTAAATTAATATTAACAAATTTGTATATGTTGTATTTTGTTCATGTGTTCTAAAGTAATAAAAGGAATGTTATTGTTTTCCACAAACGGTTGTATTTTACTGAACTTAATTCCACAGTACTAAACAACATAATAGTTTTCTAGTGGTGCAAACCACTAAAAGAGCAACAAAGTTGATCGAATGTCGTATTTAAATATAATCACCATCCAAAAGGCTTTGAAAATACAACAAAACTGTTGACATTTCATGTAATTAATGTAGAAATATCGTAAAAAAAGAACCTCCAATTAATTGAATACGCATTCGGACGTCAAATTGGAAATAATGGGTGGATCTCCATATTGTAAAATTATTGGGAAATAATCGGAAACATTAGATTTTGATAGAACAATATAGCAGAAAATTAAAAATACTTTTATAGCGCGCAACGAAGTTACACCTAGATCAGGAGATCAGGGGTTCCCAAACTGCTGCTCGAGGAACGTATTCAATTTGTACATTTGATTGACGTCTTGCATTAGCTAGAAAAATATGTTGCAATAGGACAAACAGCGTAAACCCATTACGATTGGATATATTCTTACTCCATTTCAATTTTAAATTTAGGTTTCTTAATCAGCATCAGCGTGTGTCTTATTTTAATGATAGTCTCGCGGTTTCTAGCTATTAATTTATTATACAGACGCGACTGGATCTTATATTTATTTTTAGTTATTTTTTATTTATTTTTTTTATTAAATAAGGTTGATCAATACTATATGTAAAGATTCAATTTAGATAGCTACTGCTTCTCTGAAAATATTCTAAGTGAGCTGAGTAAATAAAATAGTCCTGTATGGAACTCGATTTCAAGAATCACAAACATAAGTAATTTTAAACACTAAATCATTGCCAATTCTACTTATAGCTAATATTAAATACAAATAACCATATACGAGGAGGTATCCAAAAGAAACAGAAATTCGAATGTGACGCGAGAACAGGAAGTAGTGGCTCAACGTGCCGGAAGGTGTTGCGAGTCGTCACTATTCTGACGCAGTGTGCCAAGCCGTTGTGACCTCTTCAAATGCGTGCCAGCAAGTTTAGCGATTTTTTTGGTGGCTGATAATATAGAACAAAGAGTATGTATGTGTGATGTTTTGATGTCTTTTATGGAAAACAGACGCTGAAATTGTTTTAATGTTTCGAGAAGTTTTTTAAGAATAAAGATTTAGGTAGAACCATTGATTAACTATATACTTCTTTAATCAATGGTAGAACGCAAACGTGCGAGTGGCAATCGCGTCTGAAACTAGTGGTACTCGCGTTACAAGTAACCTTTTTTAGAATCATAACATATCGAATAATTGGCTGGCGATTGCTCATTATTTCACGCCCTTCAATTGTTTTCATAAGAAAAGTAATCTATATACGTACCAACAATTTTTCCACATAAATCACAACGCTGTAAAGCTCTTTCATTTGAGATCTTAATAGTTACGCAACATATAAAAACAATTACAGCGTGAGGAACAAATGACAATCGCACACCAATTCTGCCGCTTATTTTCAAGCTGTTGGGAATCCCTGCGTGCATTCGTTAATGCATTAATAAAGCTGTGCCGCCATTTGTTATAGACCAATAGACCAATGAATAACTATAACTTGCAGAAAATATTAGAATTGGTTTGAATATTGCGATGTGTTTCGTGCCTATAAGAGTTTGTTTCCATTTAGGATATTAATCGTTAAGTAACACATGAAAAAATTGAAGTGTGAAAAACAAATGACAATCGCACACCAATTCTGCTGGTTATTTTCAAGCTGTTGGGAATCCCTGCCTGCATTCGTTAATGCAGTAATGAAGCTGTGTCGCCATTTGTTAAAGACCAATAGACCAATGAATAACTATAACTTACAGACACTTTTAGAATTGGTTGACTATTGTCACGTGTTTCGTGCCTATAAGGATTTATTTCCATTTAGGATATTATTCGTTAAGTAACACATGAAAAAAATGAAGCGTGAAAAACAAATGACAATCCCACACCAATTCTGATGCTCATTTTCATGCTGTCCTGTAGAAATTAGTAGAATTGGTTGATGATTGCCATTTGTTTAATGTCTTTCAAATGTTTTTATAAGCAGTCTGTAAAGCAAACATTCATTGTGATAATATCTACAAATAAATAAAGGCACTATAGGGATCTGTTTCCATGTAAGATATTGATAGCTAAGTAAGATTAAAACAATGGCGTGCATTTGTTATTGTTAATGTAACAATGAAGCTATGAGTCGCCTTTTGTTCTAGAAATTTGTAGAACTGGTTGACGATTGTCATTTGTTTCGTGCCTATCAATTGTTTTCATAAACAAATTATTCTGTATAACTAACATCTTAATATTTTAATAATTAACTAACGTGTGAAAACAATTGAAAAACGAGGATCAAATGGCAATCGCAAACCAATTTTTCTTTTTATTTCCAAGCTATCCAGAATCTCTACGTGTAGCCATTTGTTATATACCGATGAATAAATTTGCAACTTCTTAATTGTAGAAATGGGTAGAACTGGTTAGCGAATGTCATTTGATTCATGCGCTTCAATTGTTGTCATAACCAAAGCAGCAAAAATATTTTATAAATGAAATGAAATGTCCAGCCAAACAAAAAAATTAATCAAATAGTCTTATTGAGCATAATATCATGTAAAACTTTCCCTTTATTTCGACAAAGAGAATTAAATAAAGTTAAAAAAATAGAACTATTAGTTCTCATTGAAAGAATCATGTTTGGTCGTGGTCGAATTTTCTACGAAAAACAGTAATGTTTAATGAAACTGCACTTTGTACATAAATAACCGTTTCTCTGTCTACTGTCATTTCTGAGCTTCTGCACAATGAACAACGCTCACACTTGTAATGCAGCATACCCTATGGATGATACATTTAATTTAAATAATTATATCCAGATATCTAATGGATGTCATGTGATATAACAGTTGTATGTTTAACTGGTGGGGTAGTAAGGACAACCAGAAGGTTGTTTATATTTTGTGAGTAACAAAATAACTTGAATTAAAAATCTACGAGATATAGTCACGTTAAGGGTTAAATTCCCATTAATTGTGAAAAATAATAATTGCTGGTTTGATACGTAGTAGTAATAAAGGATAAAATATTATTCAAATATATAATTCAAGATTATTTGATTCCATATGACGTGGTATATTACTACGAAGCCAGTAAAACCAGTGAAAGTGAGTATTGTGGTATGCTGTTAAACTGTCTATTCAAGTAATAGAGTTTTCAAAGAGCTACAACGAGCTTTGATTTGGTCGGGAACAACCAGAAGCTAGACTAGAATGTATCCAGTTAGGAGCCGAGGTAGAGCATTCAGGTACTACAAAGACATAATCGTTCAGAAGGTTACTGACCATTTCTTACAAAATAATAAGAAATTATAAAAGCAAGTTTGGTGCGGCAAATCGTTAAGCTATTGTAATTATATTTAGAAGTGAATTTTAGAAGAATTATTTTTCTAAATTCAATAGTGATTTGAGTACTCAACGTTTTCGACAATTATATTTTGAAATTTAAACAATAGTATTTACACGACATACTTGTAATTTCAAATGTCAAATTGATTTAGAAGTTACGTCAATTCCTACTTATCATATTAAGAAGTAAGGTAAGTACACAAGTGAACTGTACTTGATGGTATTTCCTTTTAATAATTAGTAAAAGAGTATATTTAATTTGATACTACAAAGTGTAGCTTAGATATATTTCAGTTGGTAACTCAAGTAGGGTTCAAAAGGGAGTGCTATTACATTTAGGCCCACAACGTGGAGCTTGATATTAATGCAAATAAGTAGGGTTATTTCTGCACCCTATATTTACAGCATATTTGTCCAACTCGAGCAAGGACGAAACGTCACACTACAATCAACCTAAAGTAACGATTCAGTTTTTGAAATATTATTGCATTTCAGCGGCTTTTATCTATCCAACATATTAGTATCAAGATTGTGACTTAAAGTTTCCCGAATAAAATCGCCACGTGCAGCTTTGTCGCCAATTTATTTACACCCGGTACCTATACGTAACCACAGTAATATGTAACCTGTGTTGCTAATATTTCCATAATTAACAATTTCAATTCGCATCTTCACTGAGTTGCTGTTGTTTATTTGCACTCAGCCACCTTTCTACATTTGTGATGACCCCGACGTGATCAGCAGGTTGGGTGTTCAGATCACGTCGGGGTCACCACAAATGTAATAATAAAATTTAAAATAAACAAAATTAATTCCGTAAAGATACGAATTCAAACTGTCGATTATGGAAATATCAGTAAGCCAGGTTACATTATATGCGAGTGCAAAACACTCTTAAGACACCACACAGACTACCATTGTTTTTATTGAAAACAATGCCGCTACCGATTGTCTGCGTGCTAGTGCAATCGCAGCTTTGGCAAACACCGTAGCCACCCACCATCGTCTACCATGTCGGAATCGGAACGTGTTGCTGGCAAATCCCGATTTCCAGAAGTTTCTAGCGATGCACAGCGCTGCAGCGACAGCATAATGCATATTAAACACGCATTGTGTGCAGCGAGCGTGTCGTGGCCCTCCGCATAACTGGTTAATTACAGTGACTAACTACCATGTGTAATATATGGATAGGAGGGTCAACAAACCACCGGAGCTCTAGTTACCACGACCTTGAACCCACAACGACGCCTCCGTCCTTCTCCAGAACGCGCTCCCGAACCGCGACAGAGATGCACAAAGCAGCAGAAGAGACAACGACCAGTTTCTCATCGGCGTTGCATGCTCTTTGTTTTGGCCGCAGGTTACGTCCGATCCCTGTTGCTTGCACAGATTTTATCTAGAGTTCAATGCCACCGGATTCGTATTGCGTAGGGAACTCGGAAGTTGGATGATAACGCGAAGGTGTTCATTGTTCCTTGGCCAAACGCGCGTATCTAAAATGTGCGACCGTTTTGTAAACTGAAGCAAACAACCAGGTGGACGTGACTAAGGCACTAGTTACGTGGGTGAGGTAAGCTCTTGGCAAAAAGAAAAGAATTCTTGCTGGTGATGGCCATGGGAAGATTGCAAACAGTAGAAGACTGCGTGTTTTGGTGACGCATCCGAACTACTTTCGAATAAACGGTTCCTTGTGCAATATCTTAATCATCTTATGGACAATGGAATTGTATAAATTGAAATAAGTAACATGAAAATTACAAAATAATATGAATAGAAGTAATTGCTAGTTCTGCAAAGTCGCCACTTTTATATTAGACATATTACTGTAGTTTAATTCCAATTAACAGATTTTTGCAGTTTTGATAGCCATTCGGAGAACTTAGCATGTACGGCGAAAAAGTGCCGTCATATTTCCAAGTTTAAGCCATGTCGATGAGGCAGGCAATATATTCAAGATGAGCCAAAATGAGGAACACCTATATAAAAAAGAACGGAAGAGACCATCAAAAAGATTGAGGAATTGGTGTTGGAGAATCGAAGAATAAATTGGAGGGTCAAAAACAAGTGCTTTGAAAGTTTAACAAGAAGATTTGGGGATAAACAGCACACTGGATTCCAAAATTGCTTACATCAGAGCAGACATTCTTCTTCTTTACAGGCCATAATTCATCCACTGCTGAAAATAGGGATCTTCAAATCTTTTCCAATTGTCTTTAGCCTGTGTGAGATGGAACCACATTCTGCCAGCTGTCAGCTGAATATCATCAGTTCATCTTTACATGGGTTTCCTATTCTCCCATCGTCTCCATTTAAGCGGTTTCGTTGTCCATCTATCCTTGCTCTTCCTAGCTACATGCCCAACCCATTTCCACGTCAGCTTTGCCACGTTTTTTTGCCTATAGTTTTCCTAAGTTCCACAGATGACAAATTTAATGAATGAGCTCTATTTAAATACAAGCTTTTTTTATTATTTCCGGAAACAAGACGTCGTTTTATCAGTTTGGCCCTTCTACCACCCAAAAATCAATACAAGACAATCACAACGATTTTTCGCCAATAAAAAGGCTCTAAAACACAGTCTTCAGAAAAGCTGATCGCTATAGTGTTTCAGGGAACTGGGACGCTGAAAAAATTGTTCATTAAATACTGCTATAGTACACGAGTATACAGGGTGTTGAAAAAAGGTCGGATATTTTACTCACTTATTTATGGATCTCATCAATACAAACAAAAAAGTCCTAATAAACAATGGTCCGGAAATGATTTGTTTCTGAGATACAGATAGTTTTCAAAAAAAAAAAACCAGCCGCCTCTGGAATAAATAATTTAAATCTAAGTGTGCTAAAAATGATAATTAATAGCACGAGTAAACCTTCAAAGTTCCACTAAAATCGACTAAGGAGTTTTTAGACATTGAAGCATTTTAGTTTTTGTCTTAACAGGTTCAGAGATGTGCAAAAATATGGGCTTTAATTTTTTTCTTGAAAACGAAGCGAGATCTGAAAAAATTTCAGAAGGCAAAAAAGTTGCATTTTTAGTGGCTTTATTAATAAAATATAAAAACTGAAAAAATCTCGTGGGCGTTATTTTTTTGTAAAAAGCCTATCGATACGCCCCCTGGGCACGCCCCTGGAATTACTACATCAATTGTAATAGGTCCCAAAGATACCTCATAAAGTTATAAACAAACTGCAAAAAAGTGTTTTTAGATAACATAAAAAAACGAATTAAAAAAAATTTTTAAAATTCTGTATCTCGAAAACGAAGCGTTTGGGGACCCATTTTTATTAGGACATTTTTGTTTGTATTGATGTGATCTATAAGTATTTTTTAAACACCCTGTATGTATAAGGAGGAACGATAAAAGCTTCTATAGAAAAGAAAAGGCCTGATAATCGACCAAATAACTTGTTACTCTATAGTAATTGCAGTCAGAGACTAAGTACTACTATTGACTTTGAAAATCTGATAACGAGCTGAAAGAAGTCGTTGACAAATGTTTTACAGGGTTACCACATGTTTTTTTAAGGATTGCTTCTTGGAAAAACGTTGGCATAAACGTGTTGCGGTAAAATTAATGAGTTTCAAAACGAGTACTGTGAAAAATCGATTACCGGACGTATAACGTGGGACATTTTATATAATATATTTATTTCCTTCCTCCTCTATTTCTTTAAGCCGGTAAATGCAGTAGTACAGTACCGAGTCCGTAAGTTGTTGTAGCACGATAGTATTATAATGTTCATTTACCGGAATGAAATTAATATTGTGAGCAAGAAAAGTCAGAGTATAAAATAAATAAAATTTTCTTTACTTGTAAGTGTAATTCTTCGGTCCGGTAAATGCAACATTATAGTATTGACTCCGATAGATTGTTACAGCACCGACTTACCGGACTCAGTGCTATAATGTTGCAATTACCGAATCGAAATAAGTATTGTAGACAAGGGAATGATACACAATATAAAATAAATAAAATATTTCTTTGCTTCCGCATCTATTTCTTCAATCCGGTAAATGCAATAGTGCAGTACTGAGTCCGGCAAGTTGTTGTGCAAACGACGGTACTATAATGTTGCATATACCGAAATGAAATCAATATTGTGAGCAAGGAAATGTGACAAATAAATGCAACATTATAGTACTGATTTCGGCAAATTGTTATAACACCGACTTACCGGGCTTAGTGCTACAGTGTTGCATTTACCGAACCGACAACAGTATTGTAGACAAGGAAATGCAACCAAATATAAAATAGATAAAATACATCTTGGCTTCCGCATCTATTTCTTCAATTCAGTACACACAACAGTACAGTACTGAGTCCGAGAAGTTGTTGTGGAAACGACAGTACTATAATGTTGTATTTACCGGAATGAAATAAATATTTTGAGCAAGGAAATGTGACAAGTATAAAATAAATAAAATTGTCTTCGCCTCCAAGTCTATTTCTTGAGTCCGGTAAATGCAGCATTACAGTACTGAGTCCGTTAAATTGTTATAGCAATAACTTACTGGACTCAGTGCTACAATGTTGCCTTTACCAAACCGAAATCAGGATTGTAGACAAGGAAATTCGACATAATATAAAATATTTCTTTGCTTTCGCCGCATCCATTCCTTCAATCCGGTAAATGCAGTAGTACAGTACTGAATCCGGTAAGTTGTTGTGGCTGCGACAGTACTATAATGTGCATTTACCGGAATGTACTTAATACTGTAAGGAAGAAAATGCGACGCAGTATAATTTCAAAGAATATTTTCGTTGCTACCAAGCCTATTTCTTCGGTCCGGTAAATGCAACATTACAATACTGAGCCCGACTTGCCGGAATCAGTACTATAGTGTTGCATGTACCGGAATGCAGTCAATATTGCAAGCACGGAAATGCGACACAGTATAAATGAAATAAAATTGTCATTGTTTCCTAGTCCATTTCTTCAGTCCGGTAAATGCAAAATTACAATACATACCGACTCCGGTAAATCGTTATAGCAATGGCTTATCGGACTCGATGCTATAATGTTGCATTTACAGGACTGAAATCAGCATTGTAAACAAGGAAACGCGACACACTATAAAACAAATAAAATAATTATTTACTTTCAAGTCTATTTTATTATTCTAATCAATGCAATATTACAATAGTGAGTCCGATAGGTCCTTGCAACAAGGACTTGCCAGATGTTGTATGTACCGGACTGAAATCGGTATTGCAGACATGGAAATGTGACACACTATAAAATAAATAAAATATTTCTTTACTTCCAAGTCTATTTCTCGAATTCGGTAACTGCAACATTACAATAGCGAGTTCAATAAGTTCTTATATAGCAAAGACTTACCAGATGTTGCATGTACCGGAATAACATCAATATTATGAGCAAGGAAATGCGACACAATATAAAATAAATAAAATTTGGTTGCTTCCAATTCTCTTTCTTCAGTCTGGTAAATGCAACATTACAGTATTGACTCCCGTAAATTGTTATAGCAACAACTTATAGAACTCAGTACCATAATAATGCATTTACCGGAATTAATTCAATATTGCAAGCAAGGATATGCGATACAGTATTAGGTAAATAAATACAATTTTTTACGAAGTCTATTTCTTCAGGCCGGTAAATGCAACATTACAATACTGAGCCCGATAAGGTGCTATAGCAACTACTTACCGGACTCAGTAGTATAATGTTGATTTTACCTAATTGAAATCAGTATTATATACAAAGAAATGCGACACAGTTTAAGATAACTAAAAAATATCTTCGCTTCCAAGCCTATTTCATCAATCCGGTAAATGTAATATTGCAGTACTGAGTCCGGTAAATTGTTAACAGCAACTACTTACCGAAGTCAGTACTATAATGTTGCACTTACCGGAATGAAATTCGTACTGTGAACAATGAAATGCGACACAATATAACAAAAAATAAAGTACGCCTCTGCTTCTGCATCTATTTCTTCAATCTGGTAAATGCAATAATACAATACTGAGTCCAGTAAGTTGTTATAGCAATGACTTACCGGACTTAGTACTATAATGTTGCATTTACCGGTATGAAATGAGTAGTGTAAATTTGTAAGCAAGGAAATGCCACACACTAGAATATTAATTATAGTACTGAGTCCGATAAGTTGTTATAGCAAGGATTGAAATGATAAACTAATAGTTATATTGTTTGGATGAGGTAAACTGTTAATTATAGGTCAGTAAATCAAGTAAGTGCAAAACAGTCTACTTTACTTTTAAACTACCCCACATAACTGAATTTCATTCAGTCTACATCTTTATCATTTTTTAATAACTCATAAGATATAGCCAAGATTTATAATGCCAAGAACACAAACCTGCGTGTTTGGACGATCTATCCCAAGTACTTTTCAAGGAGACAAACTTGCTTCCGTGTAGTTTACAGAAGCAGTAAATCTTTATTACAACGTTGCAAAGAAATTCAGATGGGAATCCACTGACTTTGCACAAGCAACTTTTAAGAATCTAACTTTAAGATATTTAAGGTAAAACTACGCTATTTGTGGTTACAGTTTAAGTAAACTATTTTTATAATGTATCAGTGCAGTTATAAAACGAAACTAAGTAGCAAAGCAGAAAAAGCAAAATAACAAATAAAATTAAACCCCAAAGCTTATTGCAAATTTAGTTTCCGATTCAAATGTAGCGGAAAAGCAACCGCGCGTCCTCGACCAATTTTGAACTTTTGGGCAGAGTTTCCAACAAGAACTGGCAAGACTTTCCGAGGAATAACAGAACGGGACCCCTAAGACATCGCTAAACTAAAGACAAAGCCGAAAAAAAGTTTTTGGAAAATGAGAAAACTTAGCCTGGTAATTTCGAATGCGAATCCGTAATAAATTATGTATTTACTGGCAGCCCCCGAATTTTTCGTACGTGCACAAATCCCGTTTCTTCGGGCGATACAGTTACGTAATGGCAGCAATTGCGCAGGGGATATAGAAATTGCTGGTTTTTTATGGCTGCCGATTCGTATAAACCCAGGTTTGGGTTAATTAATTAGGCAGAAAGTTGAATTATTTGCTATCGCCCAGGACCTTCCGCCCTTAACTGTGGGGACTGACGGCAAACAGTCGACCGTTTCCCTGTAATTGAGCCTCGTTCCAGTTTCGATTTAGCATTTTTTTTTTTGGTATGAAACCATTTCTACTAGAGAAGTATTTCGTAATATTAGAAGTAAATTCGAATAATTTTGTATTTCTAAAACGATAGACGAATATCAAGATTAATGAAATGATTAAGACAGGGTTCATACTCATAGCACTGCGCCCTGCGTTCCAACTTACACATTGTAATCTTTAAAGTTAGGTTGGTTTACTAATGCGACTTGGAGCTTTTCCTAAATCCGCTTAATCTATGCTGCGATTTGAACTTCTGACAATTCACTACATTGTAATTACTTTCGTTATAAGTTATAACACTTATAAAAGAATTAACACATGGGTGTTTCAGTTGTTTAGCTTTTTATTCTATATTCGAGTAGACCTGCCAAGGTGGCAGGTGACTAGCATCTGCAATAAAGTCAGTTTTTTATTCGTCCTCGAACAGAGAGGCCGCTCGTGGAGCGGGAGTTTTACACCCGGCTTATGGCGCTGGCGTGAGTCACGGGCTAGTTACATCGCCCCGAATCTTTATATCATCCCATCAATCGTCCAGATTACCTTTCCTGAGCTATAATTCCACACATCCCCAACAATTGTGGTCGTCGTTTCGAGCTTCAGAATTTGGTTAAATCCTTTCACTGTGTGTGTAAATCCTTTCACTGTGTGTGTAATTCCTGCATGCTTCATGTTTTTGTTTGCAAATGCCATTAATACTGTTTATATGAACGTGTTTTCACAAGTGTTCGCCTAAGGGGCACATATTTTGAGCCTTACCTACCAGGGAAGCTAGTCGCCATTAGGACATATGTCTGGATTACTCAGTCTTTCAAAATTAGTTTCCCTTAAAATGTACTGCCGTGACGTCACTCCGCAGGTATTTTTCCGTAATACAGAGGTTTACAGGCCTGCCCAAGGCTACCCGCTCAGATCGGTTACTTGTATCATCGCGTGTTCAATATAAGGCTATATGATCTTTATTGTAAGGCATATGACGCGTTTACAGGTGGAATAAGCACCCAGCAGATAAAGGTAAGCTAAATTTGTCCAGCAAATAGGACTTCAAATTTTCACGACGCCTCGGAACGGCTCCTTCAGACATTTTCAGGCTAGAGTAAATAACTCAGTGACGCCTAACAAATAGTAATAATTATTTTTCTCTACTCAAATAACTTTTATGTGAAATCGCCTAAGCGTTGAAAGTAAGACCGCTCCCGTTTCCCACTGTAGCAAGCTGCGAGCATCTTTTATTCTGTTACATGTCGTAAACGAGTTTCAAGTGCAACAAAATTGCATGAAGTGGTTTTTTGTAAATTAATTTTAAATTTAATTAAGAATATGGCGTTGTATTGCGAAATGTATGAATATAGTGGTGTTTTACTTCAATTTAACATATTAGTATTTTGTCATCTGAAAATATCTGTTTGGATTTAAATTAAGTGATAATTAACAGCATGTGATGGAGTGGTTAGTGGTCGAAAGGTTGTACTTTGAACTACTAAGAAACTACTAAATTGTAGCGGCGCACTGAAGGAGCACTGATGGTAATGTGATGGCTTAAAGGTCTGTACTGTCGAAAGAAATGCCAGTATTTTAACAGTATTTTTAGTTAACACAAACCGCATGAAGTAATTTTTGATAAGTGTGTGAACAGAATTGCCTGGAGGCTGAACAGGTTTCCGTTAGGTACTTGCGCTGATTCTGTCGCTTTAATTCTGAGCACACGATTGAGACTGCAACCGTGTTTTAAGACAAAGTAGTCAGGCCACTCGGAGGGACGTTATAATTTGGTAACTACCCTGAAGTGCAGCCTCACACTTTAAAATTTTAGGCTTGGAAGGGTAGCACCTCGATGTTAATGAATCAAACATTTAATGCCGATTCTTTTAATTATAAAAATATTGGTCTATATATACAGATATATTTGCTTATGTACTAAAATTGCATTATATCAAAGTGAAAAGTGTTTATTCTTACTGGTCGCTATAAAGTGTCATAACAACAATCAGCGCTTAAGCAAGCTTATTTTCGCGATATATGCATTTATGTTACAGTGAACTCGTATTACTAGGTCGTTCGTGCATGCATTAAGCAAGGTTGCTAACTTGCAGTTGTGACATTTTAAACTTCCTGAACGAAAGCATGTGAAATTAAATTTGCATTTTTACCAATTGAACTGTATTTCTTAAATTTGGAAATGACATTTTAATCTGTTTAATTTGAGATTAAACATATTGCCAAACTCCAGATTAAGAATAACAAAAGAAAGGAGAATGTCTCCGTAAATACTCTACTTAAACATATTGAACTATGTTTCTTAAATTTTTAAATGGAATGTAAACCTTTTTAATTTGAAATTAAACAGTGTGTTTTAAATTTTAATACAAATATTTGATGATATCATATCTCTATAGTAATGCAGAACACTACATGCCGTGTTAAACGGGCAAAAGTACCATGGTTGCATTCGACGGATACCATTTTCGTGTTTTTGTTAATAGCAATAGTAACACAGAAAATAATTACTTATTATTCCTACTGGTTATGTTTTTTAAGACTACGAACACAAGTACATTTCATATACAATAAGGAGGATTTATTATTGCCTTGCCGAATCAGCCCAAACGCTGCGTTTAACGCACTCTTAGAAATGCGCCGCGGGCTACAGCTAGTTATTAAATAAATCATGAGCAATCCCCCTTTTATTTCAGTCGTAACACCCAACCCTCACGCTGATATACCGGATTTCTTTAGGCTTGTTACATGTCATAAACGGGGTTTCCCCTGTAACATATATTGTATTAATGTTACTGCCATTTGATGGTATATAGTTGATAGAACTATTTCTCTTTCGGGACCTATTTCGGGATCTTCGGGACTAGTCCCGGGACCTGAAATTTAGCTCGTAAGTCCCGAAAACACTTTTGGTCCCGGGACTTGGAAACCCTATAGTTTTAACACAAGTGATTGCATTACTTTTATTTTATATTTTTAATTGCCAATATTTGGTGGTTATTTATTTTATTTAATCGAGAACCCTTCTATCGATTGGTGTAGGGTGTATATTTGGTGGTGACTGGGTTTAATTATGAATTCTTAAAAAATAAATCTTCTAACTGAATTAGTCCTTTCATATGTCGCTAAAGTGAACAAGTCACAAAGGGAGATGTTTGAAAGACAGCATACGTCAGCAGTTTGCTGTAGACGCTTGGATAACAAGCAAATTCAATTATAAGCCCCAGGACGATGCGCAGACGTTGGTGCCAATTCAGTTCCTCGGAGGAAGCAGAAATTTGCAGCGGACACAAGACAGTCGCTTAAAATTCATGAAAAAATAACGAGATGCAAATATTTCAATCGCAAAGTGCTACGAGATCCCTCGTTAGGCCAAGTGTACAGTTTTTCGAGCCATCGCGATATTTAGCCGCTATTGCGGGGTCATTTAGTATTTCTGAGGAGGCTTTAATTAAACGCCCAAGGAGCGCCCCGGAAATGCATGGGAACGCAAATTAGTTGAGTTTGAGATTAAAATGTGGACTAGGTTAACTAGGTTACAGTGAATTAAATTGCCGGAAAAATTTGGCGGAAATTACGAGGGCTGGAGCCGGAACCTGCTTTAATGGGGTGCTCGAGGGTATTCCATGCTGTATAAACACTCTTAATTGCGTAGTTTAACTAACAATTTAAATTTGAGAAAAGAGGGTTCATACACAGTTAGTTTTCAGTGCAGCAAACGCATAAAGTGGAGGAACACGCAAGAACCTTTAAGTAAGGGCACAGTCATTAATCGGTCATTTGAACCATTAGGTATTATATTCTACTTCAATGCACTCAGCTGGAGTGCCACAGCTGACCGATGTTTTCTATTTGTATACATTTTCAGCATCAATGAATAAATTGGTTTATTGGAGCATATTGTCAAATATTTGTTTTGATGTAATATATTTTCACCATAGGCGTACAACTGGGGATTTGAATGCTACAGTGTACAACGGTATACAGCAAACGCCTGCTTTGATCCATATCAATTGCAGGGTATTCATTAGGACAGTAATATTTTGGTAATAGGTGTAGAGCTGTTCCTTCAAATGAAACACAAAGGCCTTGACAGCTAACTATTAATTTATGTTTACCACAAGCTACACTAAAGAACTCTCATGCTAAAAATCTTCCGATTGAGAACAAAGACATTTTTATGGAAAGTGCAGCCTTCAGCCCATAAGTTCATCTGGCCCAATTCGGACGTGGTATTAAATACCAATTAGCAAACACAATGGGCCTGTCCGAGGAGCACTTTACACTTAATTAAATTATCCAGCACTTTATACATTAGAAACTAAACAAAGACCCATAAAAGCGGACATTTCAAGTTCCGCAAATCATGGTTGAATAAAAGGCTCCTCATGGAGAACGAGCCCCGGAATTCAAGTTTTCCAGAGCCATTAAGGCCCTTAATCTCGCTATCAACTTATATAATATAACTTTTGGAAATTTATAGCAAGGGCGACTTGGGCGTGCCAGAAGCACACGCGGAACCCATTTGGGAGCATATCTCGAGCAATGACTGTTTCCTTCGTCCCATGCCTCATTTTAAACGCGATTTATATGTCCATACGCTGGAAAGCTTTGTGGATCGGAGGAAATGGCGAAAAGCAACTATTTTTAGTTCTAAATGCGGCTCTTTTCACCTTTAGCTCCCATAGAGACGCAAAGTTCACCCGTTTTTTACAACAAACGTTGCTGAAGCCTGATCTCATTAAGCAAACGCACTTATCTGCGACCTTTAGCTGTGCCCCAGAGAGCAAATCAATCAATCAACTCTGCTCTGCAGGAAGTTGTCATTTACATTTTCACAATATCCGCTCGCTGACAGTTCATATCGTGTAGCAGAATGGAGGGAATGCGCGATATGGAAAATTGACAAGGAGGCTCTCACGCTGTGAAGCTCAAATGAAAATTTTATTGCAAAAGACCTGGAAAAACTGCCAAGCGGGCTGTGATCTGGCCGTTTAGTTTGCAACTTGAATGCGACAGTTCAGTTTGAAGCGGAGATAGCACAGTACAGTTTAAAATGTGACAATTAATTACAACCTTGCCTCTTCTATAACGATATAACAAAAAATGTATAGATCTGAAACGATAAATAATCATTGAACAACGAGACGTTTAACTAGGAACCGAAATATGATATTCAAGTTTCAAACCAAATACAACGAGCGCTCCCTAGCGGGCCGTTTGAATTGAAACTTTAATGGGATGCAATTAGTAGGTACAGATTGGTTTAAAACTCTGGCAATGCATTGAATAGTGTAACAAAGATTTGCAGACCTAAAATGATAAATAACCATTGAAAACCGAGAAGCTCAACTAAGAACCAAATTATGCCATCCAAGTTTCAAACCAAATGCAACAAGCACTTTCTATGGGGCGGTTTGGTTTGCAACTTGAATGGGATTTACAGATCGGACATGATAAACAACCATACGAAAAATGAGACGTTTAACAAAGAAGTGAAATATGACATTCACGTTTTAAACGAAATACTACGAGCGCTCCCTAGTAGGCGGTTGGTTTGAAAGTTGGATGTGATGTTGTTGGCAGTTTTGTTTGCAAGTCTGGCAATGCGTTGAATCGTGTAACAAAGATTAACAGATGTGAAATGATAAATCAGCATTGAACACCGAGACGTTTAACCAAGAAGCGAAATATTGAAACCATTTTTCGGCTTCGCTCGAATGTTTTCTCCACATACCAATATTACAGGACCAGCCTGTATATTGTCTTCGCATAATAATCAATTGTGTTTCGAAATATTTCCATTTACCAGTGCGCTGATTTCGTACCGATTCTGAAAAGCCCAAAAATATTCGCTGGCTTATCGCGAGGTCGCAGCGTTCAGCTGTCTTTGTTAGTTGGCCGAATACGCGAGAATTCTTTCCCTGCACCTCGATGAAGTAACTTGCGTCCCGTTCGTGCTTTATTACACCACGATGATTAATTTTGAAGGGCTGACTATAATCAGGTACGATGGCGTTTTTCTGTTTGTTATTCTACTATTAATTCCATTTCTTTAGCTCTTAACCGACAGTTTCACTCGATGGTTTTAAAATCAGCTCCTATCCGATAATTTTGGACCTGGAGGTTAGTGTCCTGTCCCATTAAAGAACGTTATCTGCCTTCACCTTCGATGCTTCCAGGAGCAAAACGTTCGACCTTTTTGTCAGCTTCCCCTGGCAAGCCGTTGCATCACGTTAGGCGTTGATTCAGCTGAATAACGTGCAGTAGTGACCCTTTGACAGCGCAGTCCCAAGGAATTATTGGGCTCCCAAAGTTAGTGATTTCGGTTAATTGTGGACAGTTACACGGACTGGTTATTCCGGGATTAATGTTATATGGCATTGTCTTCGGTTTTTGAAATTTGAATTCGTGCATTCCATAACTGTCAGTATTTGGTGTAAAGTTTAGACGCATACGTTCAATTAGCTTTAATATTTGAAGTTTAAATGCGTATACTTAATTACAATTAACATTGAAAGCTACAATTTATATGTGTAATCAAACATTTGTAAAAGGAGCATTCACGCTTTTTGCTTTCAATAGCTTGAATAGAAAGGTTTTTTTTAAATTACAGCGGTATGCATACCACTCGATTTATTTGTGGTTATAATTAATTGAATAACCCAAAAGGGGTTTCTTGGTGAGTGTCGCAACCTTCATTTAACTTGCACAGCTCTACTATGACAGTATTTATGATCAAATTGTTTTGATTATTTATTATTGAATTACCAAACTACAGATTATTCAGTAGTTAATAAATGCTAGTCATTTGTAGTTTATTTAAATTATTCGAAATCATCTGATTTCTGGCGCCCATATCCTTTCTTTTGAAGACTTTTCAGGGTACACAGCTGGTGGTTTGAACCCACGACCATATCGCCGAATTTGAGTTAGCTCGGCCATCGCGGTAAGTGAAGATTTTTAGAGCTTCCGTGTAGTAAGAACTATACCATTGATTATTTTAATTAATTAACCGCAGGTCAGCTTCCTTATCGTTTCCATATGACAAAGTGTTAAAACAAATTCAACGAGCGCTCCCTAGCGGGTGGTTTGGTTTGAAACTTAATTAGGATGTAGTAACACAGTTCGGTTTAAAACTTTGGCAATTCATTGAATCGTATCCTTACAAAGATCTAAATGCAATGATAAATAATCATTGAACAACGAGATGTTTAGCTAAGAACCGAAATATGTGATCCAAGTTCCAAACCAAATACAACAAATGCTGCCTAGTGAGCTGTTTGGTATGAAAGTGGAATCAGATGTGGTTAACACAGATCGGTTTAAAACTCTGGTAATGAATTAAACCTTCTAAATATTTTACAAAGATCTACAGATCTAAAATTATAAATAACCATTGAATAAACAAACGTTTATATAAGAATCAAAATACAACCTTAAAAATTTCAAACGAAATATAACGAACTCTCCCTAGAGGACTGTTAGGTTTGAAACTTGAATGAGATGTAGTTAGGAGAGCTTGCGAGTTTGGTTTAAAACTCTGGCAATAGACTGAATCGAATAACAAGGATTTAAAGATCTGAGATGATAAATAAGCATTGAACAACGCCAGCTTGAAACCTGAATGGGATGTTAGCACAGTTAACAAGCGCTCCCTAGCGGGCCGATTGGTTTGAAACTCGAATAAGAGTTAGCATAGTTCCGTATAAAACTACGGCAATGTTTTGAATCGGGTAACAAAACTTTACACATCTGAAATGATAAATAATCATTAAACAACGAGACGTTTAACTAGGAACCCGAAATATGACATTCAAGTTTCAAACCAAATACAACGAGCGCTCTCTAGTGGGCCGTTTGGTTTGAAACTTGAATGGAATTTATATATCTGTCATGCAGGGAGTAAGAGGGAAGAAGACCGATCTCCATGCTGACCGCGCGCCGAAACCTGCTTTACCATTTGCGGCTCTTAGTAGTACCGTATGCTGGCACTGACGGTGCAAATGTTCCACGCCGTGTCAGTTGGCGGCATGGTGGGGGTTTGTTTACGTTTTAATTTGCCCAGCGGTCGTATGCCACGATCACGTGACGGATCAAGGACCCGGCGTGGAGCAGCAGCGCTGCGAGTGGTAGATACTGTACTATTAAAGAGCCGTAAATATCATCGCAGGTTCTGTAGCATGACGATCGGTCTCCTTCCTTCTTACTTTATGCTGACATGATAAACAACCAGTGAATAAATGAGATGTTTAACTAAAAAGCTGTAATATGACATTCCAGTTTCAAACCAAATACAACGAGCGCTTCCTAGAGGGGCGTTTGGATTGAAATTTGAATGAAATGTAGTTAGCACAGTTCGGTTTAAAACTCTGCCAATGCATTGAATCGTGTAACAACGATTTGCAGATCTGAAACGATAGTTAATCATTACGAAACGAGACAGTTAGCTAAGAACCGAAATATGATATTCAAGATTCAAACCAAATACAACGAGCGCTCTCTAGCGGGCAATGCAATAAATCATGCAACACAAATTTACAGATCATGATAAATAACCATTTAGCAGAAATATGACATTCAAGTTTCAAACCAACTATAACGAGCGCTCCCTAGCGGGCCGGTTGATTTGAAACTTCAATGAGAGTTAGCATAGTTCCGTATAAAACTCCGGCAATGCTTTGAATCGTGTAACAAAAATTTACAGATATGAAACGATAATCAATCATTGAACAACAAGACGTTTAACTAGGAACCGAAATATGGTATTCAAGTTTCAAACAAAATCCAACAAGCGCTCCCTAGCGGGCCGTTTTAATTGAAACTTTAATGGAATGCAGTTAGTAGTTATAGATGGGTTTAAAACTCTGACAATGAGTTGAATAGTGTAACAAAGATTTCATTTTAGCTCATTTCTTTCAACACTTTGTAAGGTCTATATCTCACCATAGATTTGCAGACCTAAAATGATAAATAACCATTGAAAAACGAGAAGCTTATCTAAGAACCAAATTATGGCATCTAACTTTGAAACCAAATGCAACAAACGCTTTCTATTGAGCCGTTTGGTTTACAACTTGAATGGGATTTACAGAACTGACATGATAAACAACCATACAAAAAATGAGACGTTTAATTAAAAATCGGAATATGACATTCAAGTTTCAAACCAAATACAACGCGCGCTCCCTAGCGGACCCTTTGGATTGAAACTTTAATGAGATGTAGCTAGTACAGATCGATGTAAAACTCTTGGCTATGCATTGAATCGTGAAACAAGGATTTACATATCTGAAATGATAAATAACAAAACAAGACGTTTAACTACGAATCGAAATATGTCATCCAGGTTTCAAACCAAATACAACGAGCGCTTCCTAGCGTGCTGTTTGGTTTGAAACTTTGGCAATGCATAGAATCCTTTAACAAAGATCTACATATTTGAAATTATAAATAACCATTGAAGAACCAAACGTTTAACTAAGAACCGAAATTAAACATTCAAGTTTTAATCTAAATACAATGAGCTTTCTCTAGCAAGCCGTTTGTTTGGTTTGAAACTTGAATGGGATGTTGTCACAGTATATTTACACATTGTGTAAGTATACTGTGATGTAGTTATTATAGTTCAGTTTAAAACCCTGGTAATGTATTAAATCTTGTAAATCTTTTACGCAGATCTACAGATCGGAAATGATTAATAACCATTGAATGAGACGTTTAACTAAGAACCGAAATATGGCATTCAAGTTTCAAACCAAATGCAACGCGCGCACCCTAGCGAGCCGTTTGCATTGACACTGTAATGGTATGTAGTTAGTACAGATCGGTATAAAATCATTTGCAAACATTTACCGATCTGAAAGGATAAAAACCATTGAACTATGATTCGAAACATGGCATTAAAGTTTCGAACCAAATACAACAAGCGGATGTTTGATTTGAAAATCGATTGGAGCCGTTAAGTTTAAAACCATTGACAGAAAAAATCTCTAAGGGGCTTTACACAGAACTTTCCTCACAAGTGCGGCCTGCAACGATCGCTGCACATGTCTATCCACCATGACTAGGGTTCACGCCGATCTCCGCATTTTTCTGTTAGCGCTGACTGCAGCTCGTAACGATCGCCACTTTTTTCTGTCCCTTTTACGATGTTCACCCTGCATATATTTGACTGAAAGTTGTTACGGGCAAAAAGCGACGTATTTTGAGCTAGTCAGTTGGTGTATTATTTGAATTCTCCGCGGTGTATTTTCTCGTTCTAACCGCCAGGTCACAGCAAGCGCGGTTTCTTTGTCTTCGCTCACTGGTGAATTTCCAGCCATTTGATCCCGGTTTCTGTCAGCGCTAAGATGCCTGTCGTAATCAGCCCAATTTTGATCTTTGAGGTAAGTACACGTGGTTATTTTAGATTGCTGTCTGCTGTCTGATCGAAATGGCTTAGCGTTCGGTGTATTTCTAGCTGTTCTGATTCCGCAACGAGCTGTTACGATCCCACATCCAAGTGTTCTCGTTCTGTATAGTGTGTGTGTTGTTCTGATCCAGTGCAGCTGCCGGGTTTGCTAGCCATTGTCTTCTTTAATGTTGGGATTTGTAACCTCAGTCACTGCGGGCTTGATCAGCTGCAGGCGTTCATGACTGCCGATTCCGGGAACCTTAATCGCCGTCAAAAGACCGCTATTTGGTCGGGCACGTAGCTATGCTAGTATTTTTTATTCTTGTACGTTGTGTTACCGTTCCTCGTCACAATTCTTCAAATTCGCTCGAAGCTTATCTTGCTTCTTTTATTGAGAGTATATTGCTGTACCGTAGTGCTACCGTATTCTATTGAAGCCCTTCAAGCTTCCTTGAACGGAACTTTTACTTATGTAACTTGTAACTGTGCCCTATCTTGCGTGCGTTTTGCTTTGTGCCAACGTCTTCGATTAGCACACTTAAGGTCTCAACGAAGCGTTACTTGTCATGCTATTTACTGTAATTATACACATATTTTTCACGATTAGAATACTTCCTTTGTCTTTTAGGCGAGATAAATAAAAACGATAACCTAACTGATATAATTATTGTTTTCGCTCTTTTTCTTATCAAAAAGTTGCGTATTCACATAGTCGAGTTTGACAACCGAATAATTTGGTTACACATCTCCACCGAGGAGGCAGTAATAGAATCCATGTTCTCTTCATCTCATTGAATGAGAAACCGCAAATTATTCGCGTCAACTATATCTGGATTTTGTGCAGCAATTTTGAAAAAAGTCGCGATTAACCTGCAGGTTCTTGAGTCATAATTTATTCCCGCTGCGACAGTAACCCATTTCAGCCCAACGCAGTTTTAAGTTGATTGGAAGAATGTCAACGCAGATCGATAGGACTGCGGGGTAATGCGACACGGCTAACGAGGATCGCTGGTATCGCATGAATGAAATGCCCAAAGGACACCAATCGACGAAATAGACGCTCGCGTTATTATTAGCATCCTCCGCCTGGCTGAAATTAAAAGCAGGCCACGGCCACAAATACATAATTGATTCGCCAAATTTTGTAATGCCTCGAATTCCTTATTCGTGCAAAGTTGGGCCAGGACGTGTCGCGCACAGATCGGAATAGTGTGGGAAAACGTTCGCTTTTGTTGCAATCGACAGGTAAATTCTGCTTTGCCCAAAAAGGACAAGAACTTGACCTGCTTGGCTTCCCCCTGATGTTGGTTTTACTCTCTAGTTAATTGTGGATACTTCCAAATATGCGTAATAATAATAATAATTTAGATGTCTGCAACTAACAGTAGTGATATTTACAATAAAGCTAACAACTAGCGATATACAACTTGTACATTGGTTTCCAGAATTCCACTACTATGATATTTTAAACGTTCTCGCTATTTTAGTTACACGTCACTAGATGTCGGTAATTAATATTATGTAGTAACATCCCTGGATCCTACAAATTACGTTGTGCAGGTGGCGACAATTTTGTACCAATATGCTTTAGAATCTTTTAAAGGTGATAGTGTTAAAGCAAGTACTACATTATTACACCGTTATTACTACGGTATCACACAACCTCACTTATTACGTAGTTGTCCGTTGTATGCTTATGAAGCAGTATTACTACATCTTCTAATTTTGCTCAGAAAAAGTAGTGATGAGCTGTCGTAATTTACACAACATTAAAGATCTAGCAACCTCAAATATGAATGTTAATTAAAATTAAAAGTCATTATGAATGTTACAGCTTTATACGTTCATATTCCTTCCTGCACACAAGAAATGGTTTAATAAAAACCAATACTAGGGTTCTCGTTCCAAACGGTTTACTCAGTAATAAAGTTGCTCCAAAAGTTTTATTTTTTCAGTAGATCGTGAAACAAATCAATTTGAGACATTTTCATGTGAAGGAGCAACGAGTGCACCGCAATTGCATTGTTCGGTTTCATTATTGACAATCGTTGCAGATTAATATCTTGTTCAAAGGTCAGCTTTGTTGACCAAGGCGTAATTTGCAGCCATTAAGGCAGAGTTCGCTAATATAAGGTCGTTACGCCCAAAGGTCGCAAAAAATTAGAAATTAATATTAATCAGCTTCCTGCGACTGCTCAGCTGGCATCAATAAACTGCAATCTTTATTGTGCTGCACATAATAAATACAATGCTTTGTTGGTGGTTTATCATTATCACAGCCACTCGTAGTCATAATGTTTTCGGTGCTATCTATGCTATTTAAAAACTGCAGTTATCTATACAGGTGTGATTTATAGAAAAGGGGACTTAATGAGGTAAAATTTTTATTTCAACTTAGACCGTTTCGTCTTTATCAACGACATTTGCGTTAATTTTTAATGAAATCCTTTTGCTCCCTTTTTTTTGAATCAGCAAGTAGCACTTCGATATAGCGCAATTAGTTCAGATACAAAAGCACAAGCGAGATAAGTATCCACCCTCAAACTCAACCGAATCCAATCAATCAAATCGCAGATAACGGTTTAAATTCGCTACGAACAGGATTAACTAGCAGGCACAGCCGAAGACAGGATCCTCCTTTTTAACGAGGGCTTAAACGCTAAAACAACTCCGAATGACACGGAATGAATTGGATTTTGAGCGCCGATCGGCCTTCCTGCTTTTGAACAAATTAATCAACTACCAGCTGTCAAACATTGCGATTGTTTTTCGCCTCAACGCCGCAATTAGTTTGCGAAATCCAATTTTGCCAACTTCGTTCGGGAAATTAATTCCATAATTCGATATGGAATTGAATTTCCAGCAATAAATCTGCCGTGAAAACCGAGGCGTCCGCCGAAAATAAGCCACAAGTGGGCCAATAGTAGGAAAAAGCTCCGGAAGAGCTTTCGGGGTTGGAAATGGAGCGTCCCGCGGCGTCTTGTGCAAATTTTCCCGAAGGCGGTGTTTTTGCAGAAGCTTATTCAGTGCGAAATCAATAGCTCTTTAAAGCAATTCCTAGTAAAGCTTCTTCGGGGTGCTGAAATCTGCGCATTTAATACTGGGAATTCATAGATGTTCGATGTTTTTCAGCTCTTTTGCTGTTTTAGCCGATTCGACTAGTCCTCCTAGTCGTGGTTAGATATTAAACTGCAATTAACTTGAATTTATACACACCTTTTATACAATAGCAGGGAAGAAACTACACAAATACCTAAATACATTTAAAAAATCAACGATACTGCAATAAGTATGTACGGGTTTCGCGCTAGTGTGAAATGATAAAAAAACTGCAAACGCCAGCTTTCTTTGGAATGACGTTTATAACATTTGTAGCTAGTACTTTCTTGCCGCTTATCAAATGCTTCAATTTCAAACACTTATATATATTAACGATATCACTAAACTGCTCGTCAATGTACACTGGCAAAGAGCCATTGCAACAGTTTCAAACTAGTGTAACTTAAGTCACAAAATCAGTGGTTTTAAATGCTAGAAACTTGAAAAAACTGCAACTCTATCTTTGGCTGTTTTCGAGACATCTTCAAATTTTGATATATATCCCCAGCTCGTAACAGTCCTTCTATTTACTGTATTTTGTTCCGTGGAGGCCACGGTCCAATCAAAAATTTGAAATTAGTCAAATGAGGATGTGGAACCCATGCACTTCCACCACGAGGCGGTTATAACCAGATCTTTATTAAAACAGATTGGCTTCCGCCGTTGTCTCACGCGAGCCACTCGATGACGAGGGCAAACATCAGCTTCCGGTTTATCTTGTGCCTAATTTGCACGATAAGACGATTAAGTTCAACCTATAAATATGGCTTGCACCACATACTCGTATTCCAGTGCACGCTTGATGTGCTCGTACCGTCTAAACACTGTAAACATGTGTCCGCAGCTATTAATAGCACCAAATGTATTCATAGACAAGGCCCGATGTGCATGTGGAGATGCTGACATTTAATAAAATTATGTTTGGGCATGCCCAAAAGTTTTCGTGGGAAAGAAGCAATTCTTGGCAAATCAAATTCATCTTTGTATTTTAGACAAATTCGAAAAAAAAAGAAGCAACTTACTCAAGAAACTGCATACTGGCTTGAAGTTGCGATGGCATTTTTCTTGCTACATTTTCACATCTCATAAAGCTTTGCGCTTCATAAAGCGCCCAAATCGTATAAATTCTCAACTCTCAAACGGCGAGCTTCCAAGATTTGCTTTACATAAGTTTGTTTTCATTTAAATTCAGCAAGCGCAAATCATGCATAAGTTGGAAGTTGCGGGATTTCATTACTGGAATGTTTCTGGGTTACATTATTTTTTTAACTATTAAAAGCCGCTCTTTGTACGCATCCAAGTAAATGTTTAAGATGCACATAAGTTCCAAAGCCATTCAGATAGTATTTGCATATAATGAACTTTCTAAAAATGTTTGAAAATCTAACAGCAATGTTGTGTTGAAACAATTTAGAAACGTGGGAAAATGTGAAAATAAAATCGCAGACGCCTAATTAAGCTGCCAGCAGTCACATACTGAACTGTTCTCTAAGCAAGAGGGTATTTTAATGAAGTTTCACTAATTGGCTGTTAGTTTTTCCTGTGACGTTTGACCTCTAGCTTCGTTCTTTCAGGCTTTTGATAAACAAGAGGACACAACCTCAGACTGTGTATATTTTCAAGCTAACTCATCAATAAGTCAAGATAAAAATAATGCAAGCTAAAAAAATAGAATAAATATTGGCAACTGTATTGGAGTCAAATTATGCATTTACCAAGTGGAGAAAAAATATAGAAAAAATATGTTGTCCCGGCTTTTGCAATTTCTAGGACGGATAGCCCTGTCCAATTCGACCTTCTCGGCGATTTTGTGCCGTGAGTTGGATCAACGAAACGCATTGAAAAACAAGTTTTTCAGACATTCGTCGGGTGGGCAAGAGTGGTAACTGCAGCCCTGGGTACTCAAAACACCCTGATCTTCAATCGTCGATAACTTGCGGTGAGAGACAGTAGAAGTGCAATCAAGCTGCAACGCATCCGTGTCACCAGGTGCTATGGTTTATCCAGCGTGCGCCGTGCAGCTCAACAAACAACAACAAATCCTTGCTTGAATATCTAGGAATTTTAAGACACCTGTGACTAATATCTATACATAGGTATATCTGTTGAAACAGATAAATGGAACTGTTGAAGTCAAAACCTGCACTAATGGAGTATATAAAAGGACCACAAATGATTTCAAAACAAAAACAAACAAAACAAAGCGACATCTGCTTTACAGAAACTCTAAGCAAAATTGAAATGATAGAAGTTGTCTAGTTGTAAATGGCTAAATATTAAGACAGCACGCTAAATACATATTTAATTTTCTATGTATTCCTATAGGAAGCTATACTATCATGTAGAATTGTAGTTATGATTTATACAATCCGGAAACCTATTTATCGATTAATAGAAAACTGTCATTACATAATCTCATTTTCAAAATATTATGGAATAGTACAACTAGTATAAGGTGTAATAGAGATTTCAAAACTTGTATTAAAGCTGCTGGCTTCGCTTTATTTCAAAATTTCCAAGCTGACATCAAAGCAACATCGTAACACGTTGCGAATATTATTTTTCAAATAAATTCCTGCTATTCTACATATCTATATTCAAAATTTTCATAAAAACCTCGATTCGAACTTTCTAAGAAGCCACAGAAAGCACTATGATCTTCCACCAAACTCTTTTATGTTACCACCAGAAATTATCTTCAGCTTTAAGTAGTTTAGTAAGTGGTTTGACAAAACCTACGTATAAAATGTTTGTAATACACACAGCACAACACGGTGTAAATATTTAGAGGGAAAATATCTTCTATCATACCTAAATTCCAGCTGCTCAATTTTCCTGCCAAACATTTACTCAAGCAGCTGCTGTTGACACAGAAAGTTCGTTTGAAATTTTTAAACATTACACGCTGTGAACATTTTTGTTTTAAATTAATTATGCCTATCAGACGTAACTTCGAAGTTCTCTATTTTTCACAGAAAACTCATTTAACAGATTCAACCAGCCCCATAATACAGGCATATTAAAGCAAACTAAATAATTGGGGAAATAACTTAAAAATAAATTCTTCGTAGTGTGCCTACAATTCAAACCTCTTCATTTTCCGGCCTAAACTGCTTAAAATAGGTTTTCACGAAACACGAATAATTTGAAGCGCACACAGAAAGCAACGCAATACAGTTTTGTCGATATTTTAATAAAGTAAATTTCTTCTTAAATTCGGGTTTCCTGTCAATGTAGCTGCAGTTACTTAGTTTATAAGCAGAAGCTATTTTTAAATTCGTTTTTTTAATATACCAATAATGAATAACTACATATTGCTACAACTATACGTTGTGGCACTTAACTTTATGCTATGTATTGTATACATACAACGTATTTATATTTATTTAATGTTTTGCCCTACAATCACTATCCTTCATACATTTTGGCAAAATTTGTTATACTTGCTGTTATATTTGACTTTTCTAATTCTATTTAGTTTCAGACAAATTCTCTTTTAAGATGAATTTATGTACTTCATATGCCCTTTAATAAATTATTAATATTAAATTTTATTAAACATTTCTAGCTCCCGCAGAACATGATTACTCTCAAAAACAGGTCGAGTTCACGCATTATTTATATTGTTATTATTTGTGAAAAATCGTTTTGTTTAATGAAAACTTACTTCAAAAACTCGTATGACACTTCCTAAAAATGTCAATGTCATATATGCTATGCAAGTGGAAAATGCATCAAATACCTATTTGTTACAATACCTGTGATTTAATGAACATGAAAATAGTAAGTAGGCTCTTTTAAATTACTTCACCTCACTTTTTAAATACTTTTTAGTTCTTTCAATAAATACCTGCTGCTGTCACTGGTCTAAGGAACTCGATCCGCCTCTTCACTGATCTAAACACATACCAACTGCTCACAGAAGTTTCCCAAGCTGCAAACTAACCCCAGTATAGAAGCAAGCAGCTACCAGTAACTGCAAACACCATCTAGCCAATCTCGACAAGATAATTGGTACATCCACCAACAAGATAGACAAGACCCACGATCAGTAACTGGGATGTCTCCTTTCCAAATCTCACAAGCTGCAGACAACCTAGCGACACGAACTTCGACAATGTCCAACTCACAATACGTTTAGTCCAATAAACTCCACAACGTCCACAAGCAATAAATTAATTTTACTCCAACAAGAAGCTTGACAAGGTCCAACTCATAAGACGTTTACTCCACTAATAAGCTTGATGAAGGACAATACTACTAGCAAATGCAACATTCGCCATCCAATTCACATGGTATACCGATGTACCCAATTACCAATAAACTAAGGTCATTACCCAATTCCATTAATTACTTTTATAGTTTGTAGTATTTTAACTTATGGTCTTCCTACCATACACATTTTCTCCATATCTTCACCATATAATCTTCTTTTAAATTTTCTTTTTCTCTCTTCTCGCAAATTTTATCATATACCCACCCTTTTATGAAGTAAATATATTAACCATTGTATTATAAAAGGCTTTATTTCATATTAATCCTCCACGGGTAGAATGAAGTCAGAGCTTTAGTTTCTACTTATTATTTCGGAAATACAGAAAAACAGAATTTTATATAGGTATGTTGCACCCAATTTTTCATAATTTTGAGATTCTGCTTACCGTGGTACTTAAAATTAAAACAAAAATGCGCGTAGATCCGAGCCTGCCGCTTTAAATATTCAACGATTACCCAAAATAAGCAACATTTCGTGGTGAAGCCGACCATCAACAAACGTCTTGCATATTCGCTTTTTAACTTGTTTAATTTGCTTCCGCCGGAGCATAAACGGCCGTTCTTTTTGACGTTTTAATTAAACATTTTCCCATCTTGCACTTTCAGGCAGCTTTAATTAGAGCCGGAAGGCCTGCACGTTACAAACAACTGTGTTAATAGTTGTCGCCCAGTCAAAAGCGTTGCTTGCATCTGCACGACGCCGAAATGATGTTGGCTTTGGTTTGTTCCTTGGCTTTTATAATTGTAATTTTTACAATTACGCGAACCTCGCGCGAGTCATTTCTAACAATATCCCGGTCACCTATAACAGGCGCGTAGGAGCCGCGGGGGCCACGGGGGCCAATGGCCCCCTCAAATAATTTTCAGAGGGGCCTGGCCCCCTCAAAAATATCTTTATCTACGACCACTACTAAAAGTAGGCCTTCTAGCGCTAGCTTGTTTCACTAAAAGTGACGTTTTATAGTTTACCGTGTTTAAAGAAATCAGCTGTTTACTTTTAGCACATGTGCTAAAAGTGAAGCGAGGTTCAAAACTACAATTTCGAACTGCAAGTGAAGTTGTAAAGCTATTCTAGTTGCTTCTTGCGTTACAGGTAAAGCGTTTTTGAAATAATTAAAGCGTTATGTAATGAATACAGTCATATGTGGAGTATCAATAATTACATTTCGTAACTCACCTTGACAGCACGGGCGTGGCCAAACAATCACCACCGCGGCGCAGGCCTACTATTCATTATGACATAAATTAAAAGCGTCGCAGATGCCAACCTTTCTTAAATCGATATTTATGGATTAATAACGGTAAAATTAAGGTCGTAGATAAAATATTGTATGCAACGCGTGCTAAAAGTCGTTTATGCGCGAGACATGAAAATTATGAAACGACGCCGAAGGCTGAGTTTCATAACATGTCTCGCTCATAAAAGTCGACTTTTAGCACTTGTTGCATAAATAGCTATTTTCTAGTTTCATCATAATTTATAATTTTAGGTATTTCTTATAACCACTAACATAAACATATATAAATTTGAAGTGTAATGAAAATCCCCGTCTGTAAATTGCCTTATTTTTTATCGCCGCCGAGTGAGCGATATTAAATTTCACTATTCCAGAAAGTAATCAGTAAACATATAATTGGATAAAGAAAAATCTCCTTATTTAGACCACTGTAAAAGAACCTTTAAGGATTTTTGTAACGGTAATTCATTAACAGGGTAGAATTGAAAAATATTTCTCCTAAAAACCACCTTGCATAAAAAACGTGAAAATTATGCAAACATTCCACTTTTTTGTAAATAATAAAAAATCTAAAGAAGTACTTAACATTTTCGTTGACCGCTTGTTAATTTCAATAGTAATGAATTATTTTTCTTAAAAAAAGATGGATTAATAGACGTCATTAATACACTGTTTTTGATTAATACACTCTTTTTCATTAATTAACTGTTTTTTAAAAAAGGATGGATTAATAGATCTATTAATACATTGTTTTTGATTAATACACTATTTTTCATTAATTAACTGTTTTTGTGATTTTGACGTTTTGATGATATTTTGCATGGAGATTAGTTGTATTAATCAAATTTTTCGCCACAAAAAAAGATTTTGCGGTCAACGAAAAATTTTTGTAATCAACTAGTTTGTTAATGGGTAATTAATAATCTCAACTATTAATGGCCTTCATTAACACACTTGTTGGTTAAATAACTATTTTAGATTATTTTTGCCAATTATAAATCTTTAAAGTCTTCACATAAAACAAAATTAATTTTAATATTTAGTCTTGGTATCTGATACCTTAAAAATACATATTTTAAAAATTGAAAAAATTCATTTTTAGCTAAAGTTTAAAAAATTAGGGGGTTTCTGGCCTTGATATTGTTCACTTAACTAAAAATAAGACATTCTAGAAAAAATATCATTTAAATCTTACTTCATTTCCGAAAAATAGCACTTTTTAGATTTTCACAATTTGGAATAACTCCATTTTCTAAATAAGTAAAAATCGCTCGGTTAATATGATAGGGGCCAAATAGGTTCTTAGACAAGCACAAATTATTGACGTAAAAAGTTTTTATTTTATCCTATTATGTTATTATGACAATAACTCCTAGCAACTAGTTGCGTTAAGATGCATTTAACAGCACTAGTGTTGTTAAGAAAAATAACATAACGATACTTTATCAGCATTTAATCACATGTTGACAGCACTCAAGTGTATTGTCAGTCTATGTCAAATTCGAGATTAGTAGGTTAGGTTTTGTTTGTTATTTGACACAAACTGACGCAAAACTTAACCTGAAAATCTCAAATTTAACATAACTTGAGAGTGCAACCAACAATACAGTATTGAATTTTTATCTTATTAGTGATATCACCACTCGTTGTTGTAAGTGTCATTAATAATAATTTTTCCTATTTTTTAAAAAGATTAGTATTTTAGGATAAAATAAACCATGTTACGATATACGTACGTAACGTTATCTGCTTTCTACATTACTCCTAACGTCGCTCGTTCATTCAAACTATCCTCTCGTAATGTAAAAAGCTTGATAACGTTACTTGCATCGTAAATTACTATTTTGACAAAATCAAAAATAAAAATTTTTCCCATATTATGCCGCCTTTTTGGCGGACACTGTAGAGGAGGTAGAACATCTAGTTATAGACGATCTTGTAAACGATTTCGTAGGTGCTTTACCAACTAGAATTTCTGTTTTTGGTACCGGTTCCTAAATGATTCTTAATTGCAATTATTTTTGTATTTGTTTTTTATATACATTATATTTCTAATCTTTATTTACACCCTTTTTATTTTTTGAAAACTAGTTGTATATTCATTTAAGTTTGCTTATTCATGTGTATTCTTTGCTTATGTGAAAATCTGATAATAAACATTGTTCGTTGTGTAATTAATTTTTTATGGAACAGTGTTTTTTTTTAAATAAAATAGTACTTATTAAGTAACCAGTGACTAAAATATACTATTATAGTATTAAACTAAAAATTGATAATCAGGAAATCAGAAATATTATAGCTCGTATTAATTAATGAATCAAGTTAGAAGCCTTTATTGAAATTAGAATGGCCCCCGCATTCTAGAAAACGCTCCTACGCGCCTGACCTATAAATATAGTATTTCTAGTTCAAATCAATAAGCCACATTTGTGACCGTTGCAGCCGCTGCTAATGGCCTATTCCGGTTTACCAATCAAAGTTATGCTCGTCATTTCTACTTGTACGGTGTACGCAATGAGCTCGTCTTGTTATTAACGTTGACTTAATTTTTGTTGCGGCAAGCGCAACAGCAACCAGTTTTTACCGTTCCGTCTATAGTGGAATTATCATAACTAGCTACTTACAGCTTGTTTTGTGGGAAACATATCTGTTATTGAGAAGTTCTACAACTCACGAGTAACTGCCCTCTGGATATGTTAGTAACATATCATTCCATTGGAGAAAAACCTCTCTTAATGGCGGCTGTTCCTTAGGGCATAGGGGCGCTAGCCTCCCAGCCGTCAACAGTTAAAAACAGTACATAATTTAAAATATATTTCATCATCTACCCTGCCGTTATAAATTATATTATAACAAGGTTTAAGTAATGAGATCCGGAGGTAGCTATTCGATAACGCTTAAAACAACATCCACGAAGTATGTCAACATAACATAAGGTATGTGTCAAACACGTGCTCGTATCAATGCACGAAGCGGCTGACAGCTGATGAGGACCTTCCGAAATAGGATCCAAAGTCATATGGCAATTATGGTTCAAAACACTGAAGCAGCAGAAGTGAGGTGAGCAGTTTCAATGTGATACGAGGGCGAAATGCGCTGTAGTCGAAAACGTAGTAAACTGGCGGGCTTATTTACAAATTTAATATAGTGCCTAATACCTATACGCAAACGTGGTGCAACCTAAACATAAAAAATTAATGTATTGAAGCTCGAGCATTGTTTTAGTAATAAATTAGCTCTTATCGCTATAACTACATACTTGCCGAACAATGAGGAGTCGGCCTCAGATGCAGGTTTGAAAATGCACGCATTTTAAGTTGGCGGTCTGTACAAAATTAATCGGAATATAAACTTTGATGGCAGTGGCGTACGCTTACATTGTTAAGAAATGTAAAATATAATCAAAATAAATGTTCAAAATGGATGATGAAAACGTAATGAACTGTCACATGTAAATTTGCTTATAGAATTAAAATTAGAACCTGTGAATATGATGTTCTTTAGGATTATGAAGACTAAAAATCATTGCTATATTTGGATTAAAACATCGCCGGAATGTAGGTGAGTCATTATTATTTTTTGCTTAGTAATTGTTAAAAATTAAAAGCCTCCCAAATACAATTATCACGAGCCGCCGCTGACCTCTCTATATAATTTTTTGAAGACATTCTGAACCACAATTTTAAATCTCCTAACATCACTTTTGAGAATTGGAACTTTACAATGAAACGTTCTGTATTAAACAAGTTTTAGTTAATTGTGATTACTTGCAACATTAACGATTATTTTAGCTTAATTCCGCTTTCTATTATTTATGCCACCCCTATGCAATTTTTTGAGTAATTCCGAAACGTAGATTTTAAATCTCCTAACCTTACTTTATATAACGTTTCCAATTTTTAAGAGTAAGGTTAGGACATACTTAAAATCGAGAGTATGAAATTACCGTTACCCAAATAAAATCATTTGATGTTAATAAAATGGACGATGTGTTACGGTTCGCTTTTGAAGTAACAGTAGCGCACTCTGTGATAGCGGGGCATTTTGATGTAGCGAGACATTCACCTTGTTTCTGTAATTTTGCTCGATCAATAATTATACATTATTCCCTTTGGTCGTCAACGCGATGAGAAGCGACTTGTCTTTTGTTTGATAAATTAAGAGAGGAGAACAGCTGGCATGTTCTGCCGAAAATAGTTCTACGGATTTGAATATCAGATGATATTGTAGCTGATTCTGGAATGCAGTGTACTAGCAGCTTCTGAAAATTTTATCTTGGATTTGTACACGAGACTATCATTCGCAAAAACACGTGCACACCTCTCATAACGTCAAGGATTTTTATTTTATGGATTCGTTTAAAATACCACCCGCTGTCAAGGTTTCTGTCCGTCATACCTGCAGTTTAAATATGATTTGGATGCACCTGTCAATTGTTGATCAATTATCTATCGATATCACTCCTGATCGCATCCTATATTATCTACATTTCAAATAAACGTGGAACAGTTTTCAACAGAATACTGCGCAAACCCACGCGATCCTCAACTTTTAAAGATTATGAATCAAGTATTCACTGAATGTAATCTGGTATTGTATCTTGATACCTTCATTTGATTGGAATGTGTGTAAGTAACAACGTAAAATGTTTCACGGTAGATATTTTGTTTGATTAATCATTTACTTACAAGATTTGATACTTGCAATTTTGAGGCTAGCTGCTTCTTCGCAAGATTATGTATTCAACAAATTTGTATAGATATTCAGCAACGACTTTGTATGTTCACTGCAAGATATTTCAATTATTAATATACTACTCGTTAATTTAATGAATTTTCATTACTGCTACATGGCATTTCAACTCTTTTATGTTTAATGTTGCTTTTAATATGCAATAAATTTGATTACCCTTATCTATTTTATAGATACATGTGATAATTTATACCCTTTTCAGGAGTGTGCCATATGTACTTTTAAGGAAAAACTGGCGTGATTAAAATTATTTGTCTCGTATCTCAGTAGTACCTCATATTTCATTTGAGATACGATTTGTTCAGAATTTCAAAGCGTTACATTTCAAACGTAGCGCCCCTTTGAAGTCTAAAAATAATTTGAAATTCCGGTTAATTTATTAAATTAGATAACTCAACCCTAATCTACGATTTAAGCTGAAACGGGCTTCGGCCATCCCTCCCTTGTAATGTTTATTTTTACATTTAAAGATATAAGCAAGTTGTATTTTCCTATGTTTTATTATTGTAATTGGATTTAACATTATATTTAGTATAATCGAAATGTTCGCAAAGCCGGCGCTGCGCGGGAAGTGTATTGTGAAGTGGAATTTGCGTGTGCAGCAAGAACGCATATCCAAGCCTGCGCGCGGGGCGAGGACAGTTTCGACTCAAGCAGATCTGACAAAGACGAAGGCAGTCGCACGCAGCCTCATTTGAGAGCTGCACGTGTTTACGACTCTGAAGTGCATTGTGCAAATCACCTTGGGGTGAAATAATTAGAAGCTGCCTAAAATGGTCTTTCAGTAAGTAAATACATGTGCTATATTCAAAGGCGCATTCGAACGTCAATTTTGGAAGGCGATAAATGAGTAGTCCTTGCGAGACCTGCGCGCCATCGGGGATTTCCAGTATCACACGTTGTGCCGTATAGAATCAATGACGCAATCTAAGACGTGCTGAATTCAAGGGTACGCATTAGCCAGTTCCAGATAAAATGTTTTCGGGTCTAAAGTTGCGTTCAACTGCGGGAAGCTTTTGCAAGAACGATAGAATGTGTTCCGTCAACGAATAAGAGGTGTGTAATTGGCGCTCGATTTGATTATATACAAGCGCAATCAAGGTCGGCGTTAAACCAGGACCGTTTTAAGAAAATTTGACATTTACGTTCATTTAAAAAACAAATAATTTCGGCTATTTTAATGTTTTATATGTGTTGTATGTGTGTTTAAACGTACGAGCGAGTAGTTACAGCTCTCTCACGCGTAGGTTCTTATTTTTATTGGTATTTTTCTATATTTTTATTTGTGTTTTGAAGTCAGTACATTGATGTAAACAAATTGGCTTTCCTTGTGCATCGTTTGAAGTCAGTTTCATTCGGAGAACACTACAGATTTCGGTTTTGGCAGATAGTGATCTTCCATAAGCCAGGAACTGAGGTATTAAGAAAGTTTCATGTTCACTGAGCTAGCTAACCGTATACAAAGGGCAAATCAATTAAATATTGAGGCGTATGAGATGTGTCGTTTAAATTTAACGCAACTATGCAAGGGGTCAACAAACGACTCATTTCAAAGCTGGCTATTTGAAATTTTACTTTAGGGAAAATTTCTCGACGTCGTAAAAGCATTGAGGGATAGAAGTGGCTGTTATTTGTTATTGGATCTTGATAAGCAGAGTCACAGATAAAAAGCGAAATGAAGCCCAAATAATAATGTTTAGTTGAAATTTGCATAATTATAGATACAGGGTTCAATAGATGTTTGTAGAAAACGTTTTATTGAGAGACTATAGATTTGGAAAGTTACGATATCAGATATTTAAAATTAAAATTTCCAATAACAACTGACCAAGATAGGACCGTTTAGCTCAAACAGAAGAATTTATTCTCATTAATACTAACTCGCAGAGATAATTTATTTACACGTTCATTGGAGCAGATTGTGGTTGTCTACAGCTGATAAAATTAGAAAGTTCTACATTTGAAAAGCGAGCTTATGATATATTCAAAGTCGACCAAGCAGGAGCCGCGTTTTTCAAACGGAAAATTTATTGTTATTAATACAAACAGTAAAAAGCGGGCTGAAGCTCAAATATTCATTCAATTCCGGGAAAGCGAAAGCATAAGCGATAAAGATCCCATTTTTATTCTTGTTTGAGCCCTTGGGTCATAAATCAAAACCGGGATGGGGAAGTCTATTAGATGATTTCGTAATAACGACAACGCGAATTCTGCTCCCTTTCTGAAAATCAGCTTCAATAAAGAATTGTTCCTGGCTCTTACCGCGCTAATTAAGTAAGGTTCTCGCCGTCTGATTATGTAAACTGTCGTCCTGGGAAGCCAAGCTGCGTATCGTTCACGTAGCACAGATTTGCGGAATAAATAATACTATCGGCTATTGGCAGCCATGTGGAAACCTTGCGAGTGCGATAATTGCGGAGCGGTGCGCAACGTAAAATTAATGCGAATGCGTTTCTGTAATTTATGGCATTACGATGTGCGCAATTTCTCCTCGCTGCAGTTTGTAAATTGCATCGTTGCATGTTTTGCCGTTTACACTGCGTGGGCTTCCTGGGGCTGCTCACTTTTACCGGAAGTTGGGCTAATTGCATGCAACCCGCCATGGGAATTTTGTTAGCATTGCGTTATTTTAAATCGCGATCAAAGGCTGCTTTAACATTTTACAAATTTTTTATTACTCTAATTCAGAAGCCATAAATATTTAATTATGTTAGTATTAACGAATTTCGCTATATGCTGTATGCCGCCAGACATGTGCAGGCCACAATTACAACACGTACAATATTTTCCTATTCTTCACCGTTCTTACATTTTCAAACTTTTTTCTTTACTGTATTACAAGTATTAGTAACATCAGTTTTTGTGTTTTATATCTATTGTACAGATTATAGCCCTACAACTCAGAATTTGCTACTGATAGAAATCTGAAAATATTCTGTTTTCTATTTTAACGCCAAAAAAACTAAGCAGTTCATGAGCTGTAAACAAAAACATTGATTTGATGAACATTTCAAGTTATGCAAGATAGGAACAATTGAATTATGAAGGACAGTGGAATGGGACTTGACCTGGCTCGCCTGAGCGTGTTTATAATAGTATTTCAATATACAGCCGGTTTGTGCATACACATTCTTTGTTGTATGCTATTATACATACACAGTGGGCCAAAAAACGGTACAAGTTTTGTACTCTCATATATCTTAGTAAGTTATTAATATTTTTAAATAATTAATATAACAGTAAAAAAACTTTTCAAAAATGCAATTAAACATTTTTGCAATCTACAAAGTATAAACATTTTCTTTTTTAATGCGTTAATTATTATTGAAAATATGAATATTTCCAATTTGTACCGTTTTTTTGGCCCACTGTGTATATGCTGTTATATTTATAATAAGTTAAGTGCGCTATTGTAAATTTTAAATGCGCTCCAGTGTGCTTTGCATAGTGGTCGTGTTGGTTAGGCAGGGTGTGTTAGAAGCTGGAGGGCGCTTGCAGAGTGAAGGTATTTTGTCCGCGGGTCTAAGAGTGTCACCGGTCGAGCTAATTTTTTGAGGTGCAACCCTACGTTGCGTAAGGAATTAGAAGCAAAAAAAAGTTGAAATAATGGCCGATGAGCTTCACATAAGGTCTTAAGTCTTCCGGATATTGTAATAGTGAAGCGGCTACGTCATTACGTGATGCAATTATAAAAGCCGTGGAAAGCTATGATGGTTCAGTCCAGATGTTGTGCAATAAGCATTCGTTAGTCATCACTGTAGGTCGGTGGTTGTGTACTGTAATAAGTAAAGCTGATAATTATATGCACTCAAAAGTACGAAAATATGCGCATATATATGCATACATTTTGTTGAGTATATGCACCCAAAGTTATAATATATGCACATAATATGCTCTAATTTTTTTGAAAATAACTAGGAGTTTTCTAAATAATGTAAAAATTTTAATTATTTTGTATAAGAATATTTATTTTTATTTTTCTAATTTTTATTCAAAGACGTCATTTATTTTAACGTTTGACTATATAAACATGGACTACCAACGCCAACTTTATGTTGTAAGCAACATAAAAATTTCCCTTAACGCCGCCAGACTATTATTCACCCACACTCGTAAAATGAATTCTATGTCGGTTGATTCCTTATACATTGTTTCTACAGGAAAAGTGGGGTTGCTGCGAGTCTATGTTTATATAGTCAAAGATTTTAACAGAGACTTCCCCTTTCCTCTGCTTATTTCGATACGCGCACTGCATTCCAGCTGCAGGAAGTAAAAGTATATATCTCAGTTGCACATAAAAATTTTATTAATAATTTAATCAAATAGTAAATTTTACAAAAAAATCTCAAAAAAGTCATACATTACAAATTATTGCTAAATATAACCAAATATGCAAAAATCCAAAAAGTATGCTCAAAATCGTATAAATATGCAAAATATGCAAAATGAAACTTGGCTTAAACGATTTGTTTTCACATAATTGGTATACATATGCAAAAAGTTTGCCGGCATATCAATTATACAAAATATACATTTGCATATAATATCAGCTTTAGTAATAAGAGGCGCGAGAGTCGCAACCCGGGCCACATCAAGTGAATCAAATATAGCGTGCACAGAAGCATTTGAGCGCGCTTTTTTATGTTCTGTGCGCACAGCGCCTGAGGTGGGTTATTAGTACAAAGGCGATCATTCAATGATATGGTTTTATGCGCACTGTAAACAAATTGGCTCTCACTCAAGCGGAGTTTTGAAGCTAACGTTTTTAGCTTAGCACGAGTCCAGGTCAATTACTAGTATCACTTTAATAGAGGCTTTCCTTAACCACAACTGGATTAAGTTAAGTACTTAAGAGAGATCTCATTGCTACTGAGCTAGCTGACAATAAGAGAAAGGAAAAGCATAGTTAGAGACGCCTTGTTATATAGCAAATGACCAAGTGTAGCTATTATTTATAGTACCAAGAAATGTTTCATACAAAAAACACGTAAAACTAATCAACGGCATGGCCTTGCATAAACGTGTTCATATGTGCCGGATAGTTACGTTAAATTGCACATTATTTAAATACAGGAGCGGACGTTACATAGGTAGCTAAATGACATATCAGACCAGCAGCCACACAGTTGAACATTTTTATCAAATGTGAATAAAATTTTTAGTTAAGTAAATCTCGCACTAATCTGGTCCAGTTCGTATCATTTGTCTTTATTTAAATCGGTCCAGCTTGTTCGACTTCAAGGCAGCCTATTAGATGGAAAACGTTAAATAAATTATGGAAATGTGTGCACAGTATGGCCTTGACTGATACTGGAAACCCCTACGCACTAACAATGAAGCTTACTCTGAACTCATTTCATTTAAGTGCTAGGAAAATGAATAATTGAAGAAACAAGCTATTATAATATTACTACGAATCAATTTCTTCAGAGTGGTGTGACAGGTACAGTGGCGGCATGGCCCCGAACTGCAATTAATGCTTATACATTAATATAATTTATGCGGCACCCAGTGGAGGCTCTTGATAATTATATTTGGGGCTCTTAATTTTTAACAATTACTAAGCAAAAAATAATGACCTACATTCCGTGGATGTTTTAATTTAAATATAGCAATGATTTTCAATTTTAATAATCTAAAAGGAAGAATCATATGCACAGAACAAAAAGTATTTAAAACTCCATCAACACAAAATGTACGCAAGTGTTAAAAAACGAAACACGATCATTTATTTAATAATGGAAAAAAATAGAGGATGCATCAGATGCACAAATCCGTTTATTTTTCTTCTAATTGTCTACAGAAAAATATCTTGTAAAATTGCGAGTTCCAACTTTATTTTGCAGGTTGAAATTTAATACAAGTTTTTTTTTCTTTTAACCGTTTCAGTTAACGGTCAGCTGTTAAAGTTAAGGTTGACTATACTTAGTCATGCTATTCTCCGCTATTTTTGTAGAAAACTGCATGGAACAACCGAAATCACCCAAAATTTAAAAACGGGCTCCAACTGCAATCGGTATTATGATTAAACACCGCCCGCAAGGATGCAAAAGAACGTCCTTGTGCACTAGCATTATTTAATATCAAAGACTGCGCATTGTTTTATAGGCGCGGCGGTTGCCTTTACGCTCCGATCGCATTACGATTCGAAAGCACAGACGATAACCGCCGGGTTTAACCACTGCTTCGACTATAACGTTGTTTCGCCCCTCGGTCACATTGAAATTGCGTGTTTAGTACAAAAATCATGATAAAGTACCTTATCCGTTTATATTACAGAAAAATGTCATCAGGAAAAGTTCAGAATGTAAAATTATAGCAGAAACATTGGCCTACTTTTCTGAAACTTCGATCTGCAGCGTCACCTTAAACTATTAATCTTTCAACTGAAGAATAGATTGCAGCAACTGCAAATGCAAGAAGTAATTAAATATTAGGGAAGATGCTACTAGCTTGTAGGGATTTTTGAAATGGAATAGATATTTTTTAAATATTCTGTCTTGCCTTGTATGCCGATTTGAACAATTTGGAATGAGTAGTTGGTCAGAACAGTAGCTACTTAATGATTGTGTTCTCAATAATTCTCAATGCATTATTCCATAAAATATTTAAGATGTCATGCAGCAACGCTGCGAACATTACACCTCTCTTGACCCATGAATCGATGAAAAAGTTCTTAACTTATTTTCTAATTCTCCTAAAATAAAAATTATAAACTGCAGAATAAATGTTTCACACACACCTCTGCATTTAATATTTGAAATAGTTATCACGTTTGTAGTTGTGGTATCGGTGACACATTTTAACAAATTGCACAAAAAGAGAGATAATGCAGTGAGGTGTACATTTTTGCGCTAATTATGGCAATTTTTTTTAAAATAAGAAAAATCCTAACATGTGTACTAATGCAAATATTCAAATATGTAGTATAATAACATCGAATGGATTGTAAAAAACTCACTTTACTTACTTAATCACGACCCTTTCTACCTGTGCGGTGTAAAAAACTATTTGGCTTAATATTTTCATTGTTGCAGTGTATATTTTTAGAATCAAAATAACTGCGGAGAACCCCAAACTTTATCGCTACTGATCAGCCAATGTCCCCTTGGGGAAATCATCATTATCGTCACTGTTAAGTTTTTCCATTCATATGCACGATTAGGATTCCTATCTACAAGCTATGAAGCACACTGCGTAATTTATTCCTTGCAATCGATAGAAAAGTTGGAAGCCAAACCAGAAGCATAGTTACGACCTTATAAACATCTCCAGTTAAAAACTCTTGCAATTCAAGGAATGGCACATGTTAATTTCAAATAGGTATTAAGACGCCACGGTTGTCAAAGATGAATTGGGAAATGTTTAAATAGAAAAATAAATTTACAAAAATTAAACAGGCGAAGAAAAGTATAATAAAATGTATATTGAAGCTTGGAGTCCTTGAATCAATATGTTACACTGTTTTAATATTGTGCCTACTTGCATAAAATATGGAACACATATGAGATAGTATAAATATAGGTACACAGATATAACTTTCATATATTTTTTTATTCCTGATACAGTATTTGTACATTGCACCGTTTGACTTACTTAAACCCATAATAATCATATTATAAACCTTCACAATTTCAGATTTGCCTAACGCATCTTTTTTTCAATGTATCTCTCAACTATTTGCATTTAGTAGACAAACAATAAGCGAAACATATGTTGGTAAATAAATGGCATGGAACAATATCATGAGAGTGAAAATCCAACCATTTACAACATCAGTTACCTAAGTGTACGTTTGTTTACAAAGGCAGGTACATACTAACTTCACTAATTAAATCTATGATGCAAGTTTAGTGGTTTATACCTAATTAATCCTTATATTTTTGTTCATAAACGCCCATGGCGTTAATTTTATGTACTTATGAATGCGCTTCGTTATACAAAGGCATTTGTGATAAGCGTCGCGACATATATTTTTGGGGTGCCTGAATGGACTTCTTTAATAATAAGGGTTATTCATCGCTTACCAATCACTTTTCGTATTTTTTAATCGGTTGGTGTAAGATAAAGCCCTCCAATGGTATGTGAAGTATGTTTAGTAGAAGTTATCGTTGTCGTTATACGACAATTGGCACTCGTATTGTTTTTATTTAGTAGCTATGGGCGCCATTTCAAATAATCCTTACATTAAGTTAAATTAAAGCATGTTTACCAATAAATCTACTGCGTTGATGCTATGTAAGCACTTTACACGCATGGGCACAAGAATCTTCAACTTCTAGCAACAAACACCAACAAAAATGTCCAAGCGTCTGGAATAAGCTTAAACATGCATTATAAAATCGTTTAAAATTATTTTGACCATATCACTAAAATGAAATTAAGCAAAGCGGCAGGCAATTTCAGAAAATTAAAACCTTTTGATAGATTAACAGGAAATAATTTCATTTGCTGGAAAATTATCACATTTGCCACACAGTATCAATAACACTGCTTGGAATTGGGACACTTTTATAAAATAATTGGCATCGAGCCACGAACGATCATTACTGACACGCGATTTTCCTGCTCGTATTTACATTAAACGCAATCAGAATAAAATCTTTTGGTATTTGGCTATTTTTTTAAACTGATTGTTTTAATTTCTAAAACAATATAGGGAAGGCAACTACCGCACATTTTTTAACTTCGTGTGATTTAAAATTGTAAAATTTTGGAAAGGCTCCAGCTGTTTATATTTGATTTCGCGTTCCAATCATCAAATCAGCATCGGATTTTAGACGACTCAGCCTGGAGGCACTAAATACTTATTTTGAAAATTATAAAAATACTTCCGCTACATGCAACACAATAAATATTTTGAATTTACTGTATTTTAAGATTCTAAACTCAATTTGTCGAGAATGGAGTGGAAGCTTCGACGTTAAACTTGAAATTTCTAGTTTAATGTCGAGCTAAAGATGAGAAATTTGCATTCGTACTGAAATTTGAGAATACTTAAAACTTTAAAATTGATTTTGAACTCTGAATTTAAACTTGAGATGTCGATATGGAAGTTACGACAACTGCCAGTTTGACAAACATTATTTTAATGAGGTTTAAGGCCATATAAGTGATATTTCGACATTTTCAGGAACTGTAAAGCTATTTTAGGCACATTAAAATTTATTTTAACGAGATTCAAATCCCACAAATTATATTTTGTATTTTGATGAACTGTAAAGCCATTGTAAACAAATACAAATCATTTTATGAAAATCAAGATCGTAATAAGGACATTTTGCTTATAATAAACTCGAATAAACTTTAAGGGTATTTTAACATTAAAATAAAATTCAATAACATTGAAGACCGTATAAGCGATACTTTGCTACTTTGATAAACTTTACTGCCATTTTAATCTAACTAAAAATATTTTTAACGAGAATCAATATTAATTAATATATTTTTTGTTATTTTGGTATTTTGGTTAACTTTAAGGCCATTTTAGCAAGATTATTTTAATGAGATTTAAGATTGTATAATTGATATTTTACCATTTTAATGACATTTAAGACTATATGAACCACATTAAAAATTATTTAACGAGATTCAAGGCCGTATAGTAAATGGTATTTGCCTTTTTTATGAACTTTAAGGCCATTGTAAGTTTAACCCGATTAAAAACTAACAACATTCAAGATGGTACAAGCGACATTTGAAATCGTATAGTGGATATTACTATTCAATTTAACAGGATTGAAAATCAATTTAATGAGACTAAATAAAATTTGATCGGTACATTTTAACGAGATATAAAATAGTTTAGACCACATCAACATTACTTTAGGGAAATAAATTTTACAAAGATTAAAAGTTATACGAACGAGTCGAACGAGATCGTTTTTTAGGGAGATTAAGGGTCGTCTAAAAGAACATTTAAGGTTGGTTAACGAAACTTAGTTACTTGAACATGGATAAAAGTTATATTAAGTATACTCGTATTTGTATATTGTTTGCTACGTAATAGGACATATAAAGAAGAACTCGTTGTAATGATTCTGATGATTCAGTCGTAATTAGTGATTTACAGTAAAATATCGCAGTAATATCGATTTGAAGTGCTACAGTTTGCTTCTGCCTTTTCGATCTAGTTGACAATAAAATAGCATGCAAACAACCGCAGACATTCATTGAACAATAGGAAGCAGAGGGTGATTGGACTTCCGGCGTCAATACATATAAACACGCCGCTGTCCCCAATCTACTAATTACACACGATTACTACTGCAAAATGCACTGGTGCAGTCTTAGACTGAAAAAGCTTTCAAATGCAACTGCGAGAAAGCTCAAAGAAGAACTGAAAGCCTTTAGAAAAATACCACCCCTCTTGAATTGATAACGCGCTCTCAAACAGCATCAAAGAGGTCGGTGAAGCAGAGGGACTTTCATCCGCCTCGTCGAAGTTGCACAATTCGTCTCGACGTAACGACGTGGAAGCGTGGGCAGCATCTCCAACGTGCCCCAGAAGGTGGCTCAATTTTTGGTCAAATTTCAGAATGTGCAAGTTGTTCGTAGGCACGCCATATTTGCCGTTTAAATATTTATTGCGGCTTTTTGCCGCCTCCGGAGGTCAGTGACCATTAAAAACTTTATGAGGGTTGGACGAACGGCTCCGCGGGGAAATTTATCGCCACGGAAAAATCTAAAACAATGTTTGTTTCCTCGCGCATCCCTTTAGCGAAAACTGATAAAGGACCCATGGGGCCGGCTATTTTATGGGCGTCCTGCGATGGTTGGGCTTTGTCCATGCTAATGAAAATATGGCCGTGTCTTTCATAAAGTTAAAGGGTCATGCTAAATTAATTGTAAATGGGTATGGATGAGGGAATGAATACAGTAATCTATGGCTGAACGCCTGAAGAACTATTAGGTGCTAATGGAGGACTTATTTATGTAGGAGATGTAACAAACGTTGCAGGTCCTTATTGTACAAGGTGCCCCATTTTTTACGAGAACAAATCGGACGCCATAGCTCCGGCGGACTCTAATTTAAGATCAATTCAATTTGTATTATTCTTTGCCATGCTTGAGTAATTGATATTTTGCCATCTTGGTAACCTTTAAGAACATTGAACCAGATTAAAAATTATTTTAATAAGTTTTTAGACCATATAAGTGTTATTTTGCCATTTTCAGAAACTGTAAAGCTATTTTAAGTACATTAAAAATTATTTTAACGAGATTCCAAATCTCACAAGTGATATTTTGTCATTTTGATGATCTTTAAAGCTATTGTAAAGAAATTAAACTCATTTTAATGATAATCAAGGCCGTATAAACGATATTTTTCCAGTTTGACAAACTGCAGTTTTAACTAGTTCAACAATTATTTTAACTAGATTCAAGACCATATAAGTTATATTTTGCCATTTTGATGAACTTTAAAGCCAATTAGCCACATTCAAAATTATTTTAATGAGATTTAAGACCATATAAGTGATATTTTGCCATTTTCATGAACTTTAAAGCTTTTTAAAGCACATTAAAAATTATATTAACGAGATTGAAATCTTGCAAGTGATATTTTTTCAATTTGATGAACTTTAAAGCTGTAAACAAATAAAAATCATTTTAATTCATACCTCTATAATAATGCAGAACACTACATGCCGTGTTAAACGGGAAAAAGTACCATGGTTGCATTCGACGGTTACTATTTTCGGGTTTTTGTAAACAAACTTCCCATTACTTTTAATAGCAATATTAACATACAAAACAATTACTTATTATTGGTTGTGTTTTTTAAAACTATGAACACAAGTACGTTTCATTTAATGATACAGAGGGTTTATTATTTCCTTGCTGAATGAACCCAAACAGTCCGTTAAACCCACTTTTACAAATCAATCTTCCGAGTTCGCCGGCCGATGCAAGTTTAGGTGGCATTCATAACAGCAAGATCTGCGTGCATCTCATACTAACGCGCAAAACTTTAAATGCGGCTACATCTAGTTTTAATGATAATCAAGATCGTAAAAACGATATTTCGCATTATGATAAACATTAAGACCATTTTAACCACATTAAAATAAAATTTAACAACACTGAAGACCGTATAAGCGATATTTTGCCAGTTTGACAAACTGCAATTTTAACTAGATGAAAAATTATTTTAACGAGATTCAAGACCATGAGTTATATTTTGTCATTTTCATGAACTTTACAGCCAATTAGCCACATTCAAAATTATTTTAATGAGATTGAAGACCATATAAGTGATATTTTGCCATTTTCATGAACTTTAAAGCTATTTTAAGTACATTAAAAATTATTTTAACGAGATTAAAAATCTCACAAGTGATATTTTGTCATTTTGATGAACTTTAAAGCCATTGTAAACAAATCAAAAGCATTTTAATGAAAATTCAAGATCGCTTAACCACATTAAAATACAATTTAACAACACTGAAGACCGTATAAGCGATATTTTGCCAGTATGACAAACTAAACTTTTAACAAGATTCAAAATCTCACAAGTGACAATATGACAAACTTTACTGCAATTTTAACTAAATTAAAAAATATTTTAATGAGGTTCAAGGTTGAGTAATTGATATTTTGCCATCTTGTCATCACGCTTTTCATTTAGTTAGAATTATTCATAGACACGTTTGATACTATGTCAAAACAATTACTCTTATTTACAACTATATCCAACTTAAATTGAAACAGCGCCGAAAGACTAATAAAACTTTGCCACTCATCTGGTCAGCATTTCGTATGAACCAGATCCGTGTCTTATTGAAATAATAAAGCTCGTTGGTAAAATGTAAAAAAAACAAATATTAAAAACCAATTTAGTTACGTTATTCAATAGCATTGAAACCACTATCACTAATTGTGTTATATTGAAATTTTCGCCATCAGAAAAAGCATCAAACAATCAGAAACACTACAAACATGTACGCTTAATCTCCAACAACGTTGCATTATTGCTTTCGAAGCTGCAAGGTTGAGCAAACTACAATTACAAGCTGCTCGGAAGCCAATTTCTAATTCAATTAAGATTTACGGACATACACTTCGCAATAAACAGTAGTCAGCGGGCGCTAATTTAAAAATAAAGTTGAATGAACAGCTCACGAAAGGCGCCCAGCCCTCCCAGAATTAAATTAAAACTCCGCTTACGCAGGTGTACCAAACGCAAGTATCGTGTAAAATACTACGGCATTGTTTTGGTTGTGTTTTAATCTATTTCCACCGCGCTAAAAATAATGCGTTGTTAGGCAACACGCCAGCTGTGCATCGCTTCGGGGTGTGGAAAGCACCGAGGAAATGGAAAAACTTTGAAGAATGTGGCGATCATATGTTTGTGAAATATTTGTAGCAGAATCTGAACTGAAATATCGGTAACTTCAAGTTAAAGATTGTACGATTGTAGGTTAAATGGTTACAATGGATGAAACTTGGGTTCACTATGATCTGAAAACAAAACCACACTTGATGAAATAGAAACACTTTGGCTTGACTTGCTCCAATACCAAAATCAGCAGGAAAAGGTTTTATTTTCTGGAATTAGGTCCACTATGGAGAGCATTACGCGAATTGATTAACTCAAAGAGCAGCAAATTGCCGAAAAAGACGACGAATTTTTCGAAAGCTGTGGTGCTTTCCCAAACAATGCATGGCCTAGGAAGTGCAGAGTGCAGGATACATTTGTCTGTATATTTTCATAAAGTTCTAGAAATGTTGCCTACTGATCATCTGAAATACTGGGAAATTTTATACGTCGGAAAGATCAGAATCCTACAAAGTTATGCCTTAAGAAGCTGTTCATGTTCGTCTTGGGACATTCCGTATCTTAAAAAAATACTTCTGGAGCAGCTTAAAGCTCAATTATTATAAAGATGAACGATTCATAGGGTAGACAACGAGACACGCTATTAATGAGGTTAGATTAGATCAGGGGAGGATATTAAACAAGCGACCCTCATAAAGATACAAATCGACAATACCGGATTCCTTCATAAACGTCGTAATAGCCATCTAAATTGCTGAAATACAAAGGGACTTTACTGCTATAAAATCGTTTTAAAATCCCGGAATCTCCAGGAAATCTAGGTATTTATACGCCTGGAATGTGTGTCAGAAATAGTGTGGCAGTCTGGGGCAAATGCAACTAATTATCGTTGTATACAGACGCCGCGACCAACCACATGCCGGAATTTAGCCTATTTATATTCGTTTTTTAATTTTAAAAAATTAACTGAAGAAGAAATAGCAGAGTAAAGTTCGAACAAGCAAAGCCAATGGCAAACAGCCCTACTGTATTTGACTTATACGTACAGGTTTTGTCAAATGTCTTCACCTTCAGTGTTTGAAAACATCTGGAGCTTTCTCAAGTTTCGTGTAAACCCTTCTTTCTGTATCTACAACATCAGCGTTTTAAAAACCCTCTGAAGTTTTTCGGGTAAACCCTTCTTTATCTCTGGTTATATTAGTGTTTTCAACCAATCTCGACCCTTTGAACTCTCGTGTAAATCCTTCTTTATCCCTTCCGTAATAGGGTTTTGTACAAATCTCAAAGTCTCTGAACTCTCTGTAAACCATACGTTATATCCCCATTATAGTAGTGCTCTGAACTCTCGTGTAAATCGTTCTTTATATCCCTATCATCTTAGCGTTTTGAACACATTTTGAACCCTCTGAACCCTCGTGTAAACCTTTCTTTATACTCCTACTATATTCGTGCTTTGAACATATCTTGAACTCTCGTGTAAACCCTTCTTGCTATCCCTACTGTATCAGTGTTTTGAAAACATTTGAAACCCTCCGAAGTTTCATGTAAACCCTTCTTTATCCCTGCTATATTAGTGTTTTAAAAGCAACTCGAACCCTCAGAACTCGCGTGCAAATGCTTCTCTATATCACTACTATATTGGTGTTTAGAACACATCCCAATTGCTCTGAATACTCGTGTAGACCTTTCGTTATGTCCCTATTATATAATTTGTTTCAATATATTTTCGAACCATCTGAACTCTCGGGTAAATCCTTTTTTATATTCCTACTATATTAATGTTTTGAACACATCCCGAACCCTCTGAAATCTCTTGTAATTCTTCCTCGATATCCCTATTATCTATATTAGTTTTTTGCACATATCTAGAACCCTCTGAACTCTCGTGTAAGCCATCCGTTACATCCCTTATTATCACTATTAGTGTTTTGAACACATCTCGAACCCTCTGGATTCTCTGTAGTCCTTCCTCGATATCCCTTATTATCTATATTAGTGCTTTGAACACATCTTGAACCCTCTGAATGATGTTGTATGCCCTCCTCTACATCCCTATTATCTATATTAGTATTATGCACACATCTTGAACGATCTGAAATCTCGTGTAAGCCCTCCTCTACATCCCCTATTATCTATATTAATGTTTTAAACACATCTCAAACCCTCTGAATTTCCTTGTAAGCTCTCCTCTACATCCCTATTATCTACCTATATTAGTTTTATGCACACATCTTGAACCCTCTGATCTCTCATGTAAGCCCTCCGTTACAGTCCCTATTATCTATATTAGTGTTTTAACACATCTAGAACCCCCTGAATTCTCTTCTAAGCCCTCCTTTACATCCCTATTATCTATATTAGTTTTTTGCAGTGATTTTGAACACTCTGAATTCTCGTGCAAGCCTTCCTCTACATCCCCTATTATCTATATTAGTGTTCTGAACACATCTCGATCCCTTTGAATACTCTCGTAGACCCTCCTCTACATCCCTATTATCTATATTAGTTTTTTATACTCATCTTGAACCTTTGAACTCTTGTGTGAGCTCTCCGTTACAGCCCTATTATCTATTTTAGTGTTTTGAACACATCTAGAACCCTCTGAATTATCTTGTAAGCCCTCCTTTACATCCCTTTTATATATCTTAGTTTTGTGCACACATCTTGAACCCTCTGAACTCTCGTGTAAGCGCTCCGTTACAGCCCCTCTTATCTATATTAGTGTTTTGAACACATCTAGAACCCTCTGAATTATCTTGTAAGCCCTCCTTTACATTCTTTTTATCTATATTAGTGTTTTGAACACATCTAGAACCCTCTGAATTATCTTGTAAGGCCTTCTTTACATCCCTTCTATCTATATTAGTTTTTGCACACATCTTGAACCCTATGAACTCTCGTGTAAGCCCTCCGTTATAGCCCCTATTATCTATATTAGTATTTTGAACACCTAGAACCCTCTGAATTATCTTGTAAGCCCTCCTTTACATTCTTTTTATCTATATTAGTGTTTTGAACACATATTGAACCCTCTGAATTATCTTGTAAGGCCTTCTTTACATCCCTTTTATCTATATTACTTTTTTCACACATCTTAAACCCTCTGAACTCTCGTGTAAGCCCTCCGTTACAACCCCTATTATCTATATTAGTGTTTTGAATACCTAGAACCCTCTGAATTATCTCGTAAGGCCTCCTTTACGTTCTTTTTATCTATATTAGTGTTTTGAACACATCTAGAACCCTCTGAATTATCTTGTAAGGCCTTCTTTACATCCCTTTTATCTATATTAGTTTTTGACACATCTTGAACCCTCTAAACTCTCGTGTAAGCCCTCCGTTACAGCCCCTCTTATCTATATTAGTGTTTTTAACACATCTAGAACTCTCAGAATTCTTTTATAAGCCCTCCTCTACATTCTTTTTATCTATATTAGTGTTTTTAACACATCTATAACCCTCTGAATTATCTTGTAATCCCTCCTTTACATCCCTTCTATCTATATTAGTTTTTTACACACATCTTGAACTCTATGAACTCTCGTGTAAGCCCTCCGTTACAGCCCCTATTATCTATATTAGTGTTTTGAACACATTTCGAACGCTTTAAATTCTCTTGTAAGCCCTGCTCTACATCCCTATTATCTATATTAGTTTTTCACACATCTTGAACCCTCTGAACTCTCGTGTAAGCCCTCCGTTACAGCCCCTCTTATCTATATTAGTGTTTTGAACACATCTACCACCCTCTGAATTCTCTTGTAAGCCATCCTCTACGTCCCTATTATCTATATTAGTATTTTGAACACATCTCGAACCCTCTGTGCTCTAGTATAGACCATCGTACGTATATCAGAATGCTACACCATATTGCAATATATTGACTTGATGCTGCCAAGTGCCACGTTTTTTCTTCCGTTATAAATAATCTTGCATGCGATAAAAGCATCGTCTAAGAGTTAGCCCGTTATTTCAGCCTGATTATCTTCAAATATTACTTATTGCCCATTATCACAACGACATCAATCAAGAGCGTTAACGAACTCGGAATCGGTTCCATCTCTAGAGCACACGATTTTTCAGAAGAACGACCGCTATAAGCGGCGTTTAACTGTCATTTTTCACATTAAGTGGCCCGGAATGACGAAATAAATTTGAATCTTAGGTCCGGCCTTAAAACTGACAAGCACGACTTGAAAGAATGCCGCTATTATTGCTGAGTCGCGTCATAAATCCTTTGACAAACTTGCGCAATCCTAAAAGTCCGGCTTTTACATATTGTTGATGTATCCAACATATAACTAGGGAAACGCGTTAAGCTTCTAGGAGATCGCCTTCTGTCTTTTGAGTTAAATAAGGCAAATAAAGCAAGTGCCCACCCACATGCACAAGTCTACGGTAAAAAACAATCCGTCAGTCGACCGTTTTAGAAGGTTAAAAATACACCTCCATACGTAATTTACATGACAGTTTTGAAGTGGCTGCATACTGAGACTTCAATTACACTTATTAAGCCAAAATTACAAGAGCTCATCGACCTTTTTATAGTGAAATGTATATGGATTGTCTTCTAGGTGTTGTGTTAAGTTTTGTATCCTCTGTAAACAATAAAAGGTACTATATGGACGTCAAAGAAGAAGTTTCTGTTATTGTATGATTTGTATCCACAACTATTTTCACGTTTTCCACATTCCACCTCATGTGAAAAAACACGTGGTAACCACACAAGCGAAAGGTTTGAAAAACGACCGAAGATGACGGCAATATTTTTCCTGCACTATTAATACGCCATCGGGAAAACCTCGTTTCGTGTATTCGGCGATATTACCTTTATAAATTTAGTTTCACCTCCGTTTTGCTGTGGGATTTTGTGTGTTGAGAAATCGAATTGGGCGACCGCCAGGACAGTTTTCCGGAAAACTCAATGCCACGCCGAATAAAACTAAAATTAGTTTAATGGGTTGCTGCCGAGTATATTTTAAAAATCTTGTTTTCTCGGTAAAATAAATCGGGAGCCACCTGCATTTTCATAGAATGTTCTGATGAATCTGAATTTTGCATTTGTTTTTATGTTTATTTATAGAATACTGGAGCAGGCCATCGCTTTAATTTATGAAAATTAAAACTTTGCTAAAAAGTATAGCGGGTGGTAGACAACTGTTTTATTTTCTATGGGAGAAACTAAGGTTCAATTGCCAAAATCAGTACTCAATGATGTCTCGTTAAAATGGGATTATGTGCCGGTGCATTATCCTGCGGAAAATTGCATTTTGTTGCAAATTCTATAGTAAACAATTATCATTATCGACCACTGGTATTGTTGAAAAATCAACAATTCAAGCAAACTTTACCATTGTTTAAAACCTCTACGCGCTGAAAATTTCGCGCTGATTTTTCGCCCATCAATCAATCTTTCGACTTACCGGCGTGGTGTACAGCTTCTTGAGCTCCTCGTAGAGCCACATCTCTACGGCGAGCCTCTTCCGGATGAGGCTCATCTGGTGGTTACCGTACTTGGCGGTCAGAAACTTCTCCCGGCGCTCTTTGACCTCGCTCTTGTCGCTGAAGTTGACGTGGAGCCCCGCCTTGGCTGGCGACCTCTCGGAGCGGACGTCGTGCGCGAGGATGCCAGTAGGCGCGCTGGTCCCGTTCGTGTAGCCGCCCGCACTTACACCGCACTCCATCTTTACCGGGTGCTTCTGGAAAGAAAATTTCTATAAGTAATTGCTCAATGGGGAAAAGACATTACAATAGCGCCGCTATATTATCAGGTTATAACTGCTACATTGATTACTCAAATTTTATACATCTAAATACACTTCTAAAGCATTTAATATTAAGCCTGAATTGAAATACGATTGGAAAATTACTATCAGACATTTTTTTAAATAAAGGTTCTTGCCAGTGTGAATTAACACGCAGTTTTTTATCGCCGATATCTCATAAGGCAACATGTACTTGGTCTTTAACGTACATATATACTGCTCTTAAATGCCAGTCTACAAAAAATTGAAACTTCAATTACCAGTTTCGAGGCAGTTCCCGCCGTGATGTTAGGATAATCCTTAATCGTAACACCACGGTTCCAGCATCATCAGATGGGTGCGTTGGTAACTGCAATACACCATGGAATTTATAAAATGATGTCTAAAAATTTGCTTCTGCATATTTAAATAACGTCCTGGGCTATGCTATATCGCAAGAAAATATCTCCCATTTCTTCACGTATCAATAACATCTCTAAAACACACATGGTTTTTCACCACTGTGAAAGGATAATGTAGTTTTAATTTATAAACAATTACAGGTGCAAAATGTAAATAAATGAAAGTACGCTATGTGCAACATATAATTACTTCAAAAACGCAATCCACCGGATGCTCGGTTTCCTAGCGATCCTTGTGTCCACGTAACGTGTGCCCAAGAAAAGACTTTCCTGTTTCCTGTCGACATGTAATGTAGAAGCTGGAGATTGAGATCTCGAAAGAGTAACTGTCTCGCTGGTACATTTGTTTCTCGAGGGTTATAAAGACATGTTAAGATACTTAGGTGATAAATATTCATGGCGGGAGTTTCTTTTAACGCGCGGAGATTTAAATCTTATATGGAAACGAAACAATAACGCTATTTTTGCACTGCCTCTGATCTGTGGACTAAATCTGGGCCTGTTTTTTGTTATTGTCGACTTTTCCGCACATTTTTTAGCGCAAGGCCGAGCGCCTCCTAACCTAAATTGGAGCTAATTGAATTTGGCTCATCCTCGTTAGTTTCTGCAAACCCAGATTCAACGCGTTCTTTATGAAACCAAATGTGAATTAACTATGCCAGTTTCTCGCCTACTACTATTAAATTACAATCAAACATAAGAAATATTGTTGTCGCACAAACATAATTAGAATAGACTGTATAGGTAGATGACCGAACAAAATTAAACTCATTCGGTAGCATTTGAAAGTGGAAATGTAAAAAATAGCTCGAATGGCTCTAATCATTTACGCATTAATCAGCAGTTCTCAAACAGTAGCTATAGGGCCTTCAAATAATGTTTGTTCTAACCTGTAAACGTACATTTTCATATGATTTTGACTGGTATAGTTTAGCATTTAGAACAGCTGTACAAAAAGATCATAATTAAACTACAGGAATTGCAAGGTCCCTTTTTCGTGACACCGCCATAGCTTTCAGAAGTAATTTTACGGTTGTGAAGACGCTTCTGTAGTGCTTAAACCCTCCGGGTTCCGCATTTCGTTATCGTTAATTGAGTTACTGTCAGGCTCGGACAGCCCAAATTTTTCCGTTGGCTTGGTTTCTTTTCAACGCTGGCTAAATTGTAATAGTTTCGCCTCTTTTGTTTCGTAATATACATTTATGCGGTTTACATAGATGTATTGGTAATTGTTGCCCTAACGCACGCCCGGTTTGAGTTTTCCCCATCTGGGAAAGCTAAACGTCATTTTAACAAAGTTAATTTATGATAGAATTTAATACCGTGATTAGCCCCCTCCCCATCGTAGAAAACTACCTTACGCTCCGGCTGCTCGCTAATTATTTTGCTTGTCTTTCTGTGTGTTCAATAGAACGTGTAAATTTTAGTGTAATAATGCAGAGGTAATGTGAGCACAGAGCAGATGAGAGTAAGGTAAGCTCATACAGCAAATACTCTACGAATTTTCACGATGTCTAAGACGCCTCTTTCCGAGTTGGGAATATCGCAAACATCTTCACGCTGGAGTAAAAAACTCAGCGGTGCCTAAATAACAATAATCGCATTCTACGTCTTTATCAAATTGACTTTTATATCTAAACACCTACGCCGTCAGAATGCAACCCTGTCCATGTCCCAATGAAGCAACGTGTGTACTTTTCAGATTTTTTACAGATAATAATTAGCCTATTACCCGTAACATCATATTAGATGAATGGAAATACAAAGTCTCAGTGGAGAGTACATATCTTAAACGATTGTGAGACCAGATAACCGCTTATCTACGTTACTATTCAATTTGACATTGGCGAAAAAATAGTAACGAATGTCCATAACAATGGAAAGGGGGCTTGATATACGAGTTAATAAAGAAAAGAGCAAATTCTCGTCAATGACAAAAGAAACACACATAACTATAGAAAACTTCAATTTCTATTATGTAGATTCATTCAAATATTTCGGTTCTGCTGTAAATCAAGACAATAATATAGAGGAAAAATGTGAAAAATATTACTGCAAGAAAACAAGCCATTTCTCACTAAACATCTATTTAGATTGAAGGGGTTACGTTGCCCTGTGGAAGTTCGTTTACTCTGGGTAATACCAAATGATACACAGTATTGACAATATGAACACCTATTTTGATTTGAGAACAAGAATAAATCAACACACACGAACATAACAGTTTAGTACACTTTACTAAATTAGCGAAAATGCTAAGCTCACCGCATGAGTGTGCTCAACGTAGATCTTAGAAGCACAAGTGCACAGTGCCAACATTGACCGAAATGCGTTAAGCGGGCGAATGGACTGGAATCTGACAAAGTTCTTCAATGCTTAATGTCTGAATACAGACTAATCCAAGACCGTCTCCAAATTATACAGCCCTGTTTACACAAATAGAAGGGGTTATAATTTAACGGTTGCCTGAAAGAATCCGAAGCATTCTTGAGATGCCATGCACTATTGTCCAGCGTCTAGAAAGCTAGGATCTCGGAATTCGATTTCTACTGCGGACTTTCCGGCCAGTTACGTCAATAGGTACGCGGATGGCCACTTGATTCTGTTGCATCTCGCAGATGGCGTAATTATACCGCTTCTTAAATGGTGTCCTTTGCATTCATAAGGGTTGAACATGCTTCTGCTGCAACGTCTCCGAATGCCCGCAGTTTAAGAGATAGTGCAGTTTCGTTGGAATGCATATTTTGAATGGCTTATCGAGTAAGTAATCTGTCAACACGTGATGTACGCGCGAGACACAACTCAGTTTTTGACGTTAGATATTCTGCTTTACATCGCGCCACGTTTTAAATCGAACACCCACTGAGTTAGTTAGCACAGGTACAACAAAGAGTTTCCCTTTTTATTGAAGCATTTTTGTGTCCTTGGCAAGGCGAGTTATGTTTGCTCCGCTACAAGATCATCATCACTATCAAGACCCACTAAAATTAAATTGTACAAAACAATTAAACGACCCTTAGTAATTAATTGTAGAAGTGAAACCAAATACACTACAATTAGGATAAAATTGGTGAAATATTTTTGAAATAAAAATATTAAAAGAAATAGTAGGTGTTAAAACAAATTTAGTAAGAAGCAGTAGAAAGGAATAGACAGGAATAAGGAAGGTTTGTTGAATCAGCGAAAGAGCGGTTAGCGACAGCGCCGAAGACGAAGAAAGAGATTGAAAAGGTTTTGATCATTTCATTAATAACAACACAACAGCCAAATCCCCAAATTATTATCAAAGTGGCGCACCCAGCACCCTTGAAACTATCTCCACAAATTTAAACGACGTCCAGGAAATGTGTTTCGCATCCAGATAGGGGCTAAGAAAAGTTCTTGGAAAACAGTGGGCGCTAAGCGGAAGAACGAAGGTTCTGCTTATCTTGCAGCAAAAGAGTTATGGGAATGTCGTGTCTAATTATATTAATCCACCGCCAGGCTTCGCATTGAGGAGAGGCGGGAAAACTGCGCTAGAACTGAAATTTTCACGATGCTGCTAATTACTAATCGATGGGGTTATTGCGATGTCACTGACCCATATACAGCTCACAAGCGAACTCCGACGGCAAATGCGACTTGTGCCACAAATTGATTCCGTCTGATCAGGAAGTAGGACTTTTGGGAATGATATTAAAGTTTTATCAAGCAGGCTTTTCTGATTGTTGTTTAGTTCATAACCGTAGCTTCTTAAATTTTGCTTTTGGAAATGGAATTTTGCTAGCTGTGTTAAGATTATTTTTTGTTCATAAAGATGTAAAAAAATAGACATAAACACCCCAAAATCAATCTTCACCTAAACCTGCCGATAGTTCTATCTTAAGCTTAAATTCCTGTTGATTGTAGATTCAATTTATTGGGTTTATGGGTAGTTTCAAAAGTGACAGCCAGGTACAGCCTTTTTCAAAGATCCAGGAGGCGACGCTTCCAAGCGAAGGTTGTGAGGCGTGTTACATAGCAACCCGCAACAATGGTGACAACTCTTGCAAAGACTGTGCATGTATTGCCATAATTATAATTTCATTAAAATCTTCAACTTCTGCCCAATAAATTTAAATAACCGAACTACAAACAGAATGTATCGTCCCTCATAATACATACACAAGTTCGTTTATAACGTACAATCATTTGTAATCGAGAACAATGCTTCCATGCGAAGTTCTGCAGAGGTTTTGCTCGTCTGTCGCTGGCCAAATTTCAGGCTTGTTAATTTGTCTTGCGGATAATTTGTCCCCGTAACCATTATCTGGTCTGGAACAATGGATGGTCCGGCCCCTTTCACACACCTGTTTGCCACTGGCGGTGCCTTTGCTTAGCGAATTTGTTCCGGGAAGAGCGTGGAAATGCTGGGCGCAGCATCTTCACAGAGCTTTGCCCAGTTTTTGTGCCTTTGGAGATTAACGCGAAGTGTTTGTCTGTAGTCACGTAATTTCGCACGGAATTAGTCAGATTTGGACTGACCAAACGCTCTACGAGAACGTTAGCAATACGCTCAAGAATATTTATACATATATCAATTATTAACAGACTGCAAGCTGCTGTAAAAATTCAGAGAACAATTATAAAATGAACCTTGAGAAACGACAAAAGCAAGTAATTAATTACAACCAAAACATTAAATATATTAATTAAAATTTTAACATATCTCATCTTCAGTTTAGAAAATTGTGTCCTACATGATTTACGGGTCAGAGGACAACCGTGTTAGTGTTTTTATGGAAGAACCGTGAATTATATTATTTTCCGTTTGAAATAAAAAATAGAAAACTAACTAAAATTTCTCAATGGTTACGTTATGTCGAGCTGGAGTAGGTTTGTCCACGCCATTTACAATATGAAAGTTATAACTGGGTTAACTTAACGTAGATTAAGTTACGCTGGGTTAAGTTACATCAGGTTACTCAAGTTGAAATTAGGTGAAGTAAGGTACATGGGTTAGGCTGGGCGAGTAGAGCAAGTTACTGAAGAAATACCCTAGAAACGATTGCTGTAACAAAGGAAACTATGAAAATTATACCTCAGATGGCGTATTTTAGGTATATACCTGCATTGTAGAACCGGCCTCAAGTCAGTTAAATAAATTATATTAAATTAGGTTTGGTTAGCTTAGATTTGGGTACGCTGGGTTAAGTTACAGCAGGTTAGTCAAACTGATTACGCGAGTTCCGTTAGATTAGGCGAAGTTAGATTAGATGAGTGAAGCTAAGCAAGCAAGGTTAGAGACTGTAAGTTAAGGTTAAGGTACGTGGATTAGATTAGATAAAGTCAGCCTAGTCAAGTTGAGTTGTATTAGGTAAGTTATGTTAGATAAGGTAAAGTTAGGTCCGATGAGTTCGATTGGGTGAGTAAGTTAAGTGGATTAGATTAGGTTGGGTTAAGTTGAGTCGCATTATGTTAGGTTAGCTGGAATTGAGTTGTACTGAGTTTAGTTGGGTCGAGTTAATCAAGAAGAGTTAAATTAGGTGAATTGTTAGGTTATGAAAAGCTAGGTTAGATAACTTCAGTTAGATTCAGTTATGCGAGCTAGATTGGATTACGATAGATTACTTATGTTAAATAAATTTCTCTAGTAAATCAATTATTAGGATTAGGACAATTCAAATACCTACAACTTTCATTATATGTTATTATTATATCTGTATCAACAGCATGAGCTTAAGAGACTTACGTAAAGAGACATGGAATAATAGAATGAAAGACGAACATAAAGAAGAAGTGACAACGGTAGCAGAAACTCAGTTCTCTGATGTTTGGTTAGGTTGGGCGAATTAAGAGAATAGGACTACTTCAACTGCGTTAGGTTTAGTAACGTTGAGTTAGATCACGAGTTAAGTAATGTTTGTTAGGTTAGCTCTTCTTCTTCATTACGACAAACTGACTTTTTAACCCATGAAGCGTTATGTTAGATAAGTCAAGTTAAATTAAGTTAGGCTGCTTGAGGTCACGCTGCGTTAGATTGAATTCTTACAATTTGAAAGTGCCACTTACTAAATTTTTGCCAGATATCACAGCAGATTCAACAAGCTCAAACGCCGTAATTCGTTGTGGATCACGTATATAATTTAGTAGCTTTTGTATTTTCGAGCAGCTAGCGTTTACCTTTAAAACCTAAAGGATTCTCACTTTTGCTTCTGAAGCTACACGGCGTGTTTCTACGGGACCTTTTTGAGTGACGATTTACGCGTGGATTTCTCCCGACGAAACTGTCCTCACACGGCACTCTTGGTCGTGTTGTTGGATTGCTGCAGCCTCCTAATTACTTCTGGATAGGTTCTTTTCTTGAAGCAAAATGTCCAGGGGTCGCCTACGCTCTAAGGTAGCATGCGACTTTATCTCTGTTTTTTTCACGTCTTCTTCGCTTTTGGTTTCGTTATCTGGTTGATGTGTCTGCAACTGTACGTTACCGCTTCGATACGTCTGCGTAAGAGCAAGGACTCTGTGTCCAATGCCAAGGAAAAATCCCGGGGATGCGTGAAATAGCAACACTCACCCGCTGGGCCAATGTCACGTCATTTCGATTACTCTAATTGTCTCGGTACCTAGCAGCGTACCTTAAGCTTCCACGTGAAATGCCTTGTTTACTTGATTACGCCCGTTCGAGAAAATGCTATACACAGATCTAAAGTTTTAATTTTCCTCTCATAAGTGGAATGCGACCATTAGTCCTTTCCTGGTTGAACCTTTTATATTTATATAAACCTTACTGCCCGTGAATGATTACTCAGCACCCACCGTTTATCATTTCTTTTGCTGTGTAAGCCTTTCGATTCCCTATTACGTTTTCATTTTTAACAGGAATAGTAAATGGGTTAAGCTGACTATATACAGTCACTCGCGTTATTCACAGATATAGCAATGATTGTGTGTTGAAAACTACCGATAATATTATTAATTCTTTGTACAAAAGCATTGCGTTCGAGGAGGCCTTTCCGGCGACGGCATCCGTGATCAACCTAATTTGTAGTTTTGGTTGAGTGCTAATCGAAGCTTTTCATACATCGCTCTCTAAGTTCTGGTCCGTTTCGCGTTTGCGAATCCAGTATTATTATTCTCCTTATGTGCTATTAATGCCCTTTTTGCATTACTGTTGGTGTTGTGAATAAACGCATTGTTGATGTTTTACACTAGTCATTGTTGTTACTTTCCTATGTGTATTAGTTATCTCCTTTTAACCTATTGTCGCAACTCATCTACGTCGCATGGTTCGGCGGAGCATGACACGGAAAGTTGCTGAACGTGGCGCCCTTATCCGACACTCTGATTACGCTTGTTGTTTAGGATACTGAAAGTAACGACGTCGATATCGGTTACTATAGTATATGAATATAAAATTAGATTAGGTTAGAGATTACGATACGTCGGATGAGTTAGGTTTGGTACATTATTAGAGGTTATTAGGACGTTTATTACATTTATTTCATGTTTTTTACATCACGATAGAAATTTGCGACCACGTGGTTTCGCAATTAAAGAGAAAAAACTCTTCTAACGATATCTAATATCCATTTAAAAAGTTATCATTTTATTTGTGCAGTTAGAATGGGCGTTAATTGAAAACCCTTCTGGTTGGTCGACTAGTATCCAGATTGATACAGTATTAACACATATTTCTTACACAACTCCTTTTTGGTTCTTATACTTATTAACAAATCTCAAGGTGCTACACCAAAATATCTCCTGCGGCTTTAGATAGAAGACAGCAGCGGCAGACAATCTTGAATACTAATCAGAAATGATCACGACCTTTCGATTATCAGACAATATGAAGAGAGAGAAAAGATCTATATCATGAACATTTGTCTTACAATTCAGCACGCCATGATCTATGTTAATCGAATATTTTTGTTTATAGTTGCGTTCATAATACTTGCATTAAAGTAATGAGATATAACCAGGCCATCTAAACAAGTTAATAAACCGATCTTCAGCATTCTGGTTGGGCTTGAAATAAATTTCCTATGCAAATTGCCGCTCCATTTTCAAAACTACGGAGAATGTCCATCATTCCACCCCATTACATTTTCGTGCAGTAAAACAGTCGCCCATGGGTGTGGAACGCTTTGGATTCATTGCTCCCTGAAATTTCATAATTAGTTTGGCAGCAACGAGTTTTTTAACCTTCGCGTTTCCGTCACCAGTATTTTCCAAATACGAATTTCGCTGCCCAAACGCACTTTAATGAAGAGCAAAAAGGCTCGTTTGGGGCCGCCAGTCATGCATATAATCGCGTTCAATGAGCCAGGAGGTGTATATAAAATTTGAAGTAACTCCCGTGGCATATGATTCTAATTCCGGTTTAACGCGCTGGTAGGCCGCGTTATTTTTAAACGAGTTTCCTTCCATCTCTTCCTGCAGACGACCAGAACGACCTTCATGGACAACCGGAAAAATTACAATTCAGCCGGGCCCGCGTTTGTAAGCAGCGGCAGGAATCTTGAATAAAGCCGGCCGAAATTAATCGAAGATCCAGGGTCGCAAACATGTAAACAAACTCGGAGGGCACGGCAAATTCGAATTACAATTTTCCAATTCGGATCTTGGATGCTTCGCATATGTAGATTGATTATGCTATCATACTTTTTTTTTCAAGGAAAACAACTTTATTTTAAGAGACTACGGTTGATTAATGAAAATGAATTTTTGTAACATACTGTATCTTTCATATGTTATGTCAAACTAGAGTGTGCAAGGTTAGAATGTGAAACATTTTTTACAATATTTGTAGTACAGTCCCCACTGCAACTCAAATATAATCGAATGTAATAATTAATAAATATCAATAATATCTGATCGCCAGGATAATATCTGTAAAGCATGCATTGCCCGTCAAACATGTCAAATTAAAGTGTACAAGGGTTAGAACTGTCAAACATTTTTGCAATTGTTAGTAATTGTAGTACAGGCTGTAACTCATATAACGGGTGTTCATAAACAGTCGTCATCCCAGTAGGTTTTGACTTCAGAAACGTATGTCTATTAAAATTGAGAAAAAATGCGCTATGGCAGTACTCAATGACGTTTCATTGTGTTGCACGAATTAATCAAAGACATAACATTTTGTTTTTCAAAGCAACTGGGATGACCACTTTTTATGAACACCCGTTATAATCAAATGTAATATCAGATGGACAAGATGTGTAAAGCATGCTTTACTTATCAAACATGTCAAATTAAAGTGTGCAAGGTTAAAACTGTCAAACCTGTTTACAACTGTTAGCAATTGTAGTACAGAATTCACTGAAACTCAGAAGTTATACCAAATATGATAAATATCTGATCGACAAGAAAATAGTGTAAAACATGCTTTACCTGTCAAATATATCAAATTAAAGTGTGCAACGTTAGAACTGTCAATTTTTTACAATTGTACGTATTTGTAGTACAGGCTCCACTGCAACTCGGATGTAATCCAATATAATAAAAACTGATCGACAAAAATGTGTGTAAAGCATGCTTTATCTGTCAAATATGTGAAATTAAAATGTGCAAGTTTAAAACTGTCAAATATTTTTACAATTGTGACTATTCGTAGTACAAGCTTCACTTCTACTCAGATGTAGTGCAATATAATAAATATCCGATCGACAAGAAAAAGAAAATATGTGTAAAGCATGCATTTTAATCAAGTAAATATGTTAAATTAAATTGTGCAAGATTAGAACTGCCAAACATTTTTACAATATTGTTTGTATTTGTAATACATACTCCATTGCATCTCAGATGTAATTGAATATAATAAGTATGAGATCGATAAGAAAATGTATCATAACCCAATCCAGGTCACACAACTGAACCTAATCTAACTGAAGTTATCTAACCTTGCTTTCCCTAACTAACAAAAGTCACATAATTTAACTCATCTTTATTAACCCGACTGAACTAAACTCATCTAATCGAACTCATCGCAGCTAACTTTACATTATCTAACATAACTTACTTAATGTAATTCAACTTGACTAGACTGATTTTACTTAATCTAATCCACGTAACGTAACCTTAACTTACCGTCTCTATCCTTGCTTGCTTAGCTTCACTGCTCTAATCCAACTTTATCTAATCTAACGGAACTCGCGTTATCAGTTTGACTAACCTGCTGTAACTTAATCTAGCGCAACCAAATCTAAGCTAACCAAACCTAATTTTATAGAATTTATTTAACTGACAGCTGAACTTCGTAATTGTCAAGGACGGAAAATCGGTCTCTTTCTTTCGTCTTTCTTATTTCTTGCGGTTGTTTTTTTACCCTGTACAATACTGTTTCTTAGGAACATGATCTAACTCAATGCGTCTTAACCTAACGTACGAAATTTAACCTAATGTAACGTAGTTTAATTTGCTTTTCTCGCCCAGCCTAACTCATTTAACCTTACTTCACCTAATCTCAACAACTTGAGTAACCTGATGTAACTTGACCCAGCGTAACATAACCTAGTTATAACTTTCCTATTGTAACTGACTTCTACCTAATCCAGCTCAATATAACTTAATATAACCAGTTGTCCTCCTGTAAATCATTTAGCACACAATTTTCTACACTGAAAATGAGATATATGTTCCAATTTGAAATACATTTATTAATTATTTGGTTGTAATTACTTGATTTTGTCGTGTATAAAAGTCTATTTTCTAATTGTTATCTGAATTTTTACAAAACGAGCAGCCTGCAGTCTGTAATAATTGATTAGAATATAAATATTCTTGAGCGTATTGCTAACGTTCTGTCAAATTTGTGAAATTAACGTGTACAACGCTAGATTTGTCAAGTTTTTTACAATTGTACGTATTTATAGTACATCCTCCACTGAATCTAGGATATAATAGAATGTAATAAGTATCTGATCGATAAGAAAATGTGTAAAGCATGTTTTACCTGTCAAATATGTCAAATTAAAGTGTACAAGGTTAGAACTGTGGATCATTTTTGCAATTGTATGTATTTGTAGAAGAAGCTGCAACTCAGATATAATCCAATATAATAAATATCTGATCGACAAGAAATTAGTTTAAAACATGGTTACCTGTCAAATATGCCAAATTAAAGTGTACAATGTTAGAACTGTCAATTTTTTGACAATTGTACGTATTTGTAGTACAGGCTCCACTGCAACTCAGATATAATCCAATATAATAAAATCTGGCCGACAAGAAAATGTGTGTAAAATACGCTTTATCTGTCGCATGTGTCAAATTAAAGTGTGTAAAGTTAGAACTGTCAAACATCTTTACAATTATACGTATTTGTAGTACAGGCTCCACGGCAACTCAGATGTAATTCAATATAATAAATATCCAATCGACAAGAAAATGTGTAAAACTTGCTTTACTTATCAAATATGTCAAATTAAAGTGTGCAAGCTTAAAACTGTCAAACATGTTTACAATTGTTAGTACAGGCTCAACTGCAACTCAGATGTAATCCAATATAATAAATATCTGTTCGACAAGAAAATATGTGTAAAGCATGCTTTATCATGTGTGTCAAATTAAAGTGTGTAAGGTTAGAACTGTCAAACGTGTTTACAATTGTTAGTATTTGTAGTACAGGCTCCACTGCAACTCAGATATAATCGAATGTAATATCTGATCAACAAGAAAATGTGTAAAGCAAGCTTTACTTATCAAATATATCAAATTAAAGTGTGCAAGGTTAAAACTGTCAAACATGTTCACAATTGTTAGTATTTGTTGTACAGGCTCCACTGCAACTCAGATGTAATCTAATATAATAAATATTTGATCGACAAGAAAATAGTGTAAAACATGCTATACTGTCAAATATGTCAAATTAAAGTGTGCAACGTTAGAACTGTCAATTTTTTTTACAATTGTACGTATTTGTAGTACAGACTCCACTGTAACTCAGATACAATCCAATATAATAAAATATAACCGACAAGAAAAATGTGTGTAAAGCACGTTTTTCTTATCAAATATGTCAAATTAAAGTGTGCAAGTTTAAGACTGTCAAATATTTTTACAATTGTTAGTATTCCTAGTACAAGATCCACTTCCACTCAGATGTAACCCAATATAATAAATATCTGTACGACAAGAAAATAATTGTAAAGCATGCTTTATTAAGTAAATATGTCAACTTAAAAGTGTACAAGGTTAGAACTGTCAAATATTTTTACAATTGTTTGTATTTGTAATACATGCTCCACTGCAACTCGCATGCAGTTGAATGTAATAAGTATCTGATCGATAAGAATATGTGTGAAGCATGTTTTACCTGTCAAATATGTCAAATTCAAGTGTGCAAGGTTAGAACTGTGGAACATTTTTATAATTGTACGTATTCGTAGAACCGACTTCGTTGCAAAGCAGATGTAATACAATATAATAAATATGTAATCGACAAGAAAAAGTGTTTAAAGCATGCTTTACTTGTCAAATATGTAAAATTAAAGTGTGCCAACTGTCAAAACATTTTTACAATTGTTAGTATTGTAGTACATGCTCCACTCTGTAACTTACATACGTCAAATTAGAATGTGTAAGGTTAGAAGTGTCAAACACACAGTTAAGTTCTATTGTTCAAAAATTAAATGTGAAAATCGAAGAAGAGAAAAAAAGTCCTTGTAATATTATTAAATTCAGATGTTCTAAGGATAGGACTGTCAGATGTGGCTCAAGAATGATGAAACACAACGCCAGTTGATATATGTATTATAACGAAATTTTATAATCGACATTTAACAGAAGGCAGCACTAACAAGCACCCTTTTGCGAGAGGCGATGCTGTCCATCATTTGCTAGAGTCCCTGTATTTATACAAGCGTTGGGACATGTAGGGCGACTCGTTTTGGATTCACAAACCATGGAATACCTGATTTTTGCCGATTTCAAACTTTATGCATACTTCTTTCAACTAAAACAAATGAAATAACGGGTGTTCATTAGAATTTGTGGACTAGTCGGCTTTGGAACTGATGATGTCATGTCGTGCATTAAATTATATGGCTGATAACTGACACTGGTGGCACTGTAAGTCTATGTCAAATTCGAGGTTAGCAGGTTAGGTTTTGCGTCAGTTTTAACACAAACTGTCGCAAAACCTAACCTGCTAACATCGAATTTGACATAGACTTACAGTGTCACAAGTGTCAGTTATCAGCCATATGATTTAATGCACGACATGACTTCATCAGTTCCAAAGCCGACTAGACCACAAATTCTAATGAACACCCTTTATATCTTTCCTACATCACATGGTGCTTGATTTGTAGATCCAATGGCTCAAAACAAAAGTACATATAGGATCTCCATCATTTGCCAGTTGTCATTTTGACAGTTGAGATGTAGTTAAATTATGAACTATGTGAATTATGTTAGGAACTGTCTACACCGTAAAATATTACGGATGTATGCGTAATATTTTCCAAAATCTAAGCGCACAACATGAGTACATCAGAAAACACAATTAAAGAAGAAATTGCAAATGGTCGCCACATACTTTTTAAAATCCCGTAACAAACTGCAAACTTGGATAGAAAACCATCTAGAAATTGAACAGATTGACTTTGACCGAAGAAGGCCGCGCTGCACTCATGCAGCTACCGACGATTCAAGGCCTTCGGCGGCTGTTTATGCAGAAGCGAACCATGAGTCACCGACGATACGGATTTAATTATTACCCGCAGGTTTGCCCGTTCTTATCGAACAAAAGAGCAATTATTCGCGTCTTCAGCCTGATTCATCCAGCGGCATGGCATGTCCGATGGCGAAACGCCCGACGTACCTTCAGGAAAAATTGGAGCTCTTTCGCAAGCGGGATTATTTGCGCTTCGTTAAGACAATTACGAGTGCTGTAACACTTTCCCCGGCGCGAAAGGATCGATCTGCATAGGAATGTGCCGTATGGGTGAAACGAGGGTAGAAACTCACGTTGCCATGCAGCTCGCGCCGTAATAAAATTGCCAAAATTCTGTGTTATTCTGGCGTTATGCAAATGCCGCGAATTTAATTTTAAATTCTAATACGGGCGCTTTGGCTGCGGGCACGAGCCTTTTCCGCAAAAAATTGAAATTGATAGCTTTGCATCGGAAAAACGTGCCGTTTTCAGTTCTTAAAAAAGGACCAAGAGTTTTGTGTATTTAGAGAACGCGATTCAATTAAAACGGTTAGTAGTTATTTATACATATAAAAGAATTAACTATATTTTTATCACAAAAGCAAGGTGACCAGATCTAAATACATCCTTGACTAGTTCCTCTTGTAACCGTCTTAAATAACCATTTTAGTAGGTTCCCAAGCTCCATTCTTTCAAATATAGCAATGATGTATCCTTGAAATTAGGTCACTTTAAACGCCTGTGCGTGGACCATGTTGCCTAGATTCATTTTGACTAATTTTTTGGTGTATTGTGAAAATTACATATTAGCGCTCCGTTCGTGTTGGGCCTCTTGAACGTTTAACTTTACAGTAGAACGAACTTTCAGCTGAGCTTTCCGGAAAATGGCCACTCGTCCTGTTGCCATCTAAGAGTGAAGACGTAGGCCGGTCTTGAAAAAGGATCTTACCCCCTTTAATCCGTGGTAATCCACGCCGAGGAGAAAATCTGATCGAACATAACCATAACCAGCCATAACTAACATATATGGTATACTATAAAACCAATATTTCTCCTGGTTTAACGTGGGGAATTTCATTTGTATGCCTGTTTCTATGAGAGATCTTGGGCTTTCTGTTCGATTACTAGGTACGAGGCGAGGGGAGAATCAAAAGTGATCTACCTAGATATGATAGATGCGTAGTGCGGGGTGGAGAAGGTTGGTGCAAGCACTGACATATCCTTACGTGTCGAGGTACTTGGTCTTGGTTCACTCGCGCATCAGCTGTCCTAGTGAGGGGTCGTTAATTATGACTAGTTGCGGAAAATATGGAAAAATTGAGTTTAAAGCACCGTGCCGTCATTGACTTTTTAGTGAAAGAAGGAAATGGGCCAAAGGCCATCAATGACCGTATGATCGCAGTATACGGGGACTCTTCACCTTCCTATTTCATAATAAAATATTGGGCTAAACAGTTTAAGTGAGGACGTGAGTCCATTGAAGATGACCCGCGTAGTGGAAGGCCTGTGGAAGCAACCACGCCCGGAATCGTCGCCAAGGTGAAAAGCTTCTCAATTAGCTACTGAATGCGGCATTTCAGAATAATCGGTTTTGAGAATCTTACACGAACGTGGATTCACCATTGGGACCCGGAGACGAAACAAGAATAAATGCAATGGAAACACAAGGGTTCCCCGCCGCCGAAGAAATTTCGCACTCAACCGTCCGCCGGGAAGATTATGGCCACAATTTTCTGGGATATGGAAGGTGTGCTATTAATTGATTACCTTAACCACAAGAAGACAATCATAGGGAAGGATTACGCTGGGGTTTTAAAAAAATTGAAGACAGCTATACTGGAGAAGCGACGCGGGAAGTTCAGTCGTGGGGTGCTGCTCTTGCATGACAACGCTTCTGTTCACAAGTCTGCCATTGCGCTAACTGCTGTGCGTGAATTGGGGTTCTAGGAATGGAACCCCCCCGCTACAGCCCAGACCTGGCCCCCAGCGACTTCTACCTATTTCGACACTTGAAGAAACACCTACGGGGACGAAAATTTTCGGACGATGAAGATGTCAAGTGCGCCGTTTCGGAATTTTTCACGGAGCAAGATTCAAATTTTTTTTCCAAGTGGAACAAATGTATCCAATTAGGAGGTGATTACATTGAAAAACAATAAATAAAATTTCCCGTGAGTCTTTTCTTTCATAGCTAGGTAGATCCTCGGGTAGATCACTTTTGATTCTCCCCTCGTACAAGCAATGTTTCCTATCGTTCTGCGGACGATAAAGGAACCGGCATCCCTGGCCTTATCTGCAGCTGTCTGCCGCTTACGAAAGGCATCGTTGCTGAGGACGTGCAGTGGAGACTAGACTTTGCTTTTTTTATTTCACCTATCGAGTTCCTGGCGTAGTCCTAGGTGATACGCAGCACGTTTGTTTGAGTTCAAACTATGAGGAGCGTAGAAATTGTTTATTTAAATCAATTTTTTGCAACCACGCTGTCAACTTGTAAATCATTTGAAGAAATTTCATAATTCACATAACATTATGTATTAAACTGTTAAAATAGTAGACAGGTCAATTTCATTTGCCCCTATAGGTCTAACGAAAGCTTGTTTTTATGAAGCGATAATTTTAATTAATAATAAATGAGCTTCGTTCTTGAGAGGCCTCTGCGATAAGCGTTGTGTGACGCAAGTTTCATTAAAGGTTAGCTTTTTGCAAACGCCTAATGAGGCTGCAACTGAGTTAGTGTAATCCGCTGTGCGATTCCAGCGCCTATTTAAACAATTGTTTTTGCTAACATAATTCCCGCATACTATTTAATATTAGGAATTCATTATAATAATGTCTATTATAATAATTTGACAATTTAACTTTTGAAATTCTTATTTTGAATTTCATGAATGCGGTGTAGCGTGTTTATATAGTAATACTAACAATAACTCTTTGTTTTTTCGTAGTATAACGAACTCAGCGTAATGTAATAATTATTAACTTGAATAGAAACTGCGCTTTTCCGAGTTCTTTTAAATTCAGGAATTCCGCATCAATTATATGTTGGCGACAATCTTAATCCTGTTATTTGATCTATGTATTTCGTTGTACCTCCCCAATATCATGTTCATCAAAGTCTTGGTACTTACATTTTACTCGTTTACAAGGTTAAAGCTGTGTGTTAAACTCTCAACGATAAGTGGAAATTGTTTTATACTGCTGGTTAAAGTGAAGTTATGCTTGTCGCAAGATTGCAACAAGCGCCCGCTCTGTTATTTTGTTCAGTAGCTTTAAGAATCGATCCTTTAATCTGACTCACGGCTACAAATCGCCGAGAATATTGGGCCAGTCTGGACTGTGAGCCTATTTAAAAAGTTATAAAGATTAGAAGTGCAGCTGTGTATCGGAATAGACGTGTTATTGGTTGTATAAAGTGGCCCCTTAATTTCGGATAGTGCTATCGATAGCTTATCCCGATTTCGTGCTATCGAAAGCTTTGAGTCAATGAGTACAGATATAGTGACTTATTAATTTCTATTGACTTCAGGATTACTTGCCGCAAATTGAAAAACCAGATTTGTTAATGTACATGTCACAGTTTTCATCAATCGTGGTTTAGTCATATTATTAAAAACTAAATACAGTGAACCCATGACTTAGCAAACACTGATTTAACCGATTCCATAGTTCCGCGAAATTCGATACTGCCCTGTATTACACGTCTATCTCAATTATTCGTTTTTAATATGAAAACTAATCATTCTTCAAACTATCCTGCTCTTTTTGAGCAATCTTGTTACTAAAATTCTCACTACGGACACATCTTTTTTAAAAAGGCCTCATTAATCCAACAGACTGAAATTTTACTGTAGGTACATGATCTTGGCATAGGTACACAAAAAGTAATGAAAACTTCAAAGCATGTCTCGACGTACTAATTCTCTTTCTAAAACGAGGCGAATAGACGCTATTTTAGACGTACGTAATCAGAATTCCAGCTAACTGGCTACGTAATAAGTCTGCTATGGTGAATACTAAGCAGATACAATGAGAACACCCCCTGCTAGGGTATAAGTAAATACGCTTTGAAGACTCACTAGTATATTGTTATTTATGAGTAAAAACGTTCATTTCTCCACTAATTTCGACGTGAGCAACATTCCAATTTTTCTACGAACAATGCTTCTTTAGAGGATATAGCGATACCTCTTTAACAAGCACCTCATTTCCATAGAACGCCTCGCCTCGGTTTGCTTGCAAACAGTAGAGATAAAAATAGCAGGTTTACTATCTAACCTTTACTAGTAACCAGCAGACTAAATTGTTTTGGTTTGGTGATTCAGTATTTTTGTTTGGAATCATAGCCAAGTACGTTTCGGGGAAATTTCGTATATCACAGTTCTGTATGTTTGTAGCAACAATTTAAACATGTATTCATGGCAAAAACCTAAGGATCTAAGTTCCAAACATATGCGAAGGCCAAATCTAAGTTTCTCTTGCAGTTCAAGGCACATACGGACAGCTTCCGTTTGTACTACTACAACTTATGCAAATTTTAACCTTTAATTAGCTCGCTCTAAATAAACATGAATTTAGAGAAGCAACAACAACGGCCAGTTTTAGCACCAGATAAAGAACTCCACCATGACTAATATGGCAAATAAAAACACATTTGCAGTGAAACAAAGAGCAGTAATCCTGCGAACGTCGTTCTAGCATACCTGCCAACCCATTCAATATGAGCAGATAACCGTTAATGAAATTCGCGGAAAATAATGAGCTGCGATAGACGATGTGCCAGCGAGGATTTCGAAGCTGGAATTCCAACTATTGGAAGGGCTAGGAACTAATTACAGCTACAGCTAATGACCGTAAAAACTAAGGGCGCCATCCAAAAAGCAACCACTTCCTTTTTACAGGCTTTCTATGATTTACAATCTATTACTCTGTCCCGGGCGTAAAATAAAAAGAGAAAATGAGATCCTGGGGCGTAGCCCTAATGGCCGAACGAAATCTAAAGTTGCGAAATTTATTTTTGAACATTTGCAAGCAGGTCCAAATTTAACAAGCGGACGTAATTAGACAGTGTAAATTTTGAATTATT
>OW679196.1:145588663-145720195 GCA_940337035.1 Agriotes lineatus | reverse complement strand
TCCCTTTTTATTTTAAAAGTTTATAAAATCAGAGGCCCGCCTGATGCCGCACTAACACGTTTTAAACCATTGTACGCTGTTACCTAATGCGGCAGCAGTTTGGACCTCTGATTTTATAGAATTTTAAAATAAAAAGGTATGGAAACACTGCGTGCGTCACATCGTAGACAGGTTGGCACTTGTAAAATTCAGCGATGACGCATTACGGCAAATAGTAAAACGGCGGCTGAGGGTCGAGTCTTTCGATAAAATATATATCAAAACTGATTTAGAAATTTGTACATGGCTTAATTTATATGAAATATTGTATGAAATTGCAAATAGAAGGGTTTTAAACTATATGTTTTCTTAATTATGCAGAGAGTGCTCGTTTATATAGGGAGGCAGGTTGGCCGAATGGTTAAGGCGTCAGATTCAAGCTCTGATCTCTAGAGAGAATACGGGTTCGATTCCCGTACCTGTCATATTTTTTTTATATATTTATTATGAAAGTCTTGATTTTAAGGTAGTTTATTCACGACGGCTCTACCAGAACAAACGATTGAGCTCCTTTTCGACTAAAATGGACCAAGAGCGGAAGATGTTAATTGTATCGCCGGAATTTGTCCAACGTCTTAAGTCTGGCGATGATGCGGAGAAAAATATATTATCACAGCTTGATGACGAAATGCAAAAAGTTTTAAATTCTTAATTATGCAGAGAGTGGTCGTTTATATAGGGAGGCAGGTTGGCCGAATGGTTAAGGCGTCAGATTCAAGCTCTGATCTCTAGAGAGAATACGGGTTCGATTCCCGTGCCTGTCATATTTTTTATATATTTATTATGAAAGTCTTGATTTTAAGGTAGTTTATTCACGACGGCTCTACCAGAACAAACGATTGAGCTCCTTTTCGACTAAAATGGACCAAGAGCGGAAGATGTTAATTGTATCGCCGGAATTTGTCCAACGTCTTAAGTCTGGCGATGATGCGGAGAAAAATATATTATCACAGCTTGATGACGAAATGCAAAAAGTTTTAAAGTCCAAATTAACTGATCACGATAAATGGATCCAGTACAATCAGGTTTTACAACGATTCCTTCATTTCACAAACCAGGCGCGGCAGCCAATCAAAATACCTATTGAAACAACCAGTGACAGCCAAACGCCTCTAAGGCAGATGTCATCATCACCAAAAAACGAAGGGAATTCTAGATTGGGTGCATCTTAAACTTAAAAATTACACACTGAAATTTTGATTTTATTACTTGCAGTCTTTTTAATTTGAAATGTCGTGCACCTCAAACTACAGTTTTGTAAATTGCTAGCTAATTTTTAGAAATAAGACATTCTGCTGTACATTTATATTTATATTATTAAGTATTATACGAAATAAGAACAATATATTTGTTTATTACAAAGTGTTTGTGCTTTTTATTTCTACTCTGCTTTGTTTTTTCTCGAATCTGCAATAATTACAAAGTCTAAAGCTAAAATATTAGTATTTGCAGTTATTTTACAGTTACAAAGTGTAAATTTTCAAAAAATCAATCTACGATTTCATAATGGCTTAATATAATTTAGAAAATTGTGATTTCTTTTAATTTGTGCGATACATTTTATAAAAAAGTGTAAAACATTTGCAAATTTTTCAACGAAATTGCTATTTCTTTTAATTTTGAGCGTTGCATTTTATAAAAAGTGTAAAACATTTGCAAAATTATCCATAGTTTATGTAACATGATGTCGATTTTTGTGAAAATTTATGTGGGGTGGCTTGTAATTGTGCGATTTTTGTTCAATTTTCATCGTGTGTTGAATAAAATATCGTTTTTTGTATAATTTCAAGTGATATGATGTCAGTTTTTGTATAATTTATGTGACATGTTGTCGATTTTTGTGTAAATTTATGTGATATGATGTGGAACAGAACGTTTTTCAGCGAAAGTGCATGAATTTTGCTTCTAGAAATGCTTGTGGTAGAAGATTTTTTCAATGAAAGTTGTATAAAAATATTGTTTTTGTCGTTTTTGGTTAGGACTTTTTCAGCGAAATTGTGTTTTTATTCAAATCTTACTAAAATTGCTGCAGAAATTGTTGTTTTTTATTCAAATCTTACTAAAATTGCAACAAGTTAGAGAAAAAAGTGTAAAACATTTGCAAAATTATGCATAGTTTATGTAACATGATGTCGATTTTCGTCGTGTATTGAGTAAAAATGTCGTTTTTGTATAATTTCAAGTGACATGATGGCAGTTTTTGTATAATTTATGTGACCTGATGTCGATTTTTGTGAAAATTTATGTGAGATGCTGTATGATTGTGTGATTTTATTCAAATTTTTGTTACTTTGGGGTCAACACATACGTCTTTTCGTAATTTTTGCGTGTTTCTATTCAAATTTATTTTCATTTTGTCGTCAAGACAGACGTATTTTCGTAAAGTTTTACTATTTTTCAATGAAAGTTGTATAAAAATATTGTTTTTTGTCGTTTTTGCAGAATTTAATGTGACAAGATGCCGATTTTTATAAATTTTCATGGGAGATGCTGTCGATTTTCTAAAATTTTAAACGAAATGCTTTGGAAATTGCATGTTTTTATTCAAATATTAGTAATTGAAGCTATTTTTCACATACAAAGTATCGGAAATTCATATAAATTGAACTACGATTTCATAATTGTGTGATGTACTTTAAAAAATTACTGTTTATTTGTTAAACGTTTGCAAAATTATGCATAGAAATAGCTCTTAAAACTTTTTTTTACATAATTTTTCGGTACTATAAAGTCGGGTGACGCAGATTCATATAAATTGTGCGATACATTTTACCAGAATTGTTTTATCTGCAGCCGATATTAAAAAAGCTATTTTAAATAAGCCGGAATGCCAATTTTGAAAAGTTATTTCCAAGGGTGGGAACCGAATGGACTATCAGTGTGCGAAAAATGTTTGAGTTAATTGCAGGCCATTAGCGTAGCATATATAAGCCCACTCGTCGAAAAGATGTCTCACACTTCCGGACTCCTTTCGTTGATAAATATCCAACCTTAAGATAGTAAATAATTACTTCAAAATGAATCATGGAGGTTTTTGGACTGAAAATTTGTATGTATACCAACATTTTATCTTTTGTACTCACAACAACAAATTGTGTGTTTGAAACTATATTTTATGTATGTTTTTTTTTACTTTTCGACAGGCCTGAAGCCTTGCTAAGGGAATTGACTTATCTACACTCAATATTGAGTAGACTCGATAAGCCTACAATCTACGCCCGGAGAGACGATGGCCGTATTTATGGTACCTATAGGTACAGCCCCACCAATATACGCGCTTTTATAACAGATTACTTGGACGAGTACGACTGGGAATTCACCCCTAGTGTGGAAGCCATCAACATCATCCTTCGGGAATACCCGCCCCAGAACGATGTTACTCCGTTTGTAGTTAATTCCTGCAAACGGCGTAACAACATTGACAACTGTCCGTTACATACTAAAATAAGAATTGTACAATAAATAAATAAAAGTTTTAAATTATTTTAATAAGCTTTATTTTTATTAAAGACGTTGATAAACTTATTGTTTAAAATAGCGTGGTTCAAATTTTAAACCATGTGGTGTCGTTTACAAGAAATAACCGTCAAGCTGCTTTTTCTACCACCTCCACTATTGCAAAGGCGATTTTGCGTGGGGCCGAAATCTTACCCTGGGGCTATATATATATATATTTTAACTTGCTTGCAAATGATTTACAGTCGTTGCTAATATTGTTGTTCATCAAGCATCAAGCCCTTTTAAAATATGCATGTGTCAGACGCTCGATCTCAATGTTACGAGTTTAACTATTGTGATACAGTAATTGATCTCACCACACCCGCATCTACGGTTATGGTAACACCGAATGCCCGAGGCCAGTATTACGGTGATGACGACACGCTGAATCTTAAACCACCAAGTGTATCAACCATCTGTAGTTTTTTTAACAGCAGCCACGATTCAGATGATATGGGGAATCAACCCAACGCCTCGCTATTGGGGCCCCCTGATCTGTCGACGCATACGTTATCTCCAGGGTTGCAGGGTGTTTCCATTGATGATGCACCCCATATTCCGGCATCAATTTCACCAAACAACGTTACATCTCAACCACTGGTTCAGCAGCCAGAATATGAACTCGAAGGTGTAGAAAGACCCGATGTCCCATATTCTTGGTACACACCGAACCTTTACGAAGACCTGACGGATTCTGCATATTTTTCCAACCATCTGAATTCGCGGAATTTTTTAGATTCAGATCCTGCTGACGAGGTTAATCGCTCATCCTCTTTGGAAGAGGAAGTACGAAGTGTTTCGCCAACATTGGTTTGGGATGAGTTACCCGAAGGGGTGCTGGCGTTGGTGGACTACATTGAAGCATTTTACGTGTAACGAAATTGTATGTTTTTATTCAAACCTTGCTAAAATTATCCTAGTTAGAGTCGTGTAGTTTGAAAATTATTAACATATCATGTCGATGGCTGTCCACACCAAAACCTAATACTTTATTTTACCTGTTATGATTTCGATTCGTATGACAATGCAAGGTGGTTCCACACAGTTAACACTGCAGCTAAGTCCTCAGACCCTCAATACGAGGATACACAGCTAAAACCCTGACATTTACATTGATTTTTATTAAATAAAAGTCTGGGGTGAGATACGTGATTATTTTATGTTTAATTTTAACCCGAGAAAATAAGGCATTCATCTGTACATTTATTTTTATATTATTAAGTATTACACGAAATAAGAACAATATATTTGTTTATTACAAAGTGCTTGTGTTTTTTTATTTCTACTCTGTCGTTGTTTTTCAGGAATCTGCAATAATTACAAAATCTAAAAGCTAAAATATTAGTATTTGAAGTCAATTTACAGATACATAAGGACGATACAGATACAAAAATGGCAAAATTTTATATACACCAAACAGCGCTTTCATAAGTGTGATGTAATTTAAAATAAACACATACAAAGAAACTTTCATGACTGTGTGATGTAATTTAAAATAAACACATACAAAGAAAGAGACCCTCGATTTTACGGTATTGGTATAAGAAATAAAGTATTGTCTATTTATTTTAAAAGCGAAGTCATTTTTTGTATAATTTATGTGACACGCTATTGATTTTTGTAAAAATTTAAGGGCGTTGGTATCTAATTGCGTGATTTTTGCTCAAAATGTGTTAATTTATGGTCATCACATACATATTTTTGAAAAATGTTACAGCCTACCCCTCAAGCCTGTACAGCCCCTGTATTGCTATTAAGGCTGCACTGTAAATCGATGTTTGACTTGTGTAATTATACTGGCAGAATATTTTTTCAGTAGCGTTTCAATGTATGAGCGGTATGTGTGTGTATTGTACCTCATTTTTATCGGTTAATGATCCAGCATCTTGTTTAACAATTTTAGCAGTCATGTATAACATGATCTGACTTAAACGACATAACCGCACATGAGGCATTTTTCATACTTAATAAACCATTTGAATAATTCAGCCCTTTTTATTTTAATTCTAGCAAAATAATTTGAATATAACGTTTTTTCACCTAATGGCTTATATGTCAATGAAATGTATCACAAATCATGTGCCGCGTAATTTAATTGGAAGCTGATGTAGATAGATAGCCACGACCTGTTGGGGCAAAGTATATCGCCAAAGAATTAATTCCGTTCGATACATAGTTCTTGTAATGATTTAAATATTTGATGCAGTAATTATAAAGCTCAAGTGTGAAATAAAAAATGAAATTTTGCTTCTAGATTCAGTCATCGCTGCCCTTCAAAACCTACACATTTCTCACGCTATGAACAATCGCGTTTTGACGTCAGATTGTGGAAAGTATACTAGTCGCATCTCGGTGCAATCTTCACAAAAATTTTAAGCCGATCCGAGGCCATATTCATTAAAACTGCGTTACCCGCTCATGGCCCGCTTTCCGTGACGAATTGCTGCTACATGCTTTGACAAGCGTTTTTACACCAACATCGGTTAAAATTAAAAAGCAGCTGAATAATGCAACTCGTTTATTTCAATTCTATTATAAAAAATCTATTTGCAGATTCATAAAATAATCGAACGTTAAAAGGCTATTTGCAGATTCATAAAATAATCGAACGTTAAAAGGCTATTTGCTCACTAGTCATTAAGTGCTTTTTCGCTTGAATAATTACCCGAATACAGTTAGAAATTTTCGTGGGCTTTCATAAATAATTTAAAATGGCTATATAAAATGAAGTAATTATAGCGGATTCGCTGCTTTATTCGCGGATTTCGCTGTTTTAATTATAAAAATAAAGTAATTATTTCATATAGCTTTTCAAATTATGCGCGGTTGAATGGAAATTAACCACTGAGGGAATGGAAATTAACCAGAAACTGGGGACAACGACTATATTGCAAATTATAAAATTATTATTAGTAGCAAAGCTGTTGCATATATAATTTTTTTAAAAATTGTGTCTGCCTGTAAACACAATATGTTAAACATTCTCCATTCTCATAATATAAATTTTTGAAAAATAGTTTGTTTCAACTCGAACGGTGTGACGGCACAGCTGCGAAATGGCATCTTGTTCATTTCCTATATTTCCAAGTCGCCTCGATAGCACAACGGTAAGGTGCTAAGACTGTTAACCAGAAAACTAGGGTTCGATTCCCACTCGGGTCCGCCGCAAATAGATTTTTTAAATTTAAATATTTCCACGAGTGAATGCAAGAGAGAGAGAGAGAGAGAGAGAGAGAGCGATATAGATCTATCAGTTTGAATTTCAAATATTTCCACGAAAATTAAAAACAACCGCCGTGAGAAGTGCGCGCGCACCAAGATGGCCGACACACCGCGAAATTCAAATTCAAAAAATTAAACTTAGAAAAATCGGAAAAAATTCAAATTTCAAATATTCCCGCCAGAAATCCAAGATGGCCGCCGAAGTCCGACGCGTAATTCCAGAAGCAAATTAAAAAATCTAATGCGTAATTTAATCAGTAGCACATATGTAAATTAATTAGATCAAACCGCGAAATTAATTAGATCAAACCGCGAAATTAATTAGGTCAATCCGCGAAATTAATTAGGTCAATCCGCGAATAAAACCGCGAATTAAACCGCGAATCCGCGAATCAAATAAAAAGTGGAGGGGATAGCTGCCCCTATTCTACTTTTAAAATACTGCTCAAATACTAATTGAGGGCTTTTGCGGGAATTAGTATTCCTTAATTCGTCTCAATGAAAATACAATTTCGAGGAGTATCTGCCGGCTTTAATTAAGAAATAAATCTGGTCGCTGCATGGTCCTTCTCTTTCCCCATTAAGACTTGTTGGCGCAATAAAGCAGCGTAGTCTTTCGTAGAAATCACACGCGTTTCACGATTTCTCCTCGAATTAATGGCGATTTAAATTTTGTACATCATTTGCATAACAAAAATATAGTGCTGGGGCCTGATTAAAAATTTAAATTTATTTCTGGCCCCGTGACATTAAGCGTTGGGCGTTCGAAACTAACAAAAGTTCAGTGCTGATATGTAAAAATATGTAAAGAATGGTAGCAGGTGCAAAAATGGTAGGCAAGCAGGTTGCTCTAATTTTGTCCATCTTATAGTTCTTATATATGAGTAGAAAATGTACTAAAGTATAATCAACATAAAAATAGTTATTAAAATCGTTAGATTATTACACAAACAGAATCGATTTAAACAACTGATATTTTACCCAAACCAATAAAACTGTAATATTCACCCTTCAAACAACCATGTAATTGCTTCATATTCATGTTTCAGCTGTATGCTATATGTAATTAATTTTGGAAAATATTAAAAAATTAGGAAGTATCTCTGCTACCGACGCCGGCTACAAGGTTTGAAACAGCTACGTAACGTACCTTAAAAATTAGAAAAAAATTAAACAGGCGCCTACTAAAAGTTGTGGTAATTGTATTTACCTCTTGCGTACCGTTAAGTGTCCCTAATTGTACATTTTATTTATTGTAACACCCTCTTTATGTAGTCTAAAAATTTGTTTCGGTGGTAAGTTAGCATCTCTAGGAAGATCACGATCCGACACCGCAGTATCTCAACTATTAGTAAGATCGTATTTACATCGACTCAGTGTCTCACTTTTATTTCTCGGAGTGAATCATAATCCGACATCGTAGTATCGTAACTCTTAGTAAGATTGTGTTTACACCGCAGTGTGGTAACTGTTAGTAAAATTGTGAGCCGCCCTAACGTCTTTCCTTATTGTTATTTCTGTAACGTGAGACGTAAGCCGAGCACCTTGCATTCCTTGCTGCTAGTATCTTTTAAAATTTTACCACAACGACGCTTTCCTATATTAAGTACAAGTCGTGTTAGTTGCCTAAAACCCTGCTCAACTGCCGCAATCAGACAGAACCAGCAGAACGAAACCACCGACAACCGTCTTCCGCAATTATAGTCTTCGGAAAACCATAGTACTTGTAGATGTATATAGTGCATTTACACGTGTCCTAAATAAAGAATATTATATCTCCATGACGTTGTATATTTTCGACATGTAAAGCGAACGTCCCATGCCTCTATACGTCTTGAGTAAAAGTACCACAAGTACAGCCGCAGCCGCCTAGAGTAATCGTTCGTAATCGAGCCGAAACACGCCGTAATAACCCAGAAAAAACATCCACAACGTAGGTTTATTCACACATTAAATCTAATACAGGAAGAGTAGATGAGTTTGAGATGCATGGAGTGAGAACAATTAACAATCAAAGGCCACATTTCTCAGAAACTGTTAAACATATCAATGCATCGTTAAAATATTACGGGGAAATATGGGAAAACAACTAAAATCTTAATATGAACGAACACAGTGAAGCAATTTTCTTATTAGAAGCGCTAATACTACTTATTTTGTTTATAAAAAATGCATACTACACTTGCGCACCTTCTAAATACAGCAACAAATCTATCGAAAAACAGAGGGATGCTTTTTTGTAATAAATTTTCGCCAGCAAGTGTACATATTTTATAAGAAAGTGTTACGAGAAAACGCAAGAATAACAAATGAATTGATATCAGTAACGAATATCAATATTAATCGGCCGAATATCATATTTCGCACTTTTATTTAATGTTCTTACCAAAGCAATCTAAGAATGCTTGAAAGTTTAATAAAATCGGAATCTGTTTTCCACATACACCTTTTGTTTCATGTGGCTTTACAGGTAAATAACACGTTAACAGGCCTTTTCGGATCTCGCGGCTGTGCGCCTTCTTCAGATACGAATCCGCAATTTGAACAATCTCTGCGTACTACGTATCTGTCTTATAGGCTTGGGCAACCTGCTTCGAGACATATTTAAGACCACAGCACCGCCGTCCGACCTGCAGCATCTTGGATAACGCAAAGTCAAGTTTCCTTTGTTTTATTGATTAAAATCACCGCATGGCGTCGCTGTACTCCAATGGTAAGAATCGCTAAAACCTTGTGGTTCATCCCAATCCCAAACATTAGGCGCTCAAAATTCAGAGAAGACACCAGCTATTCGTAGTAATTTTAAAATAACAGGGTCTCGGCCATAACTTTATTTAATGTTTTCAAACGTTAAATTTGCAATTCACTTGCTTATAGTCAACGACCATTCCTGCCTGCAATTAGTTTAACATTACATAAGTAATTTTGGGTTTTCCTCACGCTATTAGCTTGCCACGTCAATTAATTTCGAATTTCATTCGACTTGTAGCGTTGTTTAAGGTAGTATACATGACTTATTAATGGCGTTAGCTTTAAGTAATTATGAATGCGCTTCGTTATCCAAAGTCTTTTGTGATAAGCGCTTTAAGCAATTATGAATGCGCTTTGTTATCCACAGTCTTTTGTAATAAGCGCTTTAAGCAATTATGAATGCGCTTCGTTATCCAAAGTCTTTTGTGATAAGCTTACGCCCGGGAGTTACGTTTAAGCAGCGTCTCAGAGGTCTCCTTTAATTAGAGTTATCTTCGCTTTTCGAATTCAGACGAGTAATTAATTTAATCCCTGTATTTGCTTACATCACCCCGCACACTATTTCACGTCATAATTTAATAATTTAGCTTTTGAATTGCCGTTTTTAGAAAATCACGGGCGCAGTTTAATTGTTATATTTGTTTATAATGAATGTCTACCTTCATTTTGAATACGATTATTCCGTATACATTTTTATGTATTAGAGAGAGGTGTTGATTTTACTCCAATGTCGAATGATTGCTAGGCTCAGTACCGATCGAGGGACTTGATGAAAACCTTTTCTTTATTTTCTACGTATGATTCTGACAAAAGCATTTGTGTCAAATGTTTCATGCATTGCAATTTTTTAAATTCCTACCTATTGGGTCCATACAACAACGTCTGAAGCGCCCGTTTATACATGAGCTACTGCCATTTCCTAAACTTCCTGACGCGTGTAGGCAAGTGCACGAACACACCTACCTTGGAAAACGAATAGGGCAGTTGCAGGGCGATAAGGATCAGTTAGTCAGCGGGAAAATCGAACGCGATTTAACAAGATAAATTCGCGGGCGCTGAGCAGTTGCCGCAAAGCACGGAAGCTCGGGTTCAGACCGCGATTTCAAACAAGCCTGCAATCTGCAAATATCGCAGTATCGATTTCAGCGGGGCTTTCAGTAGGTAGCGGATTGCGGAGACGCGGATTTCGTGAATTGCTGAAGAGCTAGCTGCTAGCTGTCTTGCACGCCGGCGTAAATGCGATCTTAATTAATTAGTAATTGCACTCGCCGCGTGAGATACTACCTCTTGGTTGTGTTAGAATTATGATTTTCCCAGTGAGACATATCAGGCATAATCCAAATCGCTAGATGGGTTTCCTTCCATCACCATCACCATTCATTTGATGGGACTTGGCTCGCATCCAGAATAACAGTGCGCCAGTTTCCAGCACAACTTTTGTTGCTCGTTTGTTCTAAATAAACATCCTAAAAGCTTGGGAAATTAAATAGAATACAGAGTTCGTTATTTTTAGTAATAAACTCGCCTAAACAAGCACTAATGTTTAACCCCCAAGCCTGAAGCGTGGCTGGATGATGAGTAAACCTTTTACGGATAGTGATCTTTGCGTCTTACACGAGTAAATAGCATTCAAGGACCTGCTAATTTGAGCGTATCGCCTAACCACACAAACAGAAATTCATTAAACCGCACCGGAAACGTAGCTAAGCTAAAGATTTGCGATTAATTTGTTTGGTATTATTAAAAAGATACTGCAACCTCATACTTACGATACAAATTTAACTGAAATTCATCCCACTATCAGTTGCTACTTCCACTTTAAAGATTCCTAGCCGATACATTTTTGAATTGCGGTAAATCAAAATACAGAATGATAGCTTGGTGAATTCCACGGCGATCAAGAAAACTAACTTCAATCTCGCCTAGATGCTGGTTCGGGTGTAGACTATAATCTATTCCATCTTTAAAAAAACGATAAGTTGCCATGCTTTTTTTTCCCTAAATTGGCAGTACTAAGGAAAGCAGTAGTTATATTTCATTTCTTTGCGGTGGCAAACTTTTTAACTAAATTTGAAATGCCGTGTTGCCAATGCTACCAAACCAAAAAGACAAGAAAATATGTCAATACATGTCATTATGACACTTTCCTAATCTCTGAAAAATAAAGTGATAGTGTAAGTGATTATTGTGAAAAATTTAATAAACAGCATGCCCAATGTTGTGTCTTCGGCGAAGAAAGCAGTGTGTTAAACTGCTACACACATTTCAGACGAGATCAAACCGATCTCAGCACTGATCAAATTATTAGTAGATTGATGAACATTTTCAACCTTCAAAATTCCTAACCTAACTTTACTGCACTTTTGTCAGTTCATATACAGAGTGATATCTGTCAGATTGTCATGGCCAAGCATGTTTTTTTTAAGGATGGAATAGATTATATAGATGCGAAGTCAAAGCTGGAACGTAGTCGAAACCAGATCCATAGAATTCACAACAAAAAGAATCAGGAGCAATCCACAATTCTAAGAACTCCTATCCATAAATCGTCCCATACGGAATTAACGGCAATACGAACGTATACAAACGTATCAAACTAACAAGAAGAAGAGCCTTCCGACAGAAACAACACATTGTGACGAAATAACACTTGAATCCCTCAACGCCCACGAAAGTTGCTAAGCAACCGTGCCTAACCTCACAGCAACCCAAACACAGGTTCACGAAATAGAGCAGATAATATATGAAAACCCACCAGAACACGTTCTATCAGTTAAGTCAATGCGAGATACCATACTTAAATCGACTGTATACGTCAAACTACGCATCAGGGGACACGAGCTGTAAAGCAGTGTCACTTCCGCAAAACAAACGACACCGTCCAAATCAACACTGCCATGTCGTACTGGACCTAATCTTCAAAATCTGACAAATAACAATAAATATCGCTTTTCTAGGACTAATCATCACCAGGAGATCACACAATAGCTTCAGAGGGGGATGCTGAAAGAAACCAGATAATGACCATGGTCGGATATCATTACTTATATGCTTTTTAAATTCCTCTAGCAAATATGTAGCGTTTAGGGCAATTCAGGTGAGGCAGGGCACGTCGGGTTAACGTTAGGTTAGTCAATAAAGCACAGCTATATACTTCTATAAAAATACACATAACAACGTTACTTTCACTTGCTCATAAGATACAGTTCGCGCGCCGTAGGTTAACGAACAACATTCCTATAAAAAACTGCGGCAACGTTGGGTATGAGTGTCGTCAGTAACCAGCGCGCAAAATCAGAGGGGAAAGTGTTACGATGATTAAATATGCAAATAGTATACTTCAAACTTTGAAAAATAAAGGCTAGTAATATAAATTACTTCATAAAGATACTGTAGTTGCTACAAAATTATTAATATCGCAACTAATTCAAGTTCGCGGTCGCTCACGCAAGATGTGTTGCAGCAACTGAAGCCAGGTATGTTTCCAATCGACGTAGTGTACGTCGGTAGTAGTTCCAGTTGTATGTAAATTCACATCGGTTGTAATCAAGTCGGTGGTAAACCGAGTCGATGGTATTTCAACTTAGTGGCATTTCACATATTTGACACAAAATTCTTAAATTCGGTTGTAATCCAAGTCAGTGGTAATCCACATTAGTGGTAATTCACGTCAGTGGTAATTTTAGTCGGATCTAAATTCAACTTGGTGGGAATCCACATCCGTGGTAGTCCGCACTCGCCATTTTAACCGTGTTTAAACAAAACCATATTAAAAAATAGAACATTCTGTATTAGTCGCTAACTTAATTTTTAGCTATTAGGAACGTACAAAAGTGTTTCGTAACGCGCGCTTTGATTTTCCTACCTCACACTGGATTTATCATCACATAAAATGCACACGATTTATAAAAATAATGTGAGGCGCCGACATTTCAAATAATAATTTCCCGTAACCTAGAGAGAATCAGAAATAACATTTCGTTTGATTTTATGCTTGCAATTTACATATTGCTAGCAATTCAAAGAAAATGAAATCTCAGCTTCAGCAGAAATTGCCAAGTATACGTGAAAATTATAGAAGTAAACAAACGTCACCAATCCTATGAGCTGCGAACTGCGTTTAGAACTTTCCCTCGCAGATGCGAATATTTAATATGCCATTGGCAGCTCCAATTTTGGTTTTCTAACCTCACTTTGATTTGTCAACGTACAAGACGATATGTAATGTATAAATACAAATGTGAACTAGTGAACTACCATATTAAAACTTCCCATAGACTCGCTTAGTTTCGTTATATTTTCTGCTCTCGATTAAGTTCCAGCAACCATTTAGCAGCGGAATTTCGAGCTTATCCGCGTCTACAAATACCGTGACTAATGTATAGTATACCAATTACCACTACTTAATTTTTCGAAATTAACGATTCCCGTCAGTCCCACCTATATACCGGTTGCAAACTTTCACAGGAAATGATCAAATGGGCACTCTGTACGTGATGTAAGGGGAAAGGAGAGAAAGATGAACTAGGGACATGCTTCTTTGTGAAACAGAAACTAAAAAGTTGAACGGTTGACTACAGAAGGGTAAAAGATAGGATGAGCACGATTTGATTAAAAAGGCGCTATAGAAAAGTTATCGTAGTTAACTTCCATGCACCAAGTAGATGATAAAGAGAAATAAAAATGTTATGAAGAGCTATATGAAATATATGAGAAAATTTCGAACTTCGATATTAATATAGTTACAAATGATATGAATGTGAAGGTAGGAAAATACGAAAGAAATGTACACACAACAGGGAGGCACAGTTTCCATGAGGTAACAAATCATAATGGTCAGAAACTCATAAACTCATAACTTCTGCAGCGAAGAAAAATGTAATGGCCAAGACTACATCGCTAGTAAAGCAATGGGAAAGGGAGATACAAGATAAAAGCCCTACAAAATAAAGAAATAAGAAATAGTTATTCTCAAACAGTTGCTGAAAAACTTAGGGATCTACCTACAATACAAGATAAATGGGTAACAGTATATGGACAGCCTGGCGGAACAAAATTTGTCAAAAGCTGGAATTGGAAAACAAAGGATATCAGTACAGATCAATAATATTCAGAAAGGAGAGCGGGAAACTGGAAGCGGAGGAAAAGGAAATACTAAAAGTGCGAGTCGAATTTTTGAGCAAGATTTTAACTAGACAATACGACTTGGAAGAACCAAATAGACCAAAAGGGGAAGATGTCGAGAATTCTACTTAAGATGAAGTAAGAAAGATTATAGATATGAAAAATTACAAAAGAACTAACGGGTGTTCATTCATAATACCGTTTGAGGTTCGCCATGGCTTAAAAACCGTATGTCTCTTCTTAATAAAAAATTACCAGCGATGTGAATTACCACCGATGTGGGTTACATCTGAGTGGAACTACCACCGACTTGCTTTACTACTTATTTTAAGTATAGTATGTGAATTGCCACCGAACCTAACTCGGTTAACTTCTAATCTGACTGGAACTACCACCACCTGAGTTTACCGCCGATGTAAACTACCACCACCTAAGTTTACCCCCGACTGGAAACACCTCTAACTTCAATTTCATTTGTGAACATTTGACATTAGCCAACCGGCCTACATGATTTATAAAAATAGTTTTAGTTGAGATGATATTCAAAATTAAATTGTCTGTTGAAGTGGAAACAAGTAATGACAACTGCTGTAACAACAAATTTGCAAAATAATAAAAAACTACGTTAAGGAATGATAAAAAAAAGAAATAATTTTATTTAATTTTAACAGAAGTGAAGACTTACATAACAAGTAATAAGAATTGTTAAAACAGCCGAAGTATAAAGCGCGCTTTAGAGGAAATTTGTTGCAAACGAATCAAAGCTGATCACTTACGTTAATACTGCATCAAATAAATAAGAAATTGGTTTCCAATACAAAATTTACTGAAAACGTTAAGTTGGGAAAATATCCCTGAATTCCAGGCCTCCACTTAACAGCCACATCATTTGAGCATTTCAAAGGCCCCAGCAAGTGCGCGAAGTTTGTTCAATATCGCGGGTAAGAAAAAGATCCGTAGAAACACGTACTTTATATGCAGGCTTTGCTCTGGCTGGAATTTTGAACTTGACCATGACTATTGCAGCTACTTTGTGGAATCCGAACGACCACAGAAAGTGCAAAATAGGACAAATATATTATCCGTGCTTATCTCCGGTCATATTGATCATATCGTGTTGAGACATATCACATTTTCATTTATATTAAACGCCTACACCAACGCAGGAACGCAAACTCATACTTTTAATATTTATTCACTTTCCCAACCGCATCTTCTCTTCTTCCCACAGAATGAAAACCCAACTACTTCGACTTTTCAGCATTCTTCGAGGCCTATCCATCATCTACTTCACGCCAAAAAGGCTACCTTCAAAAAGTCATCAATCATCGTTTGTACATCAGTTTGCAAGTCGAGTGATATTGCAAATTGGTAATATTCTAGCAAAGTTTGAAAAAAAAACTCGGTATCAATTAAGGAGGGTTGCAGCGACGTACCAACTTTTCCACCTTTTCTTGGAATAATTAGATTTATCGCCCCGTCGTCTAGAAACTTTCGAATTAAATTCGACAGTGGTAAAGGGACGTCGAATTTATTCTACAAAATCGCCTAAAAAGGCGGCCAAATTATGTGATGGCGGGGTATTGATCAAAAGCGCCGTTCGGAACTTTGGATGGGCTCGTCTATTTTTTATGGCCCAATAAAACCGCTCATAGTTGGTCGCGCAGAACTACAAACTACAAAGCCCAACTACGACTCCGCAGCATTAATTTCAATTTGTATTTATGGGCGTGATGTGGACGCCGTGTTCGCACCTGAATTTTGATTTATCTGCCTGATGCAGCAACGCTGGGGTATGACTTCATGCCTCGGTAAGCATGTAGGGTGGGTTTAGCTGATTGCCACCCACGTCAGGAATGACGTTTGAGCCAACCAAATGTCGGCCCTAACAGTTCTGCAGGATCGTTCGGTAATGGGCACTCAGAGGGGTCATAAATGTTCGAACCCCTACTGACCTACTGCTGCAAAAATTAGCAGCAGTATTTTTGGAACTAGCTTTGGTAACTTTCCACGAGTTGCAGCACAATAAATCATTAAATGAAACGTTTTTATTAAAACATTGCTTTATCGGGTATGTTTTAAATAAAGCATATTTAGTTAGGTGTCTTAACACTTCTTCCCAGCATTCCCAATTTTATTGTGCACTGACACAGGCAGTGAATTAACTTTTCCTTAAAATAGAACAAAGCGATTCAGTGTTAATGATGCAAAAGCTCTGGGCACACAATGAATTACTGCAACTGATTGTCACAATCGGGCATATAGCTTCACTTGGAATTAATTCAAACCACTTGTGTTGAGTGTTGAAACTCTATACTACCAGAGCATACAGTAAATTTACTCTTCGTTCTCAAATGGGACAAACTGGTCTAACGCAAAAGTCCTCAGTTTTCATAAGGGGCTCCGTGGCTTTCCTTCGAGCTAGTCTCGAAGTTAATTCAATTCACTGAATAATTTTACCAACTAATTAGCCCAGCTCGTGCAGTGCACGTACCTCCTGATTGCTATCGAAGTAGGCCGCGACCATTGTTGACCGGTCTGGATACATTTCCCTCGATTATCGCACACGGTAGCGTTCAGAAATGCCGTTTCGCAAAAGTCAAATTTCGCCTCGTAACAGCGGTTACCGAACCGCTTTTACTTTTGACGGATCAACAATAGGATGGTAATTGATCATTACGCCGGTATTTATCTTAAACTTCCGGATGGAACTGACATTCGAAACGAGCGAGGTATTCTAAGTTTCTAAGTAAGGTGTGAGATTCGCTCCTGCGAAGAAGCGCTCCGTTCCGACTTTTGTATGCAAAGTACGCAATTAATTGCCTTATTAGAGCATTGTTGCCGTGTGATGCTCCACATTTGCTGTGAAAAGTGCGACGAAACTGCAGTTGCCCAAGTTCGCCAATTAGGCGAGGAGGAAAGTTGCTTAATTAATTGTGGACCGCGATTTTGCGCTATTTCGCGGCCCCGATTAATCTTTCGGTGAGCATGGGAGCGATTTGTTTTAAGACCGAACTAATGGGAGGCTTTCACTCGAGCGATTTTTCATGGCCCTCGACTTTTCATGGGGAAGTTTCACATTAAGAGGGCGGTTTCTCATTCAAAGCGTATTTTTGGAATGTATATAGAATACGAAAATTTAGTAACACATACATTATCAAATGTTATATAGTAATGATCGAATACTTGTATCCTCTAGGCCTAGATGGCTGTGGAATTGTTTGCGTTCGTTATCATGATCAGGGGTGCATCTAGCTTACCCGCCGCCAGGGTGCGAAGTCTCAATTGCCGCCCTCTCTGCATATTGGTTGCAAATTAGGTGGTTAGGCAAGGTGAATCATTGAGTTGAGTGAAGCTAAGAAACATTCTTAATATCAACCAAACATTGTTATTTATTGTTAATCTCACAATCTGATAACATTAAAATATCGATTACAATATTAAATGTAATATTTGTTACCTTTCGGCAACTAAAATGAACTTTCCTTGATTTTCTTATCGGAAATTCTTTTACAGTATCATTTACATCTATGTGAATGTCGGTTTCAATACTTATTATAGCTAGATTTGATAGCATTTCTTGTGTCATACTTGCCTGTATTTTTTTAATAATTTTTAACTTGGAAAATGGATATTCCACCCTCAGCAACAGTGACAGGCGATGTTAAGTTGTGCCCGCTTTCAGCAAAAGGTGTTTACAACCCGGACTAGCTTAAAACTCTCTGCGATTTGTTGACATGAGTAAGAATCAGGCGATGGTTCCTAAGGTTAGTAATTGATTAAAAATAAAGGAAGTTAGAAAAAGACGCCAGTCTTCAACTACGCCAACAAAGCCAGTCTAACCAGTCTAACTCACAGTCTAAATAAAACTCACTTACCATGTACAGGTTCTAACTTACACAGGTACTCTAACTTACACTAACATATATTCTAAAAAACGAGCAGGCATCGGTAGGTCAGATAAAACATGTAGCAGTAGCAGGAAACAATAACGACGATTGTGACGGATCCAATATGGCGGCCTTAAGAAAATTCAGCTTTTCACGTTTCTACCCCTTCCAAAAGACATAGAAACTTGAATTTTTTATATGAGTTAGTCCATCCCATACGAACAGTCTTTAGAATCAAAAATTGCCAAAATAATACATGTTGGTTGAATTAGAAAGGATGGAATGGGTGTTACAAAAAAAGGTGACCAACGTTTTTGCACTTTACGGCCTTCTAGAAATCTGAAACTCGCAACATATATTGCTTGGACCTACGGTTGATATGAAAAATGCCAAATCCGAGAAATTCAATGTGGCGGCCTTAAGCTTTTTACGTTTCGGCCCCTTCCAAAACCCCTTGCACCCTCACTTAAGGTGCCCCTGATCATGACATTACTAATATCAACTACACAGCCTTCGAGAGGATAAAAGTATTCGATCATATAGTAGTAGTAGTAGTCTCGTATGTACAATTGGGCCCTATCTTATAACAAATAATTCACAATACATAACTGAATAACATCGCCTATTCAAACATTTTGCCTGTACATATTTTTAAAGTCTAAAGTCACAGCTATAAAACTAAAAGAAAATAGCAAGAAAAACATTCGATAGTTATTTAGTGTCATTACTTGTTCCATCACGTTGTTGGGACTTTTTTTAAATCTTAAGACACGGCTCTAATTTCTAACGATGATCAAGAAAATACGAAGGAAAACAGCAGAAAAATAAGTAATTGATTGCCATCATTTGCTTGATCACCTTGTGGCTATAAATCCTTCTTTAAAAACTAAAAACACGGTGTTTTGATAGCTAATGATGACAAGTAAAAAAGAAAATAAGTAATTAATTGAGTGTCATCATTTGCTCGATCGCCTTGTGGCTACAGAAGTTTTTTTATTCTAAAAACCCAGCATTGTATATCCAATAATGATAAAGAAAAAAGACGAAGGAAATCATCAGGAAAAAGTAGTTGAGTGTCATAATTTGCTCGATCACCTTGTGGCTACATATCTTTTTTAAATCTAAAATACGACGTTCTAATGAAGAAAATAAGAAGGAAAACATAGGGAATCTAAGTATTGCGGCTTTTGATATCTAGCGACGATAAAGATAAATAAGAACGAACAATATGAGGAAAATAAGTACCTAAATGAATGTCATCATTTGCTCGATGACCTTGTGGTTTCATTTTTTTTAAATCTGCACAGACCGCGCTTGATATCTAATAATGATAAAGGAAAAGAAGAAGAAAAGCATCAGATAAATATGTACTTGAATAGCATCGCTTACTCAAACGTTTTCTTATTACAATTTTTTAATTTCTAAAAGCATATTGTTTAATATAAAACTATGATAAAAGAAAATAAGAAGACACCTCAGGAAAAAAAGTAGTTGAGTGTCATCATTTGCTCGATCACCCTGTGGCTACATATCTTCTTTAAATCTAATGACATGCGTTTGATATCCAATAATGATAAAGAAAAATAAGAAGGTACACATCAGAAAAATAAGTAATTGAGTGTCATCGTTAGATCGATCACATTGTGGCTACATATCTTTTTCAAATCTAAAATAATGCGGCGTTTGATATCTAGCGATCATAAAGAAAAATTTAAAAAATCATCAGGAAAATAAGTACCTAAGTGAATGTCATCATTTTCTCGATGATCTTGTGGTTTCATTATTTTTTTAATCTGCAGAGACAGCGCTTGATATCTAATAATGATAAAGGAAAAGAAGAAGAAAGGCATCCGACAAATATGTACTTGAATAGCATCGCTTACTCAAACGTTTTCTTATTACAATTTTTTAATTTCTAAAAGCATATTGTTTAATATAAAACTATGATAAAAGAAAATAAAACGACACCTCAGGAAAAAAAGTAGTTGAGTGTCATCATTTGCTCGATCACCCTGTGGCTACATATCTTCTTTAAATCTAATGACATGCGTTTGATATCCAATAATGATAAAGAAAAATAAGAAGGTACACATCAGAAAAATAAGTAATTGAGTGTCATCGTTAGATCGATCACATTGTGGCTACATATCTTTTTCAAATCTAAAATAATGCGGCGTTTGATATCTAGCGATCATAAAGAAAAATTTAAAAAATCATCAGGAAAATAAGTACCTAAGTGAATGTCATCATTTTCTCGATGATCTTGTGGTTTCATTATTTTTTTTAATCTGCAGAGACAGCGCTTGATATCTAATAATGATAAAGGAAAAGAAGAAGAAAGGCATCCGACAAATATGTACTTGAATAGCATCGCTTACTCAAACGTTTTCTTATTACAATTTTTTAATTTCTAAAAGCATATTGTTAATATAAAACTATGATAAAAGAAAATAAGAAGACACCTCAGGAAAAAAAGTAGTTGAGTGTCATCATTTGCTCGATCACCCTGTGGCTACATATCTTCTTTAAATCTAATGACATGCGTTTGATATCCAATAATGATAAAGAAAAATAAGAAGGTACACATCAGAAAAATAAGTAATTGAGTGTCATCGTTAGATCGATCACATTGTGGCTACATATCTTTTTCAAATCTAAAATAATGCGGCGTTTGATATCTAGCGATCATAAAGAAAAATTTAAAAAATCATCAGGAAAATAAGTACCTAAGTGAATGTCATCATTTTCTCGATGATCTTGTGGTTTCATTATTTTTTTAATCTGCAGAGACAGCGCTTGATATCTAATAATGATAAAGGAAAAGAAGAAGAAAAGCATCAGATAAATATGTACTTGAATAGCATCGCTTACTCAAACGTTTTCTTATTACAATTTTTTAATTTCTAAAAGCATATTGTTTAATATAAAACTATGATAAAAGAAAATAAGAAGACACCTCAGGAAAAAAAGTAGTTGAGTGTCATCATTTGCTCGATCACCCTGTGGCTACATATCTTCTTTAAATCTAATGACATGCGTTTGATATCCAATAATGATAAAGAAAAATAAGAAGGTACACATCAGAAAAATAAGTAATTGAGTGTCATCGTTAGATCGATCACATTGTGGCTACATATCTTTTTCAAATCTAAAATAATGCGGCGTTTGATATCTAGCGATCATAAAGAAAAATTTAAAAAATCATCAGGAAAATAAGTACCTAAGTGAATGTCATCATTTTCTCGATGATCTTGTGGTTTCATTATTTTTTTAATCTGCAGAGACAGCGCTTGATATCTAATAATGATAAAGGAAAAGAAGAAGAAAGGCATCCGACAAATATGTACTTGAATAGCATCGCTTACTCAAATGTTTTCTTACTACAATTTTTTAATGTTCAAAGGCATATTATTTGATATAAAACTATGATAAAACAAAATAGGAAGACACCTCACGAAACAAAAGTAGTTGAGTGTCATCGTTTGCTCGATCAACTTGTGGCTATATATCTTTTCCAAACCTAAAGATACAGTATTTGATATCTAATGATGATGAGGGTAAATAAGAAGGGAAACATCAGGAAAATAAATAATTGAGCGTAATTGTTTGCTCGAGCACCTTGCGGCTACATATTTTTTAATTCTAAAGCCATGGTTCGATATACAGTGTGTCCAAGATAAGGAGGGCCAGTATGGGGATCTCGGTAATGGTGAGAGATACAAATTTGGTTAAATGGGAAGAAAGTTGCGCAATTAAAGGACTAAAAAAATGACGTCCAGAAATCCTTGATATGATTTTTTGTTTTTGAATTATCTCAAAAAAACCGAATTTTTGGATTTTCTTTTTTATTTTTTTCTGGCGTTAATATTAAAGTTAGAGCGAAACTGATTAAACTTCTTTATAGCAACTTTTAGTGGACTTAATGATTACGTTATCAATTTTTTTATCCGACTTTTCGTCTTCGAGAAATCATCATCAACTTCATTTTTTTAAATACGGTCCTGGTTTTTTGATGCCAAATTTGCAAAGCCCTTGTTACTCTGAATTCAACAATGTACCACATATTATGATTTAATTACGTTTCGAGCTTTTTCTGATCATCAGAAAATTTTTTAGATACGGACCTGCATTTCTCATAATTTTGTAAAAATAAGTTCATACAGTAAGATAGGCGTTTTTAGATGCCGTTAAAATATTAAAATGCACATCATAATGTCATAATTCTGATACATTAATTTAATAAGCAACCAATAACTATTAACAATAAACAAAAAAGAAATGAACAAAAGATAGACAGAAAGAATAACAAAACGAACATCGAAACCATTTAATAGGTATTAAATTTACAGAAGGTATTCAAAAAGGTTGCCATCATTCTCTATGCATAAATAACATCTTCTAACTGTAGAATCTAAAACATTATTCAGCAATACTGGCGTTATAATTTGAAAGGCTTCAAGAACTAATCTTCTAAGTTCTTCTATTTCAAAACGTTAAATACCTATTACATTTTTTCAAGTCTTTCAAGGCTCGTTTCTCATTCTTTCTGCCTATCTTTTGTTCATTTATTTGTTGTTTATTGTTAATAGTTATTGGTTGCTTATTAAATTAATGTATCAGAATTATGACATTATGATGTGCATTTTAATATTTTAACGGCATCTAAAAACGCCTATCTTACTGTATGAACTTATTTTTACAAAATTATGAGAAATGCAGGTCCGTATCTAAAAAATTTTCTGATGATGATCAGAAAAAAGCTCGAAACGTAATTAAATCATAATATGTGGTACATTGTTGAATTCAGAGTAACAAGGGCTTTGCAAATTTGGCATAAAAAAACCAAGACCGTATTTAAAAAATGAAGTTGATGATGGTTTCTCGAAGACGAAACGTCGGATAAAAAAATTGATAACGTAATCATTAAGTCCACTAAAAGTTGCTATAAAGAAGTTTAATCAGTTTCGCTCTAACTTTAATATTAACGCCAGAAAAAAATAAAAAAGAAAATCCAAAAATTCGGTTTTTTTGAGATAATTCAAAAACGAAAAATCATATCAAGGATTTCTGGACGTCATTTTTGTAGTCCTTTAATTGCGCAACTTTCTTCCCATTTAACCAAATTTGTATCTCTTACCATTACCGAGATCCCCATACTGGCCCTCCTTATCTTGGACACACTGTATAATGATGATAAGAGAAAAGAAGAAGGAAAACGCCAGGAAAAGACCTAATTTATTGTCATCCTTTGCTCGATCATCTTGTGGATACACATTTTTTAATTCTAAAGACAGCGTTTGATATCTAATGATGACAAAGGAAGGTATGAAAGAACACCTCATGAAAATAAGTAACTAATTGAGTGTCATCATTTGGTCGATGGCATTGTGGCTACATATCTTTTTTAATTCTAAAAACCGCATTTGATCTAACAATGATAAAAGGAAAAAGACGAAGGAACACATTAGGGAAAAAGGTAATTGAGTGTCATCGTTTGCTCGATCAACTTGTGGCTATATATCTTTTCCAAATCTAAAGACACAGTATTTGATATCTAATGATGATGACGTTAACTAAGAAGGAAAACATCAGGAAAATAAATCATTGAGCGCAATCGTTTGCTCGGGCACCTTGCGGCTACATATTTTTTTAATTCTAAAGCCATGGTTCGATATCTAATGATGATGAAAAGAAGAAGGAAAACGCCAGGAAAAGAACTAATTTATAGTCATCCTTTGCTCGATCATCTTGTGGATACACATTTTTTAATTCTAAAGGCGGCGTGTGATATCTAATGATGACAAAGAAAGGTATAAAAGAAAACATCAGGAAAATAAGTAATAAATTGAGTGTCATCATTTGCTCGATCGCCTTGTGACTACATATGTTTTTTATTTCTAAAAATACAGCATTTAATATCTAATTATGATAAAGAAAAAGACGATGGATCACATCAGGGAAAAGAGTAATTGAGTGTCATCGTTTGCTTGATCAACTTGTGACAATATATCTTTTCCAAATCTAAAGACACCGGATTTGATATCTAATAATGATAAAGAAAAAGACGAAGGATCACATCAGGGGAGAAAGTAATTGAGTGTCATCGTTTGCTTGATCAACTTGTGACAATATATCTTTTCCAAATCTAAAGACACAGCATTTGATAGCTAACAATGATAAAGAAAAAGACGAAGGATCACATCAGGGAAAAAAGTAATTGAGTGTCATCGGTTGCTCTATCAACTTGTGACAATATATCTTTTCCAAATCTAAAGACACAGCATTTGATATCTAATAATGATAAAGAAAAAAACGAAGGGTCACATCAGGGGAGAAAGTAATTGAGTGTCATCGGTTGCTCTATCAACTTGTGACAATATATCTTTTCCAAATCTAAAGAAACAGCATTTGATATCTAATGATGATAAAGGTAAATAAGAAGGAAACATCAGGAAAACAAGTAATTGAGCGTAATCGTTTGCTCGAGCACCTGGTGTTACATATTTTTTAATTCTAAAACCACGGTTCGATATCTAATGATCTAATGACGTTAATCACGCCCGTTCCTAAGAAATCTGCCCCTATTGATTTCTCGGATTTACGACCTATAAGCATCCTACCGGTTTTGTCTAAAGTTATTGGACGGATTGTTAATCATCAATTGATACGCCATCTTCAATTTTATGAAATCTTAGCGGCAATGCAATCTGGATTTAGAACAGGACATATGTAGCTGCATCACCGCACTTCTTAATATCACCGATGATATTTTTAAATTTATCGATGAAGGAAATATTGTTCTGCTGGTCTTGTTAGATTATAAAAAAACATTTGACATGATAAATTAACTTATGATAGCTATACTTCACTACATTGGGGTAGACGATGATGTATTGACATTTTTTCAAAATTATTTTATCGGAAGGTCACAACAAGTTAAAGTTCTTAACAATATTTCGCATAGTGGCCAGATTTCTAATGGTATTCCGCAGGGATCCATTTTAGGCCCTACCTTGTATGCTATTTACACTTTTAATTTTCTCAGCTCTATTAGGCAGTCTATGCAGATGATACGCAACTTTATTTAAAACGTTCACCTAATAACGTACACATTGCTAATGCTCTTATTAATAACGATTTAAACAATTTAGTTTCTATTTCTAAAGATCACTGTCTCAAGATAAATCCTATTAAATCTTGCTTTTTAATATTTGGTAAGAGGCATCTCAGGCCAACAATTTAAAATCAATTAAATCTAACTGTAGATGGCAATAGAATAACCCCTGTGGAATCAGTTAGAAATTTGGGCTTAAATATCGACAATAAGTTTTTCAACAAACGTGCACAATTTAAATTTAAGGTTTAAAGGCCGGTTAACACCTCCATTGCACAAGTTCTCTCTTTGAGAGATCTTTCTCCTACAGTGTTGCACTAGGATATGCAGCATTGAAGCAGCTTCTCTGACTACCCTTAAATTACGGCTTGGGCATCTGTTGCAGCTACGACAATAATCACCACGTAGTTAACTGTTCATTTTTCCACATTTATATAAGATTTAAGTTGGAATTGGCAGTGCTAATTGTTTTTAGTTACTTTTATTTATTTACTTAAAATTTTTGTTCATGAGGTTCACATGGAAGAGCAGAACACACTTGTGTTGTTCTGATTGTGAACCCTTTGGTCCCCACTAACGAGTACCTGTAATAAATACTCTTTGTAAATATCTTATTTTATTTTATAAGTATTTAATTTTTAGATTGTGTTTACTTGTGTAATTTTTAGTAACCAATAAATAAATGTTATTATTATTATTATTATTATTATTATTATTATTATTATTATTATTAGAAGAGAAAAGAAGAAGGAAAGCACCAGGAAAAGAACTAAACTAGTGTCGTCCTACTCGATCATCTTGTGGTTACACATTTTTAATTCTAAAGATGGCGTTTGGTGGCTAATGATGACAAAGGAAAGTATGAAAGAAAACATCAGAAGAATAAGTAATTAATTGAGTCATCATTTCCTCGATCGCCTTATGACTACATGTTTTTTTTATTTCTAAAAACACAGCATTTGATATCTAATGATCATGAGTGTAAATAAGAAGAAAGACATCAGGAAAATAAATAATTGAGCGTAATCGTTTGCTCGAGCACCTTGTGGCTACATATTTTTTAATTCTATAGATATGGCTCAATATCTAATGATGGTAAGAGAAAATAAGAGGGAAAACACCAGGAAAAGAACTAATTTAGTGTCATTCTTTGCTCGAACATCTTGTGGCTAGACATTTTTAATTCTAAAGACGGTGTTTGATAACCTAATGATGATAAAGGAAACGAAGAAGGAAAACATCAGGAAATTGAGTGTCACTACTTGCTCGATCACTTTGTTACTACATTTTTCTTTAATCTAAAGACACGGCGTTTGATGTGTAATAACAAAAAATTAAACGAAAACATCAAAACAAGAAGAAGTGAGTGTCATCACTTACTCACTCATCTTGTGGCTACACATCTTTTTTAAATCTAAAGACAAGCGTTTGAGATCTAACGATGATAAAGAAAAATAAGAAGAAAAAAATCCGGAAAATAAGTACCTAATTGAATGTTATCATTTGCTCGATCATCTTGTGGTTTCATTTTTTTTTAATCTGCAGAGTCCGCGTTTGATATCTAATAATGATAAAGGAAAAGAAGATGGAAAGCATCAAACATATACTTGAATAACATAGCTTACTCAAACGTTTTATTTTTACAATTTTTAATGTCTAAAGGCATATCATTTGATATAAAACTATGATAAAAGAAAATAGGAAGAGACACATCAGGAAAAAAGTAATCGAGTGTCATCATTTGCTCGATCAACTTGTGGCTACACATTTTTTTAAATCTAGAGACATGACATCTGGTTTCTAATGATAATAAATTGATAAAGGAAAAGAAAACGGAAAATATCAGAAAAAAGTACATACAGAGTAGGGATGTTCCGAATACTCGTATTCGTATTCGTATTCGCGAGTATTCGCTATATTTTCAATATTTGTATTCGTAATCGTATTCGCCAAAATTAACACGAATATTATACGAGTATTTGACATTAAAATTATAGAAATATAGATAAGAATTTTAATAAAAATATAAAACAGGTATTCATACATTAAATAAAACTTTTTTTTAAATATTAACCATTCTATAACATTAAATAAAAAACAAAACTATTTTCCATACTATTTCTAAAATTTTGCAGCGCGTACAAAAACGATGTTGATGTTGATATTATTCACTCAAGGTCATGTATTCGTATTCGTATTCGTATTCGCGAATATTCATAAGAGTATTTGTATTCGGTATTCGTATTCGCGAATACAAATTTTTGTATATTCGGAACATCCCTAATACAGAGTATATCCCTCAATAATATAAATTTCAGATCTAGTTTTTTGCGACTCCCTATAAACCTAATGTACGTCAGCCAACTCGATCTGAATCTGAATCTTTACTACTGATCAGGTTCGGTATACAGGTAATCTACATAATTTAGTAAATATTCCTAGATGTACACTATAACGTGTTAATTTGGAGCGTCCCTTCTTTCTACAGTACAGTGGAAAGAATGTAAACTATTTTGTGTGGTTATCAGCTCGGTTACCTCAACGCAGAGTTCCACCTTAATGACCAAGACCAAACGTTTATTATCTGGCGCTTCAAGACTACAATTGCAGGCGTAGTCCTCACACGTCCGTCTAACGAAGAAAAACGCGCCGTTAGAAATCCAATTTTCGAGCACAAAGCGAAATGAAAGCCCCAGGAACCAGGAGGCCCATCAGCTCTCTAAGCTCTGGACGAATCCGGAACTGCTGCTGCAGCAGAGAATGGATTTGTGCGCTGGGCCTGTGGAAATGATCCAGACGCGAGTATAACGACCTATCTGCCCCCAACAAGGACACAAACACGTCTCCGTCCTATTCAGACCCATTGATTAAAACCGAAAAGCCCCTAGCGCTCGTGTTGAATTGAAGCAACGTGTTTTGGAAATGGGCGCAGATAAGGCTATCTTATCTAAATGTGAACACCATCGGCTCGCGCCGCAAACCCAGCACTAAAAGTAATCTGAGCCAAAGGACGCGTTCGCACCCTTTTGGTGGAGGCAACTTTGCACCCTTACGATCTCGAGATTTGGCGAAAATGCCGGCTCACTATCGATTGACAACTTATTGTTGGGACACTTGACTGAACAACAGTATTGAACAATTGATACATCACAGAAACAATGAGATGCATTTGTAAAAATCAAAAATCTATTCAAAATTTCAACAAAAATTAATTTCGACGAACCCTTCCTGAACACGCCAGGGCATAACTAAAACCCTACCATTTAGCCTAGTACTTACATTTCGCGATATCCAAATCCAACTGAAGACTGCACCGTAGCACCCTGAGCACTTTCAAACACTCAATTACAGAGCTCGAAGCTACACTGCATGGGAGATACAAAGGATCAACACCAAATGCGTTGAAGCGCAAACTTGCCGCGCTCGCGCGGGTTCGTGGCGCTTCGGGAAGCTTTCGGCGGGTGGACCTCGCTGGAAGCCAGCAGGAAGGGTGCGAAGGTTCCTGCAGACGATAAGGCTTATCTTGGAAAAACTTCGCCAAGTCCCATCCTCGGGCCGGAAAACCACTTTTTCTGCTCCATTTGCCAAGATTTGCTTAGACGGCACGGTCGCGCGAACCAAAAAAAGCTTAAAAATTAGCGCCGTCAAGTTGGCGGTTCTGCCTGGAACGGCGCCTGCCCGCGGAAATCGATTTCCTCGCAGCTGAGCTGCAGGTTTCGGCCATTTTCACGTAAACAAATCTTTTATACATTTTGTACGATGTGCGCGAGGTTTCAGCAGTAGCGATGACTTTTCAGGCGGTGGTTTTCGCGTGCTTTCTGTTCGTTTGGGTTCCGTGCGGCGCCGGCGGCGAGGTGGCCAAAAAGGTCGTCGCCAAGAGGAGCGACATAGACCTGCAGACGTGTATAGAGAACTTTGATGTCCACAAGGACAAAATCATTAGGACGCAGGACTCCAAGGACATGGGGGCGAAGTACATCAACGAGATCGACCTCGGCTCCCGCGAGGAGTGCCTGCGGTTATGTTGTGAGACTGAGAACTGTGATGTATTTGTTTTCGAGGAAAAGGTAGGTTCATGGAGGAATGACAATTGGAAAAAAGCTTGATTTTTTCGGTACCTAGACCTACAACGCATTGGCGATCATGATTGATTTCCTTTCTCTTTTCAAAGATAAATGTTGATGTAGAATTATCAGAACGTAATTCCAGAATCAATCAAAACTCATCACATTTGCCAACTGTAAAAATTCTAGGTAGTAATTTACCAACCTTGGGGTCACCAAAACAATAAAAATTACTAGAAAATTAAAAAATGCAAGTAATAATGTGTTTTGATTCTTACATATTAGAAACCTAAATTTCTTCTTAATATTCTTCTTCATATACAGGGTGGTGACTTGCGCGACGCAGCATAGGGATTTCAATGGTAAATTTTTAATGTTTGATTGTTGGTTCCCCATTTTTTTTTTAATTAAAGTGTAAATAAGTTTTTTGTAGAGAAAAAAATGCTACATCTGTAGATACTATTGTTTATAATTTTCCAATTTCCAGAACCCTATAAATTAAGGAAATAAAAATGCTATTTTTGAAAAAATCAGTGGTGCCTTGGAAATATGTAAACAAACAACATGCACATTTACTTTTGTCATTGCTGTTTGGCGTTTATAACAGATCATCAATATTCTTTCCGTTAAAATGTATTCACCTGAAGAAAAAGTAGAAATGATAAAATGGTTCTATGCTGGACATAGTGCTCGTCAAGTAAGTGCCTTGTTTAGCGTAAAATATCCGAATCGGCAAATCCACTCCAAGTAGTTCAACGATTGATAAATTAATACGTAAATTTGAAACTATAGGCACAGTAATAATTGTAAATGTAACAATTACGCTGAAAACGTGCAGCAACATGAGGAAAATGACAACACCTTGGATGTTTTGCCAGCAACTAGCTGCAAATCCCAGTGTAAGTTTACGACAAATAGCGCAAGATATTGGCTTGGATCACAGCCGAGTCCTGCGAATTTTGAAAAAACACAAGTTCTTACAAATATCAGTGTCATCAATAGTTGCTTGAACGTGATATGGAGAAGAGAAGTGCATTTTGCTTACAAATTATGGAAAACTGTAACGAAGACACGGAGTTTTTGAATAACGTTTTGTTTACGGATGAATGCACATTCACACTGCATAATGAACCAAATGTGCAAAATTGCTGAGTTTGGGCTACTGAAAATCCACGCAACATTTTACAAACCAGGACCCAATATCATCAAAAAGTTAATGTTTGGCCGGGAATACTAGGTCATCACACTATAGGACCATTTTTCTTAAGTAAAAACCTCACAGGAGAGCGCTTTTTACAGTTATTAGAAGAGGATATAGCTCCGACGGTGACCGTTGAGACGATCAAGAGATTTGGCTTCAGATGGATGGGTGCCCCGCACACAACACTCGTGAAGTGCGCGACTTTGTAAACTACAGTTTTTCCATAAGGTGATTGGTCCAAATTATTTAATTAACTGGCCTGCTAGGTCCCCCGATCTTTCGCCCAACGATTTTTTTCTTTGGGGACATTTAAAATTGCAAATTTACTCCCGAAGAACCTTTCAAACTATTGAAGAGCTAACAATTTGTATTTAAGCCCAATACGATAAAATATCACAATATCAGTTAGCAAATGTTAGGTGGCAATTTTACGACAGGTTGGGTCATTGTTTAGTAGTTGATGGTGCTTGTTTGAAAATTTGTTATCATGTATTAATTTTAGTGTTTTTGTATTATAATTATACGTACCATAGAAGTCATAGAAAACTTGGACAGGAAAATTACGCAGTTACCCTATTTTTCGAAAAGTGCAGTTTAGATGTAACATTTTGACTGAACTGATCGTTATTAAAGAAGACAGCCCAACTTTAATAATGTTCAGTCAAAACGCCACATCTAAACTACCCTTTTCGAAAACAAGGGTATCTGCGTATTTTTCCTGTCCCAGTTTTCTATGACTTCGATGGTACATAATTATGTTTTGTTATGGTATTTAATTAAATCCTGCTTCCTATAGATACTAATTTCTTTGATTTTTCCGGTTCCGGAAAATTATAAACGATGGTATGTACAGGTACCTACAGCATTTTCTCTAGATAAAACGAATACATTTTAACTAGAACAGAATTTAATAATCAGTGAAAAACGTCGAACAGCAAAGACAAAAGTAAATGTACATGTTGTTTGTTTACATAATTCTAAGACATTAGTGATTAAAAAAAAGCATTTTTATTTCGTTGATTTCTACGGTTTCGGAAAATCGAAAATTGTAAATAATAGTATGTACAGATGCAGTATTTTTTCTCTACAAAAAACTTATTTACACTTTAATTTTAAAAAAATAGGGGAGCCAATAATCAAACATTAAAAATTTACAATTGCAATCCCTATGCTGTGTCGCGTAAGTCACCACCCTGTATATTTTGGAATTGCTTCGACATAAGCATATAAAGATTAAAAACTGAAGTAGAATGTTCTCTTGTTATACTTTAATAAATCAACCTGTCTACAGATAATTGCGATAACTGACATCAAAAGTTCTACATTGTTAAAACGCTTGTAATCATGCATTTTGCCATAGTAGTATGATTTTCATTTGTTTTAAATCTAATGTCAAACATGATGCAAGACAATCAGTCGGTGTCTAAGGTACCTGGTACTATTCATGCCTAGACCTTGTCCATTAACAAACAAACAAACAAACAATATTCAATTTACTTAACCCGCTAATGCACAGGGTGTTCGAATATATGGATCCAATTTTACAATACAATATTCTCTAATAGAATAAACAATATGAAGGGATGAAAGCGTTATACATATAAGTAATTCGACCTTACAACACAATGTAGTTTCATACACGGGTACCATAACTTGAATTCCTATGGCACCAGTTATGGAATCTCAGAATTATGTATTGTACAATATCCATATAATGTATCCAGCCTGTATCGATTTTGATATAGTATAGCAGTAGTTCCACGTATCTTATCTTACGTATACTTGACTGTTCTTCGGGAGAAGCTTGCGAATATGGGTCTAAAGGCATCCTTAAAAACCAAAGAAACCTCAAAAGAAGTAGAAGCTGATAGCTGTTAAAAAACGAACTTCCTAAGCTCTTAAGTTATTTTGGCAAAAATTTAACTATAAAAATAAGAGTGTTTAGTAGAAACTTTTTCTACGCAAACTCAAACTTAATAAACATTGTTTGATTAACTCCATATCTCAAAATTTGGTTTTTTGTTATTGTTGTAATGTATTTGATCGCATCATATATCAATTTACCAATCAACCATACATATTAAAAATAGTACAAAAAACATTACTTGTTCCATCTTCTGCACACTCATTAAATTTAATAGTTAACATAATACATTTTGAAGCGGTAGATTTTGTTTGCTTGGTCCAAGAATTATACAATTATTTATGTTCTCATACCGAAATCTTAACTTTAAAACCGTTGTCGAATACAGGATGAAAAGCTATCTTAAAATTAGCTTACATTAAATTTATCTACGCATCTTGAAAATAATTGACACAACTAATAATATCGAATAAAGCGTACGAGGTAATAACTTAATCTTTTTTTTTAAATTACGTCGTTTAAATTGATTTATTCAATTAGGTATTACATGGCATGATATTTTAACTAAAGTTACTGTCATCAATAAAATGCGTCATTAATTCTACATAAAAGGCAGACATTTTGGATATAGAATCAGTTTTCCCAGATATTTGAAAAAAAATAAAAAGAGCACATTTGACTATGAAACGGCTAATAAACCTATAAAAATAATGAAAAATAATTTGGGATCAACCATAACCGCAAACCAAAAAATTTAAATGTGTCTATAATATCTCTAGAAAATGATATTATAGATAGCTTAGAATGGTGTAGCATTAGAAGCACGAAGGGTACAGATTTTGTGATTGTATAAAGTATATGATGTGATTCATGTTATAATTATATTTATCTACTTTGATGTCACAATATTGTAACACCGGAAACAGTGCTACAATGGAGTCCATTATAACACTGTTTTTGGTAACTATTTGTTTTATAAGATTGGTGACATTTGCTTTCACATGCTCATAACACGACAAACGTCAGATGTCGAATACATAACTACAATCTCTAAACTGTATTTATTAAATTTATTCTAATCAAATATAACTTAAACTGAAGATATTTTTTAACGAATTAATTAAACACAATGAATTATTGTCCTATGTAAGGCACCATTTGAACAGCACACGAACCAAATGCTAGCACCAAATTTAAACTAATTCAAATGTCAGAGCAACGAAATTGATTATTTGTCCAATAGATGGCGACTGTCAAATGCCACTTGACAATGTCCTCGCTGCACTCGTAGTGCCAAACCCACGCGTGCTAAATGCGCCCTCTTATGAAACTCGTATAACAATATACTATTATAAACTTCCGCATTTCTTATGTATGTATTATTCAAAATTATTTTATAAACATACAACTACAGTACAGTTCACTCATAGTGAACTTGCTTGTAACGGACTCTCAAAGTCCCAACCAAGGAGTTATTATAAACTCGCTTACAATGGACTTTCGCTTATAATGAACAAAAATTCGCAAAAACTGCAACATATCCAAACCGAATTCCGTTGGGGGGAAAGGTTGAAGTGATTTTTTCATATGCCTTAAAGTCTTTTCAAACCTTACGTTACATTCAGGAAGGGGATAATGCAAGTGAAATTCTATATTAATTAAACAAAATACAAATTGTTTTAAATGACATGTTTACAGGAAAAAGGCCATTCAAAGGAAAATTAGAGATTTTTTGTAAAGCAATCTTACATTTTTGTATTTTTTATGTTGTTCGAACTTTTCATAAATATATTGCCGAGAAACTTGCAATTTAATTTCGTTTATGTATGTTTGATCAATAATCGGTGTTTTTTGACCTTATTTTCAGGAATAAAGCTATTCTTTTTCGTCCTCGGGCTATATCGCCCGTTAGATGACGTCAGCGGGCGTAAATGAATTTTATTTTTCACTGATCTATTATTTGTTATTTATTTCTACGATACGAGGTATATAAAGCTGTCGATAACGCCCTACGGCGTTATGAGCGGGCATAATGATAACGCCCGCTCATTATGCCCTCTCATCCAGGCGTTATCATTACACCTGCTCATAACGCCTTCGCCCGCTGACGTCATTTTAGCGGGCGAAAAAGTATTTTAAGCCCGCTGACGCCATTTTCGGTATTATTTACAAACACGTACTAATGAAATCCTTACCTAGTTACAAAAATACTATTTAGCTATTTCGATCGTAGGTACATAAGGTTTTGTATGTACTTCAGGCGTAACCAGTTTCTTTGGCCCTTGCTGCACCTCGTGCTATAACTTTCACGCTGCTGGCTAAAAACGCCTGTTTTACGTCCTTGATACATAAATAACTATTTCAACTTAAAAATTTACCTGGGATAAGATGGACACTCGGTTAGAGTGTACTAATATTGACTGTCTCCTGAAATTCATTATAAGCGAGGTCTACTGTATATGCGTTACTTTTTATATGTGTTAGTACTTTTGTACTAGTCTCGTACAATAAATATACTTATTATAATTATTGTAACAATTTTTAAACTTTCATAAGCTTTCACGGAGGGCACTTTGATTAAACTTTGCACAAAACGGTCCATATGCACCCTGTGGCCTTGGTTTCTTATCAATGCTTTAACGGTTTTCGTATTACTGCTGGTCTTAATTTCTACTGGTAATAAGTTGTACAATACAGCGGCCTTGTGTGTTGTATTATTTTGTTTTTTTTAAATCTGTGATTAACTAAATCAATATTAGTTACAGTTCTGGTGCTATAATTGTGTATTCGTATTTATGTCTCCAATGCTAATTTTATGATTAATTTCATTGATTTCCTATCGATGGTCTGACTAAAATTCAATATTCCATCTTGTATACCTGAGTAGTACTGGTACATAGATTTATATTATATAGAATCTTGACTGTTTAACTTTTGTATGTTTGACTGGTTTGCAGCACTCCAGGTAGTTAGAAGATGTGTATTTATAAATGCGTTATATATCAAATTCCGACTATGGCTGTTTAGAATTCAGGATTTCCACCTTATTAGTCCTATACATTTTAAATTTCTTTGTCACATGTTCACTGAAGCTAAATTTGTTGTCAAACATGAGAGCTAGATATTTTATTTTGCCTTCCTGTTTTATGCCTTGTCAATTTATTTATGGTGATCTTTTCATTTTGGAAGTTTCTAATATTTAGGGAGCAGTATTTGGTTTAGTTTAATGCCATTTTACTTCACATCAATTTTCTATTTCTTTAACACCTTCTTTTAATTTAGGTGTAATGTCCTCTTCAGTGGCTGGATAAAAAAACATCGCATTATCTGCATACATCATGACTTTTCCCTATAAGGGAGCAATTGTTAGATCATTTTTGCAGATTATGAGCAATACTGGACTAGAATTGAGCGTTGTGGCTCATCATGCTTGACTAATTGCATTTCACTGTCTACACCGTTTACCTTGCTGTATTGGAATCTCCTGTTTACATATTCAGTGAACAACTGTAATACTGGTCCTCTCACTCCTATTTATTCTAGATTGTCTATTAATATTTTATGATTGACAATGTCAAACGCTTTCTGGAAATGTGGTACAAGGGCTCTTACTTTGTTTTTTGTCCAGCTCTTCATATATGACTTGCAGCTGTTTAGTACTGCAGTTTCAGTGTTTCTTTTTGGAGGAAATCCGCTTTGGTTAGGTATTACTTATACAATTGGTTTCTTCTAGTGCAATTCTTATTGCAGCAACTTCCAATATGTTTGTGGATTAACATTTTATTTGCAAAATATTGATTTTTATTTTGGTTTCCATCCATTTTACTTCTTGCTTCTTTTTTTTGTTACTAAATCGTGTATTGACTGATTGTGTGGATATTTTAGAAGCTCATTGTAAATATATTCCCCCTCTTTTAAAATTAAAATATACTACAGGTAATGTGTGAACGAACTCTCTTCTATATTTGTGATATATTTCTGAATATGCTCTTTAGAGCATTTAAATTCTGAGAAAGCAAAACACTTGAAGCTTGCTATAGAAACTTAATGCTGAATTTAGTTTTTTCAAATTCAATCTTCAATTATTTCTAAAAAGATCTTCTGTATAATAATACTCTGGTTAAGCTGCAGAAACATCCACTGTTGAAAATAGTCGCTATTAAAGGCTAAAATAGGTTGACTAACAGTTTTTGCCATATAGTTTGGCTCTCTTTTGTTTCATAAGGTAATATTGAGAAATGAAATTCGATGTAATAATGTGTAAATTATGAAACAAAAATATTATATTAAACAATAAATACATCCAAAGCTAATATATGTTATTAGAGTAAATCATTCACTTAGCTTATCAGACAAGATATATACAGGATGTTCAAAAGTAATTTTATAGTGCAAGGTCGTTTTAGTTGTGTTTTATACGTTTGCAAGCAATTGTAGTTCTTAGAGCCTTTACAATTGGGCTTGCTTTAACAAATTTCCCATAGATTTTATTTCTTTTACTCAGACTTAAAAATCAACCTTGACATAAAGATATAAACGACCCAATTTATAAAACAAAAAATATATTTCTGCTGGACTGTGCCATAACAACCTGATTTATTTTGTTTGGAGTTTGTAAAGTGGTGCTTCATCGGAGACGTTCGTAATGATATAGTAAATTGGACTCATCTGTCAATGTCAAATACTGTCCAAAAATACATAAAGCATTGTATTTAAGTCGTACATAATTAGGCTTTATTGATTCACTTTTTTATTAGCTTCGTTTATAAGCTCCCTCGATATTAAACAAGGCTCGTCGAATAAAACTAGTTTAGCTGATAGACGGACTAAAAGGCGGTGTAGCATTATGTATGTAATTCGAGCTATGAAATTGTTTTCATCACTCTGTATGAAGAATCAGAATCTTAAAAACTCCTATTGTGTTTTGTTTCAAAAGCTCTATTCGTTTCCAAGGCATAGCTGCATCAAAGCTCAGAAAATGCTAGCCGTGAGACGTTTTCCATCTACAGTTACGAGACCCAACGCGATGTATATAAAATAAAATATAGGTATATAAAACTGCAATAAAACAACATATATTTTTTAGTTGAATGAATCGTTATCAGATAGCATAAAGTAATTAATCGTAAGCATAAGCATGGATATTTACCATACTACACCAATGTAATATAGGGAACTCCTAACAGTAAAAAAAAATAGATCACGAAGAACGACATCTATTTTTTATATTATGTGAAGGTTAATATTCATACTCGCCATGAAGGCTTTTTAACATTGAAATTTGTTGTTGTCCAGACGATTTTTGATTTTTTTGTTTTTCACTTTCTAGACTAATTAAAATTTATAAACTCACGGATTTTGTTGTCCAAACTTTATGCCTTTGTGAAATATTAATCAACATGGAAAAGGGATGTTACCTTACACAATTGTTTTTGAATTTAATAATTCCTGTTTTCAGAAATCGTATTTAAGCCTGAAAGAGCTCAAAAAAGTATAATACTTCTACAGGGTTCGGCAATAGAATCTGACGGATTAGGAGGCGTGCTAGTTTATATAACAAATGAAGTAGGAATCTGACAGTTGCAGAAATGTATACCTCCATGCATGCAGTTTTAGTTACTATGTACAACTGGCCAGTGAATTTCCGCGTGTTTGAGGTAACTACATATACTGAAACCAAGTCAGTTACCATTACACAACGTCGATTTCGACGTATGTTCAACGTTGCTAGGCATCAGGTATCAACATTAATGATACTTGGTTTCAACAGGACGGAGCAACTGCCCATACGGCCCGAGAAACATTAAATCTTTTGAGAAACGTTTTCCACAATCATTTAATTTCACGATTTGGCGATATCCCTTGGCCTCCCCGATCTCCAGATGACCAGATGTAACGGCGCCAGATTATTTCCTATGGGGAAAACTCAAAGAAAAAGTGTTTTGATCCAGGCCACACACCATTCAAGAATTAGAAAATCGAATAAGTCAAGAAATCGAAGAAAGTAATCAAGATCAAAATTTATTACAGCGTGTAATGGACAACTTTCGTAAAAGATTAGAAGAATTGGCTGTACGCCGCGGATCACATTTATTTGATGTAATATTCAAAAAGTAATTGATTATTAATAAATTGCATTATTTATACGTTATTTATTCATTAGTTTCATTCAAATAACGGTTACCTTAAATTCGCAACAGCCCGTTGAAATCCGTCAGATTCTATTGCCGAACCCTGTACAACGATAGGTATTGATAATATTAGATATTTTAGAAATCTCTCTACTCTATTTAAATTTTCTAAATGTGTAGTAGCACAACTACTCGTACAAACTGTGCTAACCTTCAACGAGGAGAAACGTGTATGTATGTTATTGCAGACATAGTTTCGTGTGTTTTGCTAATTTAGGATTGGCCTAGGTCAAAAAATGGTGTAAACAACCGCACCTAATTTCATAATTTCTTCACGTTTAATTTAATTAGCTAACAACGTCACGTTTTGTTAAATTTGGATTTTCACTACGGCATATATTGTTCTTAAAATAAATATAGGTGGCGTTTAATAATAGTTCGTATGATAAGCTCCTTCGGAATTCTTTTAAAATTGGAAATTTAATGCTATAAACGTCCACCAGTTTGTTTATCACTATCACTTCATGTTATGGGCCAACTCAATAATTGCAGCGGTAGGAAATCCAGCTGGCAACTCGAGTGCTTTCCAAGTACGTTCTTGCAGAAGTAAAGCTTTCGTGTTTTTATTTTCATACGGTTCTGTTCTGTTTTGCTCAAGGAAAGTGCCACAGATTTGTAAACATGCATAGGAATGTTGATATATATTCATACAGACAAAATAGTCAAGACTGATGACTCGAAAGATATGGGACCAAACACATTTTTTTATTATGGTTTCTCATGGGCGCCAGGTTATGTTTAACTATGATCGCCATTCTATAAAAATGGCTACTTGTAGACACAGTGCCCCCTCTAACAAAAATAGTTAGCCATGTCAAAACTGTGCCAACCCTAGACAAGATAGTTATAGTTGTAACATTATGCTAACTCTATAGAAAATAATTAGTTAGTTGAGCCGAAACTGTTCCAACATCGGAAAGAAAAGTTAAACGAGCAACATTGTGGTAAGTAAAAAAAATAGTTACACAATACTAAGTCAATACTTAAAACAGCTTGGCAATATTCTGTAAAACTAGAGAAAAAGCTGCAGGCAGAACCACTGTGCCAATTGTAGCAAAAATAATTATATATTGCAATGCTCTGGCAATCCTCCAGAGAATTGTTGCTCGAACCAACAATCTGTCAACTAGCTCAAAACCCTTACACGTGGCAACAGTCTCAACACGTATGGAGGGTAGAAAAGCTAGCTGTGTCAACATAGCAACACTAATTACTCTAATATACGCATATCAATAATATAGCAATCATAGAGAAAATAGTTGCTAATTTGTCAACTCTATCAAGCTCTGCGTTTATTAGTACTGTGCTATCGGTAGAAAATATAGATAAAGTTGCAACACTATGCTAACTCAAGAGAAAAAAATTACTCGTATCTATGACAATACTTTGAAAACTGTAGGGAAAACGGTTACACATAGCAGTACTGCGCTAATTATATGAAAAATAATTACGCATTGCAATGCCATGGCAACTTCAGAGAAAACAGTTATTCCTGACAACAGTGTGTCAACCCTAACGAAAATTCTTATACATGAAAACACAATGTCAACATGTATAGAAATGATAATGTAGATAAAGTTGCAATACTATGCTAACTCAAAAAATATGTTTATCTATGGCTATACTTTGAAAACTCTATGGAAAATAGTTACAATAGCAACACTGCGCTAAGTGTCTAGAGTGTCACAAGTGTGTCAACTCTTACACGTGACAACTCGTCGTCAACATGTATCGAAAGAATAATAATTACTTGTGCCAACACTGTGTCAACGTGACAAACGTTAGCGTGAGGATTAGCGCAGTGTTGCAGCTTTAATTGCAGTTGTAACCCTCAGCAGAACAGTGACATTACACGGAATCAACTCTAGAGAAACAGTTACTCTTGTAGATAATGTGCCAACGTTAGAGAATGTAGATAGAGTTGCAACACTATACTAACTGAAAAAGAGATGGATATTTATGGTAAAACTAGAAAAACTCTAGGGAAAATGGTGATAGGTACATAGCAACACTGCGCTAATTATTATATGGAAAATAATTACGCATGGCAATGCTATGGCAACTTCAGAGAAAGCAGTTACTCGTGCCAACAGTGTGTCAACTTCAGCAAAAATTCTTATACATGACAACACGTTGTCAATATGTATCGAAGGATAATGATTATTTCTGCCAAGACTGTGTAACGTGACAAAAGTTAGCGTTTGGGTTAGCGCAGTGTTGCAGCTGTAACCGCAGTTGCAACCCTCAGCAGAATAATGACATAACACGGAATCAACTCGAGAGAAATAGTTACTCTTATCAATAATGTGAAAACGTTAGAGAATGTAGATAGAGTTGGAACACTATACTAACTCAAGAAAAGATGGTTATCTATGGCAATATTTGAAAACTATAGGAAAATGGTTACACATAGCAACACTGCGCTAATTATATGGAAAATAAATACTTATGGCAATCATATGGCAACAATAGATCTAATGTGCGAACTCTAACAAGCTCTGCAGCTTTAACTACAGATTTAATCCTCAGAAAAAAAGTAACATAACACGGAATCAACTCTAGAGAAACAGTTAGACTTATCAGCAGTGTGTTAACGGTAGAAAATATATATAAAGTTGCAACACTATGCTAACTCAAAAAATATGGTTATCTATGACAATACTTTGAAAACTCTATGGGAAATGGTTACACATAGCAACTCTACGCTAAGTATCTGGAAAATAATTACGTATGGCAATGCTATGGCAACTTCAAAGAAAACAGTTCCTCGTGTCAATTCCAGCAAAAATTCTTATACGTGACAACACATTGTTAACATGTATCGAAAGGATAATAATTACTTGTGTCAAGACTGTGTCAACCTGACAAAAATTAGCGTTAGGGTTAGTGCAATGTTGCAGCTTTAACTGCAGTTGTAACCCTTAGCAGAATAGTGACATAACACGGAATCAACTCTAGAGAAACAATATTATGCTATCAATAGAAAATATAGATAAAGTTGCAACACTATACTAACTCAAGAGAAAAAAGTTACTCGTATCTATGACAATACTTTGAAAACTATAGCGAAAATGGTTACACATAGCAACACTGCGCTAATTATATGAAAAATAATTACGCATGGCAATTCTATGGAAACTTTAGAGGTCGGGTTAGCGCAATGTTGTAGCTTTAACTATAGAGAAATAGTTAGTCTTGTCAATGATGTGCCAATGTTAGATAATGTATATAAAGTTGTAATACTGTGCTAACTCAAAAAATATGGTTATCTATGGCAATACCTTGCAAACTCTAGGGAAAATAGTTACAATAGCAACACTGCGCTAAGTGTCTGGAAAATAATTACGTATGGCAATGCTATGGCAACTTCAGAGAAAACAGTTACTTGTGCCAACTCCAGCAAAAATTCTTATACGTGACAACACATTGTCAACATGTATCAAAAGGATAATAATTACTTGTGTCAAGACTGTGTCAACGTGACAAAAATTAGCTTTAGGGTTAGTGCAGTGTTGCAGCTTTAACTGCAGTTGTAACCCTTAGCAGAATAGTGATATAACACGGGATGAACTCTAGAGAAACAGTTAGTCTTATCAGTACTGTGCTATCGGTATAAAATATAAAGAAAGCTGCAACACTCTGGTAACTCAAGAGAAGATAGTTACTCGTACGACAATACTTTAAAAAGTCTAGGAAAAATGGTTACACATAGCAACACTGTGCTAAATATATGGAAAATAATTACATACAAGCAAACCGCGCGCTACGCGCTGCGAGTCTTGAATCGGCGCGCACGTGAAATAGGATACGCGAAAGGTCAAGCTCCGATCCGAGCGCTATGACATAACACGGAATCAACTCTAGAGAAACAGTTAGTCTTATCGGCACTGTGCTAACGGTAAAAAATATAAATAAAGTTGCAACACTATGCTAACTCAAGAGAAGATAGTTATCTATGAAAATACTTTGAAAACTCTAGGTTACACATAGCAACATTGCGCTTATTATAGGAAACATAATTACATATGGCCATCATAGAGAAAATAGTTACTAATGTGTCAACTCTAGAAAGCTCTCCAGCTTTAACTGGAGTTTTAATCCTAAGCAAAATAGTTACATAACACGGAATCAATCCTAGAGAAACAGTTATTTTTGTCAATACTGTGGCAGCAATAGATAATATAAATAAAGTTACAAAACTATACTAACTCAACAGAAAACAGTTATCTATGGCAATAGTTTCAAAACTGTAGGAAACATAATTATGTATGGCAATGATATGACAACTTCAGAGAAAACAGATAGTCGTGCCAACATATGACAACTCTACCAACTATTTTTATATGTGAAAACACAGTATCAACATGTACAGAAAGGATAATAGTTACTTGTGCCAAGACTGTGTCAACGTGACAAAAGTTAGCGTTAGTGTTAGTCACTTGCGGCTTTAATTACAGTTTTAACCCTAAGCAAAACAGTTACATAACACTTAATCAACACTAGAGAAACAGTGAGTCTTATTAATACTGTTCCAACGTTAGATAATATAGATAAAATTACACTGTATTAGTTCAACAGAAGATAGTTATCTATGGTAATACTTTGAAAACTTTAAGGATAATGGTTACACATAACAACAATGGCAGTCTTGGAGAAAATAGTTGCTCGTGCCAACAATAAGTCGAATTAAACAAAAATTGTCGTTAGAGTTACATAACACGGAATTAACTCTATAGAAAACAATTAGTCAATACTGCCAACATGAGAAAATATAAACAACGTTGCAACATTATGCCAACTATAAAGAAAATGGTTGTCTATCAGTAGGTACTTCGGCAACTGTAGGGAAAATGGTTATACCTAGCAACACTGCAAAAACTGTAGGAACATTAAATAGGTACATATGACAATATTCTTGCAACGTTAGAGAAAATAGTTATTCCTGCCAGTAGTAAGGCAACTCTATCAAAAATCCTTACACGTGACAATACAGTGTCAACTTGTATGGAAGTGGAAGTAGTTAGTTATGCCAACACTGTGCCAACGTTAGAAAAGCTGCAACTGTAAGACCGCCCTAACCATAAGGAAAATAGTTACATAACATGGAAGCAACTCTAGGCAAAGCAATTGGTCTTATCAACATTGTAGTACCAACGTTAGAAAAGATAGATAACATTGCAACACATGGTTACTGTAGAGTAACTGGTTATCTGTTGCAATTACACATAAAAACTCTGCGCTAATTGCAAGGAAAATAAGTACATATGGCAATGATATCAATAATTAGGCACCTCTGCCAAAACCGCGCAAATTCTACACAAAACAATTACAAGTAGTAACAATGTGTCAACTGAAAAAGAAAATAATTAATCGTACCAAGACTTTTTCAATTTTAAAGAAGATGGTTAAATTGCCACACAATAGTGGTTAGAAGGAAATTAGCATTTCTACCGACACAACGCTAACTCTAGCAGAAACAGTTACAACACTGAGTAATCTCTGGAGAAAATAGTTAGCCACTTTACCACTCTACCAACGTTGGAGAATATCTTTAAAGCTGCAGCGCTATGTCACTAATAAAGAAAATAATCCAATTGTAAACACTGTCAACTCGAAGGAAAACAGTTACATGTAGCAGATATTGTAGATAAATTAATTACATATGACGATATTCTGGCAGCTTTAGATAAATACTTTCACATGGCAATGCTGTACCAACTCGTAAAAAAAACACGTGGCAACACATTCTCAACTGTAGTGAAGGTAAAACGTTGTGTAACTCTAGAAAAAGTATGGTTATCTCTGACAATATTCTTGTAACTCTATGAAAATAGTTACAGGTGGCTCTAGGGAAAATAGGTGATAATAATAATAACAAAAGTAATGATATTAATTTGATTCTAGCTTATTTAAACAAGTTACATTCGAGGGCAAACAGTTACATGTGGCAATACTCGGATAATGCTAGGTAACTTATTTACATATGATAATACAGTGTCAACTGTAGGAAAAGTAACGTTATACTAATTGTCGAGGAAATAGTAACGGTAATCGGCAAAATAAAAACCGTGTTAAAACGGTTAAAAATATGTTTTATCCTCTGTATGTTTAATGCAACCCATTCATTCCGTTGCACTTCCCGCGCGGTATGAATGATTCTCGGCACCGAAAGATAAAGAGGAAAAATTTATAGCTGTAGGATTTTTGAATTGAAAACGTCTAGTTGTTTTAAATTATCATTGTTCTAGCAATCTTGTTATTTTGATAAAATTGTTAGAAAACCGAAATTTTACGTATAATTTAACTTTAAAGTCAAATTGTGAATCGGATTCAGTTTGAATGCAAATTTCTTAATTCAATTACAAAACATAATTATTTATAACACAATTCCATGAATAGAAACAAAAGATCATAAAATCGTACACCTACTTGATTTATCAATGGACACAGGTAATTAAAACATCAGCAGCACGATAAAACGTATTGAATTCTAATCATACTAATTTTATTTTATAAACCGTGTATGATTAATGCCTAAAGTATTTGAACCAAATTTATGCAATACAGTATTATTGTTTTATAGTATGACGCATAATGGTATTATTGGACGTTACAACATCAGTTTTATTTCGACATTATTTTGTCCATGCAACTTCTGCAACCATGCTGCAAAAACGGTTCTTGTTTAACAAAACTAAAAAAGACTGTATTTTGGTCGCTGGATTCAATTGCTCTCCAGTAGGGAATTTATTTGGATTCAAGCTCCAATAAATCTCGCCAAGCACTTCTACACAGCAGTCGCTTCCAAAGAAATATGCAAAACAGGCAGATAAATATCCCAATCTGTTTATATTTTATATTGGCCCAATAGTTTGTTTGTTTTGTAGTTATCTTGTGGCGATGAAATTGGCGAAATATCTAACCGCACCATACCGATTAAATGCCCAGGAAAACAAGATAAAACAGTCATTTAATCATATGTAAGGTCGAAAATATTACTTTTGAATGAATTTAAACAAAAAAGCGTATGCAAAGTTATGTACGTATTAACTCACATCAGAGTTCTATTTTGTGCGATATGAAGTGCAGAAATAAAAATGTTTCCTTGTTGATAGTATTCCAGGAAACTACAAGTGTATTAAGTTTTATAACTCAATTCACTTAGCATCAGCTTATCGCTTTGTTTGTTAGCAGTAGCGGATTTTATTCACAATTTCTGAATAATAAGATTCCGTTACCGAAATTTAATAGATTTATAAGTTCGTAACTAATTACTACACATATCTTTGGGAGTTCTTGTATTTAAACACGACAACGCACAGCACCATGCGTAATTTTCTTCATTACAGATTTGACACTAAAATATGTAGTCATATAAGCTGTGACGCAAATAATCAACTACTTTCTTTTAGCAGTATTGACTAGTTGAAACTGACAGATAAACCACATGAAAAAATAATGCAGTCATGTGTGCTTTTATCACGTCAACGAATTGTAATCTGGTATCACTATGTAATCATTTTACGCAATCCATTGGCAAGCATATAGTTGCGTTAGCTCTCGAGCAAGATAAAATATTGAATCGTAGCTTTACCGAAATTAACGCAAAGCAAATTATACGACCGTCTGCAAATAAATCGTAAAATGGAGCATCTGGCATATCGAAAGATCAATTTGACACTGATACAATGTCAAGTGGTCGTAAAACAAAACGGTAGAGAGCTGTAGAAAATAATGTTTACATACTTTCTACAATATGACAGGCAGAGCTTACAAGAGGAAAATTTATTTTAAATTGTGACCCCTGTTTCTCAGGAACAAAGAGAAGTAACAGCCACTATGAAATTTGTCCAAATCGTATCCAAAACGAAATACGAGACGTTACTGGGATATAAGACCAATCATGTTAATCGCATCGGTTTTCCCGTGACAGTGCATGTGGCACACTGCTAAAAAGAGTATAAAATATCAACCAAATAAAATAGCTGATAAGGTTAATTAAGTTTATTGCATATTAAATTCAACATTAAACATAAACAGCTGAAATACAATGTAGTATTAACGAAAATTCCAATTATGTTAGTATTAAAACTAACGATTAAAACATTAACAATTAGCTACGCAAATTTGTTAAATAAACAGTCCTGAAACAGATAACCCCAAAGTGCATATACCAACATCGAATTGACTAATCAAGTAAAATATCGTTGTTTGAAACACAATATCGACCCTCAATCATTCTATATTCGTATATACAGGGTGAGGCACCTAAAGTGTTACAGAGCAATAGCACTCAAACTATTGATCACATCCAAAAATGTTTCAGACAAAAGTTTCAGTGTTCGAGAAGGCCGTCATATTGAATCACTCTATTTTTTTATCTGTGGAGGCGCTGAAGCTACGTCAAGGTCAACTCCACTTTTTTAAATGGAACCATGTATTTTTTTTTTGGATGAAATTATTACCGATTTGAAGACGAATTCAGCGACCTGCAATACAAGGTCATTCTAGTCACGCAAAGTATGAAAATAGTCGAAAAATCGAAAAATGCAACAGTGCAACAAACACGAGTCAACACGACGGTTCACCACCCCATTATGCTATGTGTTTAAGACAAGTGCTAAATGAGATTTTTGGCGAAAAGTGGATAGGACGAGGCGGTCCTGTAGCTTGGCCACCTCGTTCGCCAGATCTAACATCACCAGATTACTTTTTATGGGGTTTTGTCAAAGATCGCGTAATGGGGGTAGCACCTACCACGCCTGACGACATGAAAGACAGAATACGCCGAGCATGTACCGAAATTACACCACAAATGTTGGCTGAAGTTAAACGGTCTTTTCATCAGCGAATTAACAAGTGCTTACAAGTCGAGGGTCATCACTTCGAGCATCTTCTGTAGGTAGACCCAAACCAAGGTTAGTGGATCCTTTGAAAGTGATTATTCCATAATTTTTCGATTTTTCGACTATCTTTATCTTTAAACTTTGCGTGACTAGAATGACCTTGTGTTGCAGGTCTCTGAATTCGTCTTAAAATCGGTAATAATGTCATCGAAAAAAAATACATAGTTCCATTTAAAAAAGTGGAGTTGACCTTGACGTAGCTTTAGCGCCTCCACCGATAAAAAAATAGAGTAGTCCAGTATGACGGCCTTCTCGAACACTGAAACTTTTGTCTGAAACATTTTTGGATATGATCAATAGTTTGAGTGCTATCGCTCTGTAACACTTTATGTGCCTCACCCTGTATATAAACATTCCAGTCAATAATAAAGCTTCAATTAGGACACCAGATCATATTTGATGAATATTTTATTCAATAGTTGAAACGATGCTGTTCGGGCAGGTTTTTTGCAATATTTCCGCGTACGCTGTTCCACGTCTAGTTGAATTGTAGGTAGTACTCGTGATCTAGACCGATCCCGTAGAATACGATCAAAACATTCTAGGATAATTAATCGATAAATGAATCTAGTCATGGCGGACAGGACCTCAGCTCACGGTATTTTTGCCAACACAAAAAGTACGCAAAATACGGACTATATAAAACGCCCATATAAATGAAACATGAATTAGAATAGAATATGTTACATTACATCCCCCAACTTTGTCTTGTGAAACGTACTCTCAGATGTTTAGCTGCGTGAAATAAATAATCAAAATAATCAAAAATAATGTGAATGTGTCTCCGTTTCTACTAGAAACTCGCATTTACACAGTGCGCTACTGTTACCTCAAAACCGAACCGTAACAAAATTGTACGCAAACTATCAGAGAAATAAAAAATGCTTCATTTGAAACTTTGTATTCATTTACTTGATATCCGCATTGTCACAGCTGCCATATATTGGCACCACTGCTATTTTCCACTACGTGGTTTCTGATTTTATGTATTTAAACAACTTGCGCGCCCTTAACGGTTAAAGATTTTAAATTTAAAATGAAAAGTATTCTTGTTGTTGTTATGGACAAGGTTGAAGTATGCGGAGTACCAGGTAGTTTATACACCGACTGGTAAGGTCATATGGTCAATCCTACCAGAATTTTGCCGAGACTAATGAGTTTCAGCTCCAGCAAGAGAACTTTTACGTATTTTACAATGACGATGTTTTAATTCTGCAATTAGATCAATGCATTCCACAGTACTCATAGCAAAGTAAAGAGAGCTTGAAGAGCTCACGTACAAGGAAACACAGTGAAAACGATCATTGTTCCTCCAGTTAAAACGCGTCAGTCCCTTTATTCTGATCTCAATTTAACCGCAGCTCTCTATTTCAGAACGCCGGGAGCTGCTACCTCTTTCAGTGCGGCCCCCCAGAGGACTTCAAGTGCAAGTTCACCCACCACGCCAACTACTCGAGCGCCATCCTCGCCGTCAACAGACATCTGCCGGACCTGGAGAGCCAGATAAAGTTAACCAAGCACGAGCAGGACCTGACGAAGCTGAGGTACTCGCCGCAGCAATGATCTTGACTTTCCCGCATCACGCGCAACCTTGCCAGTACTTACTGGCGCGTTTCTTAATTTCCTTTGCTGCTCTTCCGCGAACACAAAGGCGCAATTTCGGGCGAAACGTCATTGCTTAGTTAGTTCTCGGGTCAGGGTCTTGCATAGCAAATGATGGCAGCTGCTTTAGTCGAAAGTCTGAACTGGACTGAGCGAATCTTGCTGGCAAATGGTGGCAGTTGCGGCAAGTAGTAGTAAAATTACAGCCGTAATACAAATTCTGTTTGAGATATATACTAAAATAGATGTAACTGCTGCCAAAACAATTCAAAATTGTTCTAAATCACTCCTAAAAGCACACGGTAGTAACAGTTAAAAGTTGTAAAATATCTGATGAAACGATTTTCAATGTTTAGTAAAATGGTAGGTAAGCGGATGATCCCGCGAGCAAATGCAAAGGCGGCCGGCCCCGGGTTCGAATCCCGGCGGACTCTAGAACTATTTTAAAAATCGTGCGCTCCCCGGCTACCACGGCCCATATGAAATATTCCATGACATGATGGCATGGTGAAGACGCTTTGAAGCACCCTCAATATTGGGAAAAATGATAGCAAGGTGCAGTTCTAAATTCAGTATTGGGTTATGAAAGGTCTGTAATCAGATGGTGGCAGTTGCAGCAAGCGGTGGCAAACTGAAGGTCGCAATGACAAATTTCCACCAGCGATAGCTGCAGACTAAACTTCCTACCGTGTCTCCCCAAATGTAAAATTACTTCAGTTTCAGGAAACCTGAGCCTGAGGCGGAGGCCAACAAGCAAAAATCCGTGCAGGCCAAGTCGACGGCGCCCACCACAGCAGCGACGGAGACGAAAAACCAGCCGATTTCTGCCACAAAACCGCCCCCGGACAGAAACAAAGGTAAACACGGCCGTTACAATTGCCATATCGCAGCTTAATTAAATCGGGAAGTTTGCGTTTCGTGGCGTTGTTTAGATACGCGTTGAAAATTGTGCCACCGTAACTAAGGAGCTGGACGCTTAGTAAATTTCACCCCATTGTTCCATATGTTAATCTGAGGGTGCCATGATTAAAGGCTCGAATTAGGACCTTCCCCTTTGTAGATTTAATGAGGCGGCGGTAGTTGGAACTTGCATTTTCGTATAAGAACCTACAGGAATTGCAGGAAAAGTTTTATTTTAAAAATTTTCAGGTTAATAACCGCGAGTTTTTCAGCCTTGGGAATGTAAATAAAGTGAATAAAAAATATTCCCCGAAGCTTCGGTTTTAAAAATACCCACCAAAATTAGAACAAAAATAAATTGCGTCCGTTGAGCGCTTCCAGTACCGAAGTTCTTAAAATCGCGCTTTTCAATTATTCATCGTTTAAGGTGGCCCTGCTTTCAACCCGGATTAAAAATTCACGGAGCTTTGGCCGAGCGTTTGTGCTCTAAATATCGGCGTTAAGGGCAAAAGGCTCTGCATGGACGTTATTACAGCGGTAAAATATAAATTTGTGCGGCAATTTCCGATTCGCTGCCCGAATATAAACGCCCGATTATCTCCACGAGCGCCGCAGCGGTTCATTGCTTTGGATTTCGACGCCAAATTGGTGGAGACAACAGGAAAAACGATATGGCATTATTAAATTAATCGGAATTAGGCGAGATGGAGCGTTTCCGCTTGTTCATCAACCTCTGCAATTGTCTTAACGATGCTAGGTAAGCGCCAGTGGAGCCTTGGAAGTGGTGGTGGAAATGACATTTGTTTTCGCATTTATGATTTCTTAACGAGTTGTTATAAATTAACAAATTTAAGGGTTGCTTTTTTGTTGCGAAAATGATTTGCTGAAAATATTGTCGCAGATATAAAGCAAATACGGCTTTTCGCCAGTCACGATCAGCTAGAGTGTCCATTAAATGAATATAAATATACGCTACACCATATAAAACGGAGAAAAATACGGAAATCTACACATATAGATACTTGCGTGTATTTAAACCGATAAATATTGATTCCAAATCATTCTAAGATTTAAAGTAGGTTCGTAGTAACACTTGGATAGCTTCACATTGTTTCCAAATTAATCAAGAACGTATTTCCTATCGCTTCTAAAATTAATGGTGGGAAATACCCTTCTTTTCGTTGTTATGATGACTTATGGCTTAAGGAATTGTTGTAACTTAATAAATGTGCAGTGCTTCTGTCTTTTGCTTAAATATTATTAACTTTGAAGACTGAGTAAGGTTTTTCGCCAGTCACGATCATTCACAGTTTCCATTATCATCATTATCATCATCATCATCATACTGATCCTCTTATACCCAAAGGTATAGTTTCCATTAAATAAATGTAAATATACGCTACACTATATAAAATGGAGAAAGATACGGAAATCCACAAATACAAATACTAAGATGCATTTAAGTCGATAAATATTAAGCTCAAATCATTCTAGGATTTAAAACGGAAGCTGCAATTTTTTCCAAATTAATCAGAAACGTATTATTTATGGGAATTACATTTTTTTTTCGTTTTTATGATCCTTCATGGCTTAACCACGTATTTTAACATAACAAATTTTGCAAAAATAATTTGTGCAAATACTGTAGACAGGTAAGGGTAAGGTTTTTCGCCAGTCACGAGTTTTCATTAAATAAATAGAAATACTCGCCACGCTTTAAAACGGAGAATAATACGGAAATTTACAAAAATCTCACAAAAATTCTGCCGTTTAAAATAGAATTGTAGAAGCACTTGCGAATCTGCACAATTCTTTCAATTTAATCGAGCGTCTAGTTTAGCGGCGAATTGCATTTATTTTCACTTTCATGATTTCTTATTGGCTAGCTGTAAATTAACAAATGGAAGTGTTACTGTTTTTTGCAAAATGATTTGCTCAAATATTGTTATAGATGAAAAGTAAGGTTTTCTGCCAGTCACTATACGTCAGAGTTGTCATTAAATAAATATAAATTCACGCCACACTTTTAACACGGAGAAAGATACGGAAATCAACAAATACAAATACTTAAATACATTTGTGTCGATAAATATCGAGCTCAAAAAATGTCTAGGTTTTTGAAATTGAATCACAGTAGCACTTCCAATGCCTGTTGCACATTTCTTCCAAATTAATCAAGTGTCAAGCGGCTCTGGGCCAGTAAATCTGGATTCAAACTCCAGCGACTCCAACGACATTCACTGCGATTACCCAATCCGGCTTTGGCAACCCTATGGCATAGCAGCTCATTTGTTCCAATTAAACTTACTATTGATGCTCTGTATAAGAATAGCGCAAAATATAGGCCCTAAAATCGACACATGTGGAGCTCCCATATTAATTTCGACCTTTTGAGCAGTCACTGCATGTAAAGCTTAATATACAGAAAGTTAAACCCAAAGCTTCAGGCATTGTTTAATGAAAGTTTGGATATTTATGCTTTCGAATGCTTGCAAGAAACCCAGAAAGCAACAACATGAAGGTGATATCTTCCCTACTGCAAAAATAGCCGATACGTCGGTATTAATCACACGCCAATGCGAGGCTAAGTATATTTGCACTGCTCTTATCAGGTAAATATACTTCCCCAGTTCATTTAAGATAATGAGAGTCGATATGAAAGCAACGGCTGTGACATATTCGATCGCAAGCGCAGTTTTCATTTTCAGAGTTACTTAGAAGAATGATTATTACAAGTTTATTTTGTAGCTAAGAATGTGTAAATCCCTTTGTACAATTTATTATTACACATCTAATAGCAGTGCAAACATGCAGTATTCTTATTAACATGAACGAAGAATATAAAAACGAAATTATTTTAAAAATGAGCGTTCTGTAAAGTCCAACAATCTCCAGATTTAATAGTTCCTCTCCGACGCGCGCGTTGAAATTTCCAACCCGGATGCGCGATTACGAATAACAGTCAAGTGCTAGAACACTCAGCGACAAACCGGTTGGCCGGAACGATACACTTTTGCCAAAAACGTCGAGTTACGCACCTACGATGCCAAGGACCCAGGTTCAACGGACACGCCGCTGCAACATCCAGGGCGCATTTTCGGGTTTGCCTCGCAGCGATCGTTAGTTCGCGCCTGGCGTGCAGGCAACCAAACGTACTTCGACCCGCAATGCGCCGCGATTTGAAGAGCTAGAAAGTTTTGAGAAGAGGCGAGGCATAACTAAACAATGCGAAAACGTTTAAAATTTCACGGAAGTGCCCCGCGAGCGTGAAATTCTGAAAGACTGAAGTTAGTAGTCCAAAACAGTCACGGGCACGACCCGTCCGTTTTCTGATCGCTTGCGCGATGCTGATAACAAAGAGATACCAAGACGACAGACAAGCTATTAAGTTTTGCTGGTGCGCTCGGTATGGGCTGAACATTTTTGTACTGCTAAGCGTGAAATTATTCCGGTTAAATCCTCCTACGCTCCTAGCTTTACATTACTACTTAGCAGAGCTCACAAATTTGTCGAGATTTGAAATTTGCTATTAATTTCATGTATTAAATATGATTTTCCTTGTTGGTGATGCGAAAATGAATTGATATTTTAATGTCTCAAACGCTCACAAGCATCCAGCACAGGCACAGAATATTTTTAATTTAATCGCGTCTAAATCCGCATGAATTTAAGAAATTATAAGATTGTAAACTATCAGCCGATATTTCCAGCAACTTTTCCAAAACATTCGCTTTTTAAAATTCTGTGACAGTTTTTAGGTAGTATTTGTGCTAACCTCTTCGCATGCGCAAGCGTTTTAAGAAAAGTAAGGTTAGGTTAAAAATTAGGGGATTTCCCTTTTCCATTTGTGCGTGTAATTTCAGACTAGTTTCGATTTTATGCGCGCAAAAGGACAAATCCGACACATGCCCGCTGCGAACACATGACGTTCATAACCCCTTGATTTTTAGCAAAATTTACCGTTAACGTTTTCTTATGTTTCGTATGTCGTCAGACGCATAGGTTTTTTTAAACATTTTTTCGGAGCTTTGTGAATGGAATTGAATAATAATTCGAACAAATTTAGTGATATTTTTGTTTATCATAAAAAATGTTTTGGATAGGACATAATTACGATGGTGATCTAAGCACGCCACACTATAAATTTAAAGATAAGTACAAACTCGACTATATCTCGGATGTAACGCCCTTAATTTTGATATTATATACGGCTATAATGCCTTGATCTACTGTTTTCAGTCTAGAAGGTGATGAGTTCCAAAGATCAAACGAATATAAAAATTTCCAGCTGTACTGTAGATAACAAGTCGGTTTTTTCTGACAGGTGGTATTGGTAACCTCATTAAGTCATGATAAGATATAAAAGCTGTTGGAGTGTCCTTTTAAGATAAAGAACTCGGATATCATTGAACATATCATTGAGAGAATTGTTTTCGTTTTAAAAATATGACATTAATAGTTACAATTACAGGAAAATGCATAAGATAATGTGTCATATTAATACTGACTGAAAAACAAGGCCTCAGCTCTTCGGTCTGACGTGAGCGCAAGAAGACCGAACTGGCTAATGATTTTATTTTATTTGAATTTACTCCGCCTCGAGCCTTGAGATATAAGCCTCTCATTGGCTAATTCGGAATTCTTCTGATTACGTCAGGCCGGAGAGCTAAGACCTTGTTTTTAAACCGGTATTGGTTCTACTCATTCAGGTTTTAAATCAGACGTTTTTAAGTGACTAACATTGAACAATTGTTGTTCAATAGCCATGTGGCTAAGGCACTTTATAACATCTATAAATGTTGCTAGCCTGTTTGACAACAAAATTACAAAGAACAAACAAAAATATTATCCAAGAAAACAGTCTTTTATTATCCCATAGATTACTGATGGTAAATAGCTTAATATGTGGTCTTTATAAATGATAACAGGAAATTAATGATGATTCGTTTAGGGAACAAAGCTGTAACTCGATCCTTAATTATGGACAATTTAACTATGACTCCCCATTCTTTATTTCGGACCTAACAAACAAGCTGTACTTATTTGGAATTTGGCACAATGAAAGCACAGATACTTTTAAATTAAACAATGGGAACCCACAGTTTATAATTATGCAGACGCTAACTATATACAATTTAATTTTATACGAGTATTTATTGTGTGTTAAAAAAACTCATTTAGGGTAGCCCTTGGAAACAAAGATAGAAAATCTAATCATGTCTTAACTTAAGTCAGTAGGTGAATGTCAGATTGCATTTTGTTTATGAAAACATCTGTCACTGTGACAGGTAAAAGGTTATACTGCATTAAGTTTAATACTTTAATAATTTTATCAAGCAGAAAGGAAAACAAGATGGCATGTACTCAACAACGAGTGTAATCATCATAACGGCCAATATAAATTGTTTTTCTTAAGTGTTTTGTATATTTTTTAGGAAATAGTTCAAAGTCAAGGTGTCATGTAGTTCTCTCTGACTTATGGTAGTTCATTTGCTTGAATGGGTATATCTCAAGTTACGGCAAACTTCAATTTGATCATGGCATGCTGCGAATGAGTTTTTTTTAACACACGGTATCTGTGGTTAGGGTGCAGCCTACTGAACGTGCTGGCATTTATAATGTATAAATTTTGTTAAAATATGATTAAACGTAATACAACATAACTTAATCGTTGAAAACGAATGTGGCATTGTATATCTCATAAATAAATTGATTAGGCGAGGTTAATGTTGGAAATTTTGTAATTGACATTAGATAGTGCCAAAGTGTTATGTCGCTTTTGTCCTAACGGCTTACACCACGTTACTCAAGAGTTTTATTTGCGGGCGGCCAATGAGTTTGCCTTGATTCTTGCCCAGACGATCTTTGCCGTTTGCTCCTGGATTCCCTGTTGTTCGCAGATGGCAAATGCAGTTTGTCAGTTGCGACAATAATTACGCAGATCACTTAGTTGCGCGTAGAGTAACATCCAAAATTAGTTCCCAGCTAATTTAGGCTGTGTACCTTCTCGTTTTAAAGTTTTCATCTTTATGATCGGCTGAGTTGCTATTGTATTTATAGAAATATGTTCATAGTTGACGAAAACAGAAAAACTAGTCTTTATTTACACCGTCAATTAATATCTGCATATTTTTAGGCTTCCATACATTGAGTAGGACTTTTGCGTGAGTAAACTGAGCTTGTAACACAAATATAACTACATATTAACTTCTAAACGTTGATTCTTCAGAGTTGTAATTGAATGCTTAATTACGGGCCCATGCTTTATTTAGGACCTAACAGACAACACGAATCTTTGCTGTATTTGAAGTTTGATCCAACAATGAAAGCACAGATACTTTTTGAACAATGGAAACCCACGGTTTTAATTCTGAGGACGCTAACTGTATACAATTTCATTTTCTATCTACCTGTGATTAGGGAGCGCCTCCTGAAATTTCTGACCTTTGAAATCTATAAATTTGGTATTTTAAATATGACGAAACGTAATGCACGCATGTGGCGTTGTGTATCTCATAAATAAATTTGATAGACCAGGTGATGTTGGAAAATTTTTAATTGGTGATTTTTAAATGACATTTTAAAGGTATGATAAAATGGGTACAACGTACTTCGTGCTAATTTGTGAAAAATATGTGTGGGAAACGTGTAGTGTTGTATGCGCATTTTAATTATTTTTTTTTCAAAGTAAAACGAGATGTGTCCCTAGTGCCACCCTCAGAATTTTCCATATGTGCACATCCACTTTAATACAAGAAAAATGGATACAACTGTTATCTTTTAAACGCATTTGGCATTGGATATCATTTAAATACATTTTGTAAAACGGGCTGCCGCTACTGGGATTTTATATTGAAACTAATATGATCAAAACGGGAAAACTAGTCTTCATAATTGTCACAGCCTACAATTTTTAAGCTAAAAATGTGACTTATTATTAATAAAAAAGCAGTAACATTAACATTTGAAATTTCGATGAACTTGCCGCTAACGGCACGATAAAAACGACGTTTTATGTATTAATTTTGCATTCAGAACTTTCTCAAGCGTTGTCTGGAGACGTGACCTAGGTAGAATCTATCAAGTCGTTTTCTCGCTTGTCGCAGACATCTGCCTGTTTGTTCTCATAATCCGTTTATTTATTTTTAGTCACTTTATTTGCAGATAATGAAAACCCATTAAATTTTATGGCGACTAATATATCTAGTCTGGCTAACACAACAATAGAAACTCCCAAAATAAGTGTGCTAAAGAAGCAACGCCAAAACCTAACAGGAAATGGAAAATTAACACCATGGCGATGGTGCATTCAGAATCAGATTTGCAACTATTTGTTCAAGAATTAGCCTGTGCGTGACGTTACACAACGGACGAATCCGAAGTAAAATGGTGTTATATCACGGATCGCAGTGTGCTACTATTTATTTTTAATTGGAGCTTTCTTTCATTGGGAAATAAAGTTTCACTCTTTGCAAAAACAATAGAGATTGTGCCGACATGTTCGTTTGGAGTGATTTATGATTGCTCGAAGTTTAGCCGGCTTAATCTCATCGGGGCCGGGGTCGGGCCCGGACCGTCTAACATTTAAATTAGTTCCTTTGTCGGCCTATTTTTTGGCGATATCGCTTTTAACATTTTACGCAGTGCATTTCAGTCGAAAAACTGAAGTGAAAATCGGACCAATTTTAAATTTCGCGCTGAAGCAAAAGCCAAACTGATCCTAGAGGTCGCACTTACGCCAAAGCTTTCCCTCTTCCATTTGACCATAAACAAAGCTGCCCAAGTTACAAGCAGCTAAAGGCCGTGGCATCTGAAACGCCCAAGTAGACAAAGGAAATATCCTTAACCTTAATTTAATAGATAGTGCGTAACGTCTTGCCTTGCACGAGACAAAACAAACGCCGCAACGCCTGGGAGACAAATCTGCAATTGCCCAACGCCTAGAAATCATAGTGTGCCGCGGAAAGCCCACTAGACCAGAACTGCTGACCCATTTGCGGATGAGGTGCAGCAGTCGAGGAGGATATCATGCAGCAAAGGCGGAAATTTCGAATGACATAACGTAGTTGCGAAAGCAATTTATTACAATTATGGATTTTTGCGATTTGCAAGCAACAATGTTGGCAGACATCTCGACAAAACAGGCCTTGGAGGACCCGAAAAATTGCACAAATAGAGATTTGGGTTAGGAAAGCAATTCAGTTGTTTGTTTCTAATGGAGCCCATTAAAAAGGTCTTTTACTGGTCATAGTGGTCATTATTCGATTTCCGCTATGGAAAAGTAGTAAAACGTTGCGGGCTTTTATGGTGCTCATTTCCAGGCCTAGCTGTTTGTATTAATTTCGTTTTAAACGCCGTTTGCACAAAAGATGTATCATTTTGGGGGCTTTGCGTGCAGCCCAGGACTGTAATTTTTTGAGTTTCTATTTTATAAGTGGCCAGTACCCAGTTTGAAGCATCTTAAACATTAATTTAGTATTAATTTATTCGCTCTTTCTAACCAAGCAGTTTTGGACTAGGAATGTATTTGACAAATAATTCTTCCCACTGCTTTAACTGAATAAAAATTGTGAAATTATTTTAATCTTGTTGCGAACTTATTCCCGTCTAGTAATAAATTCCAATAGATTTATAAATGACACTAATACCAGCCAGACTTTGAATATATTTTAATATTAAAAGTGGCTACTTTCTATGCAACAGCGATCTAAGTTTACTCGCGCAAAAAGCATGACAATATGAAACTGTGGATGTTAATTGACAAAATTTGAAAACCAGTTTCTTTTGTTTTAGTCAACTATGAACCTATTTTAGCGGCTGGTAATATTAGCTGTCATTCGTAATTAAAAATACCGGTATAGCGCACACATAGCCACGTGTAGTGTCCATAAAGCACCTCGCAGAAGGCATACAGAATCAGCGCAGGCGATCATAAGAATAAAACATTTAGGACGACAAGCCGTACAGTCTAAATTGGCTGAGAACTATTTTTGATGTTACGCTACGCGCAACTAAGTGACTAGTATCGTAAATTGAGTACTTATTGTCGCGAGTGAAAAATTACATCCACAATTCGATTTAAACCTCAAATCTCGGCAACCTTGCGCCATTTGTGAACTGGCCAAGAATGCATCAAGTTGCAGCAGAAAGGTAATAAAGCAATTCTAAATCTCCAGCACTAAAAATGGAGTACAGCGTCTAACCGCAATTTAAAAAAATCGAACATTAACCTCGCCTGTCAAATTTATTCATTATATATATCTACGATACCAGATGCGTTTTCAACGATTAAGTTACCTACGTTGTATTACGTTTAATCCTATTTTAAAATACCAAATTTTTATATTTTAAAGGCCAGAAATTTCAGGAGGCTGCTGCCTAACCACAAGTAGTTCTTCTTCTTCTTCTTCCTCTTATTATAGGCCAGTAGCCTGTTTTAACCACAAGTAGTTACCCGTACCAAATGAAATTGTATAAAGCATTTGATGTTTGATATCTAACTTTTTGAATTGTAATTGAGACTATTTATTCGCCAAAAAGTATTACTCAGCAGACTTCAACATGAAATTTAAGTTATAAGTTAGTAAGTGCTTCCTTCTACATGCTCATGTAACATTTTCAAATATTTTTACCAGTTGAATATCTGCCATTTGTTGGGTAGACAACCCACTAGTTGCCATGCAAGTCATCTACCTTGCAAAGGGCAAGAAACAGGCAAACAACATACGAAGAAAGCTGTACATTATTTTTATATTGCAGCTGCATAGAAAAAAGTGCAGAATTTGCACAATTCAAGAGGTTTTAGTTAATTAGTTTCGAAAACAATAAAATAATTTAAGTTAGTAAATGATTGTGTGCGTACTAAAACTTGTATTTAAAAATCATATTAACATTTGTAGATACGAATTGGAATAATTAATGTTTAGAAGTTAATATGAGTTATATTAGCTGCTTTCGAATTGAGTGCAACTAGCACTGGTGCAATTGACTCTGGGGTGAATTACTCTGGGGTGAGTTGCTTTGTAATTCGAACAGACGTTAGGTTACTCTCGCGTAAAATACATAACCTAACTAATTTACTTTTGAATTGAACGTTTAAAATAAGGGCGGTATATACAAACTGCGCTCAAAATAGATTTAAAGAACTTAATTCGTAGTTAAAAGACTCGGATTCATCCAAAAGGCGTTTAAATCTGACAGCTGATTCTAAATAACACAACAGCGCATGCCAGGGCTTGTTGCACCGTAAAGTTTCATGGGGCTTAAGGGGGCAGGGGAAGGAAGACTAGCGTTAGTTACTCCAAAAATTATGTTGTAATTCGAACGCGAGGTAACTTGCTCTGGTGCACTCCAGAGTACTCTAATGTGTAATGCGAAAGCAGCTATTGGTATTACAATCTCAGTTTACTCGCACTGTCCTACTATAGATGTTAATTGACAAAGTGTGAAGACTAGTTTTTTTGTCAATTATGAACATATTTTAGTGGCTGGTAATATTAGTCGTAATTCGTGTAGCGTCCAAAAATCACCTAGCGGAATGCCTACAAAAGCAGCGCAGCCGTTAATAAAATTAAAAACTTCAGAACGACAAGATGTACAGCCTAAATTAGCTGGGAATTAATTTTGGATGTTACGTTACGCGCAACTTAGTTATTAGTGTTGTAAACTGGGTAATTATTGTCGCGACTGAAAAATTTCATTCGCCATCTGTGAATTACAGAGAATCCGGCTACAAACGGCAGGTAGTTGCGCAACCCTTTTGGGGAACAAAGTCTGGCTGCGCAAGAATCGGGGCAACCCCATTAACCGCCCGCAGATGAGGAGTCGCGTAATAAAACCTTTAAGTGCTGCAAGCCGTTCCGACAAAAGTGACCTAACACTTTGTAATTCCAAATCTCCAGCAGCAGGAACAGAGTACAATGTCTAATGGCAATTAAACGTACTCAAACATTAACCTCGCCTATCAAATTTATTTATGAGATATACAAGGCCACATGCATTTTTAAAGATTAAGTGATGTTGTATTATGTTTTTTCTTCTTCTTCTTCGTTTCCTTCTTGTCAGAAGGGCCGTGATCGCATTTCACTTACGGCTTGCTGTAGCTGCTTTAACAATTGCCTTCCATCGGCCTCTGTCTCTAGCAGTGCGAGTTGCCTGTGCAATTGTGGAGTTAGTGCTCTCTATTACGTTTAGTCATATTTTAAAATACCAAACGTATACATTTCAAACGCTAGAAATTTCAGGACAGCGTCTGCATAACTGAAAACTATGGCTTTCCATTGTTTAATTGAAAAGTATATGTATAGTCTGTTCACTAAACATAAAAACACAAAGTGGCCTTTGATTTCTAAAATATCATGAGTGTACTTCCACAATTCATCTTTTGTCTAGGAATGTACTTACAGAAAGTTACTAAAACAAATAGGTTAAGAGTGTGACATTTAATCAGCATCTGTCATAACTACTTTTAAGGATGTTAAACAAATACTGTGTTGGATACTGTTGATGTAGCACTTATTAATAGGTATTTTTATTACATTTTATAAAAGTTCAGGCAAGAATTTCCAGAATAATATGTACTTTGACACTGCAATAATGACATTTATTAATTGTCATTTATAAATTCAAAGTAGCCTTTATGCAGGTGTGGAAACCTTTGCAAAACAAAATACAGAATCCCTAGCACAAAAATTTTACGTATATGCCAACTTCAAGAAAATTTAAATGTTTTTGTGTTTACTGAATGGCCTATAGTTTCATTGTTGTGCCAAATTTAACTATAACATAATTTTCTCCATTTTATAAATATTTTTGCTAGTTTTTGGAAATACAATAAAATCGTTCAAATAATTAAATTTTAAGCAATATATCCTGCAATGAGTCATTTCTGTTCTGTGGATGTTTCCATATGCCAACATTTACTTGCTTTCGAAAGTTTTGTTAGTAGGATTTAGCAGAAGGTAGAGTAGTAGAGTTGTATTCATGCTATGGTCTCAGGGCATTGCGTTGGAAATATTATACCGCATGTATGAAAACCTTCAAAAAGGGACAACTGTAAATACAAAATGCAAAGTTTGGGAGACTCTTCTAAACTTTCTTCTGTTCCACTTTGTGTATATTTCTAGAAGAATATTTTCATCAGATTTATGCTTGTCTCTTATTGTGTAGACCACCCGTTTGTTGTCAACCCGACGATTTGCAGAAGGTAAGAAATAGACAAAAACATTGAAGACGGACTCTATATAAGGCAGCTATTACTAATATTGTTATTTAATAATTATTACATAATTTTAATTCCAAATAATGTGGTGTTACCAGTTTTGTTCTGAAAAAGTTCGTTTTTTATTGTACGTAGTATAGTAAAGTGCCAACACTTGTATGTTGCATTCGCGTTTGCATTGCTGCCTAATTACGCAAATTACGAACATTCTCTAATTAGTGTTTATATGCATACGAGAACAGTAGTTATCAATGGCATATAATTGTGTGTAACTAAACATGCCTACTCACAGTCGTTTCCCCCTTATCTTCTCAATTGGTTTCATTTTTTAAAGTCAAATTTGCATCAGCAGATTTTTGAAAAATGTGGTTAATTACTATTTTATTGTCCCTTCAGAATTCCTAAAAATATTCCTCGAAACTTAACATTTAATTTATACTTTATAAATTACACAAGATGTATAATCTCCACCCATTTTTTTACTTACGTACTGTCCCTTGTAGGGTAGATAACCTGCCTAACAGTTAGCTGATTGTCTACCCAATCAGGGGCAAGGATGCAACTGCCACAAGGGTATGTTATAGTTCGTTTTATGTTTGCACACATTCAGTAAGATCTTTATGTGAGTAAACTGAGGTTATGGTACAAATATAGCTCTATCTGTTAACTTACAACATGTCTTTATTTTCGAATACAAGTTTTATTACGTATTTGCATATAAAAATGCACAGAACATAATAGAAAGAAACGATGACTTATAATCGTAGTCATAACTAAGTGGGATGTACAGTATTTTTCAAATGTGTTTGCCTGTTTCTTGCCCCTTGCAATATAGATTACCGGCGTGCGTTAGATGTAAAAAGAAGCATTTTGTGTGAGTTTCGCCTACAAAACCTTAATGAATGTATTCAAACATCAAATAACGCGTGTAAATAGCGATTTCGCTCACATTATCTTCTCAATCGATTCACATTTCATTTTAAAGTCAGGGTTACAACTCATATTTGGAAAGAGCAGTTACATCAGCGCTTTTCGGAAAAGCTCACGGTCCAGATTCAAATGCCGCGGTGTGGCAACGTAATAAAAGGAATAGTTAATAAAGCCTAATGGCCCTTTCACGAGCCGTTCTAAGCCAATAGTTAATAACACGCCTCTGTCTCTCATCAGGCCAGAGTTTTAGAATTTATGGATTCGTAAAATTGTGCCCTAAATCTAGTAAGTTATTCAACTGAAAATTAGAAAAAAACTAAGTTGCTAGCGCTTGCGAGGTCGTTACAGAATTCAAAATAATTAAGTTGCGAAATTTGCTCCTCTTAATGATGTTTGAAAAAGTGTAAAGATCTCAGGCTGCTTTTACTTCCTCATCGAAGCCATTCCATGTAACTATTGATTAATAATAATAGCTCACTTATATAAGGATGCCTGTTAAATACTCCGTGTATAAAATATTTTAAGTGCAATGATTATAATAATCAGCATTTTAACCTATTGTTAAAATGTGAATAGTCACTTAATGGGTGAAATTAAAACTAGAAGGAAATGATATTTCGGTTCTATTATTCATCGTTTGAGACGTTTGATTCAATATTCCAATCAATTATGCTACGCTGATAATTATGGGCCTTTCTCGTAGTATCTCTCTGTCTAATTTTGCTTACACAAAGCGATATTGACGGTTTTATACCACACAAGAACTTTTCATATTAATTACAATAAGCAATTTTACACTCTATATTTTTTTATTGCTGATATCATAATAGATAGTCTCAAAACAAACTATGAAGTTTTATTAACTTGAGGAACCTTTTAGTTAAAGTAAATTGTGAAACTGCTATCTTATCTCAGAACTGTAATTGTTAAAATTCCATAGTCATTCTAATCAGTAGCGAATATGCGATTTAAACAATTTTTAACATTTATAATGATGGAAAAATTTAATAAAAAATAATTTAAATAAATATACCCAGGTTGCTCTATTTAAACAAAATGGTATATGTACAGCCATAAAGTAACTATAAATACGTTACAATTCTACTTGTATTACTTGCTCTATTTGTCAACAGCACTGTATAAACCAGCATCCCTTTTATAATTGTTTCCCTAAGCAAAACAACCATTTGAAATATTTCAAAAATCTCTAGACAAATTTTCAGCCCACAATTATCATAACAGTTCATCGCCGATGTGCAAAACAAACCGCCCGCAAAAAACCCATTTGAATATCGCAGCTTGGCGGCTTTTCGTCAGAGGACAGTTAAACGGCCTTTGAAGTTCATTAATCCAAACACGTTTGGTGCATCGAATTGGGAGAGTGACCCGAGCCCGGCGGCGAGAAGATCTCCCCGTTCACAGGGTTTGATTAATAAAGGGGACTCACCGGCGGGGCGGCTTGGGGAAACCCCGAGTGCAGGCGCAGCTTCCCGCCGTTGCTGTGGGAGAACAGGGGCGTTCGTCGGAGCTTCGAAGCCATCGCGACACAGACACAAATGAACTTTTGCACAATCACGCGAACACTGCAACAGACCGCGAAGAAGTGAACTCGACGCGGCTTCGTGATAGGAGTGTACGAGAAAACGCGACGGGAGAAGATAAACTGGATTGTCTTTCCACGTGAAAAGGAGCGATGGGAGAGATAAGGGCGTGTTGACGCGTAACTCTCGAATTGGAGTCCATGGTGCAGCGGCGAATTCAGATTTATTTCATCTATGCACTAAAAAACGTAGAATGTAAACTTAGATTTCTGATAGGTGTAGTCGCGTATATTGGTTTAAAACTTGTTATAAACATCAAACATGCCATTGTTATGTCTGATAAGAGCGAATTGCTAAGGCAATACTTCACGCAGGTGGGTAACGTTTCGGGGAAAATTTAATGCCGAAATCTATAGTTCACTATTTCAAAATATGAGGGGAGTTTTTGTTTACTTACTAGCGAATTTCTTCGAGGCTAAAAATAATTTTACATTTAATTCTCATCACTTTACCCAACTGCCGTTATCAATGTCAGTTTTGCATTATACTGTAATCATTTCGTTGCGATCACAATTTTTGGACCGATATTCATATGCCTTACTGCTATGAAAGCAACCATAAGTCAGAAGAACTCCACCATTGTCAGTGTCACTTTCGTCCTTTAGGGATGTCACAATCAGTTCGTTGCGATCACAATTTTTGCGCCGAAATTCCTACGCCTTACTGCCATGAATGCAACCGTGGATCAGTAGAACTTCGCGATTGTCAATGTCACAATCACTTCGTTAAGATTACAACTTTTACACCGAAATTCGTATGCGCTACTGCAATGAATGGAACCGTGGGTCAGCAGAATTCTGCCATTGTTAGTGTCAGTTTCACCTCTTAGCAAACTCGTTACGAATATAATTTTTGCGCCGAAATTCATACGGCCATTAAAGCAAACATTTGTGGCAGAATTTTGCCATTGTCAATGTCAGTTTCGTCTGCTAAGAATGTAGCAATCATTTCATTACGATTACAATTTTTACACCGAAATGCATATGACTACCATGAATGTAACCGTGATGAGAACACCGCCATTGTCAATGTCAGTTTTACCTTTAAGGAATGTCGCAATTAGTTAATTATGATAAAAATTTTTGCACCGAAATTCGTATGCCTTAGTACCATGAATGCAACCGTGGGTCAGCAGAACTCCGTCTTTGTCAATGTCAATTTCCTCTCTTAGGAATGTTACAATCAGTTCGTTATAATCACAATTTTTTGCATCGAAATACATATGCATTACTACCATGAATGCAACCAAGTTTGGTCTATTAGGAATGTCACAACCAGTTCGTTATCGACTCAATTTTAGCATCGAAGTTTATATGCGTTACTGCAATGAATGCTACCATAGGTTAGCAGAACTCTGTCTTTGTCAATGTAAGTTTTGCCTTTAAGAAATGTCACAATCAGTTCGTTATCGTCTCAATTTTTCATATGCGTTACTGCAATGAATGCTACCATAGGTTAGCAGAACTCCGTCTTTGTCAACGTCAGTTTGGTCTATTAGGAATGTCACAATCAGTTCGTTACCATCACAATTTTAGCGCCGAAGTTCATATGCCTTACTACCATGAATGCAACCGTGGGCCAGCAGAACGCCGCCATTGTCAACGTTAGTTTGGTCTATTAGGAATGTCACAATCAGTTCGTTAGCATCACAATTTTAGCGCCGAAGTTCATATGCGTTACTGCCATCAATGCAACCGTTGGCCAGCAGAACTCCGTTTTTGTCAATGTCAGTTTTGCCTTTAACGAATGTCACAATCAGTTTGTTACCATCACAATTTTAGCGCCGAAGTTCATATGCGTTACTGCCATCAATGCAACCGTTAGTCAGCAGAACTCCGTCTTTGTCAATGTCAGTTTGGTCTATTAGGAATGTCACAATCAGTTCGTTACCATCACAATTTTAGCGCCGAAGTTCATATGCCTTACTACCATGAATGCAACCGTGGGCCAGCAGAACGCCGCCATTGTCAATGTTAGTTTGGTCTATTAGGAATGTCACAATCAGTTCGTTACCATCACAATTTTAGCGCCGAAGTTCATATGCCTTACTACCATGAATGCAACCGTGGGTCAGCAGAACGCCGCCATTGTCAATGTCAGTTTGGTCTAGTAGGAATGTCACAATCAGTTCGTTACCATCACAATTTTAGCGCCGAAGCTCATATGCGTTACTGCCATCAATGCAACCGTTGGTCAGCAGAACTCCGTCTTTATCAATGTCAGTTTCATCTCTTAGGAATGTTACAATCAGTTCGTTACGATCACAATTTTTTCACCGAAATTCATATGCCTTACTACCATGAATGCAACCGTGGGTCAGCAGAATGCCGCCATTGTCAATGTCGGTTTGGCCTATTAGGAATGTCACAACCAGTTCGTTACTATCACAATTTTAGCACCGAAGTTCGTATGCGTTACTGCAATGAATGCTACCATAAGTTAGCAGAACTGTGTCTTTGTCAATGTCAGTTTTGCCTTTAAGGAATGTCGCAATTATTTCAGTATGATAACCATTTGTGCATCGAAATTCGTATGCCTTACTACCATGAATGCAACCGTGGGTCAGCAGAACTCCGCCATTGTCAATGTCAGTTTGTTCTATTAGGAATGTTACAATCAGTTCGTCATGAAAACATGCTTGTGCCGAAATTCACGTGCATTACTGCCAGATATAAAACGACTGATAAGATATGCGTTGCTTATGTGATTATCGGCTTCTGACAAGTATTATTCACCAAATGGTTTTACTGTCAATTAATAATATATCGCTTTGCTTTACTGTAATTTTTATGTTAATTTCGTCTAATAATGTTACTACAAGACACATTCATTGGGTATTCCTGTCGCTGAGATAAAGTTTTCTTCGTATGGAAAAAAATTGCCACGAAAGGACAGAACTACGAATTAAATCGTAGGTAAGTTAAAAAAAGGATAGTTAGTAACGAAATATTATGCCAAAAGTCATGTCGTCGCACTGTGGTACTCAACGCAATCGGTACAGCTTCTAGGTGTGATAAAGCTGCCTCTGTATATCGATCAATTTTCTAGCTTGAGACTGTTAAAATGCAATCTTAAAGCTAATCAGATAAGATACATTAAATAAAAACCTCCTAACTTTAAACAGCGATTTCTACGAAAAGGATTAACATTAACCGATTAAATGCAATAGTGAACTATTTTGTTGAATATAATAAACTATTATTCTTTCTCTAAAACGATGGTCTTTGATTATATACAAAAAATCCGCGAATGACTGTATCCTTTCCTTTCTATATTTCTTAGTTTTGAATTCGATATAGTTCAAACGCAGACGCAGCGTTGAAATATATTACGATCAAGCCTCATTCATGGAATATGTTAACTTTTACTTTAATTACTGCAGCTTTTACAACTATTGGGCATCATCTTTAACCAGCGTGTTAATTTCACTCGTTTCACTGCGGCGGACTGTTATTATAACAAATTTGCACATGTTTCATGCAAATTAGAGCTAATACGGGTCCGTGACGATAAATCTTGTAATTAAATCAGTCGGTTGACCCAATTTGTGGATAAAGTATTAGAAAATGTTACGTAGACGAGGTGGTAATTATTTATCAAACGTAGATTATGCAAATAAAAAAATTAACAAATACGCAGTGCGGAGATTTCATATACACAGTTTTTATATTAATGGAAACATTATTTTTGTAATTTCTTTTTGCCATTAATCAAGTTCCAGTTAAGGCGTCGTGACTTTCTTATTACATCCTTAGTCCTGGGACCTAACGGGTCTCCGCTTTGAGGAGGTTTGACTGTTAAGATCAACTGCTACCAAAGCAGAATTATTGAAATGGATTCGATTCTAGATTTTTGTGTACATAAACTTTCACAATGGCGTACCGTTCTGTTAAAATGATTAACCATTTCATCAATTTAAGAGAACATTCTCTAAGCAACATTTAAAAACAATTAACGAATGGTCTGCAGCAAAGTTATTCTTATAAATAAGATTAAGCATGAACTTAAAGCTTTCTTTTTTTTTCAGAGAAATACACTATAGGAAAAAACTAAAATCCACATAAGCCTTATTTTGTTCGACTTTATTTTAATTTTTTTTATTTTTCTATATTCATACTTGTCGTCAGGAATTATTGTTTTCATCCAATCTTTATTAAACAGCCACGGCACTGTTCCTAGAAATAACTAATACAAACTTTTGGGCAATAAATTAGTTTTAAACCTCCATGTGATACCAATTATTATGTTATTTTTTGGTTAATCTTTTGTGAAAAATAAGTTACCAGTATCTGGCCCCAATTTATTAAAAGTTAGCTTCACAATCGTTTTGTTTTGGGCTATCGCAAGTTAGTGGTTGAGAAGTACTTCAACTTACGTGGCCCCCTCCCCTTCGAATCATTCCTTCACTACTAAGAAGCCCTCTTTCTTGTGAGACAAAGTTTTACTATTGCAGGTAAGTACGTTATAATTTTTCGTATATACGAGAAACTAAACTGGCTACGCATTTTTTTAGATTATTGACTATAATAATTAAAGTGTACAACTGTGTTCCAATTTATCCGACAACGCAGAGAAGCGAGATCTGCATACATATCCTCGAAACACAGGCACCCTGTACGTCAAAGAAGACAGTAATAAAAACTACATTTGTTCACGTACAAAAACGCTACTGTTGAAAAAGACATTAGAAAGCCAAAATTAAATATCATGCCAATTCGTGCCCCAAATTGGGTCAGTTCAGGAGCTGTTAAGTCGTTAGCGGCGACCGCAGATCTGTAGTAATTAGAAGTGCAAAAAGGCACATTGCGTCAAACTACGTGGAACAAGACAAGACCTTGCGATTGCGTAAGGTGGCAGGCGGCGTTTCAAAGGACTTAATTTAGGTTTTCTTGACAACGGCTTTTGTCCGCGTCATGCAAGTAATCGGGCAAACAGTAATTTCGCTTGTTACGGAGGAGAAACCACTCACGAACTCACGCGCCGCCAAAATCTCCAGATTTGCAAATTTGACTACCGACCTGCAGTAATTGCTGCGGCCGTGAAGCTTGGAAGCTAGAAAGTATAGGCTTATGCACCGCGATTATGTTAATTGTACCTGACTTGCGGTTTGCAGAGTAGCTCGCGAATTCGGCGAACAATCGCCAGGAATCTGCTTGTTCAAGGCTTTGCTGGTTTGTTCAATTTAACCTATCGCAAATTTGTGCCAGAAAAAATAAATAAAATCACGTGGCATCGAAAGGCGTCTGCTCTAACATTTATTTAAAAGGAAACTTGTATTTACACACAAGGTGAAGATGAAAAGGTTTTAAATCAAATTATCCTTAATTTCAAATTTCCGCTTAATTTCAGCGTGAAACCGTAATATTTGTAGATAAACACCCAGCACTTTTTGTCAAATTGTCAAATCTCTAGTGTTTCCTGTCCTACTCTATGATACGGCAATGAGCAATGGTACTAGAGACAGAGAGACAGCAAGGACCAATGAGTGCATCAGTTTTGCAAGAAATAAAGGAGCTGCGACAACAATCACAAATCGTATATTCTCGTGTTCAGATATTTTGGCCACCTGCAAAGAAGAGAAGGAATTTGAAGCGACTTCCTATATGTATTTAGTCCAGGGAAGGGTAGAAGATTCTAGGTTGAAAGAAAAATCAAATCAAGATGATCACCAACATGTGACTTTACCATGACATATCAAGTGCTCGTAACATGCAAACGTAGCACGAAATCATTAAAAAACGACAATCAAAGACTGAGGCCCTAATCACGACTTGTCTTTCAAGAGAAACCAAAGAAGAAGAGAAGATCATATTGGTATCATGAGAACCCTTACAATCTACTCTTATTTTGGTCTGTGTTATTACCTTGTGAACAAGGATATCTAGGCAAGCTTTTTATTTTTACTGTTTGTAAAACCGCACATATCACAACCACAGCTCTTCAGCCGGTCATACGTCGCCGACTGAGGTGCATTGGACTCGAACGACCAGCTATGGTTGCGCTATTTCGCACAGCTGGCACAGTATTCTAAAACCGTGTTCGTGTTGTTTCAAAGTTGGATAGTAAAGGAATCGAACAAAATTTTAAGGAACGAAGACATTTTATTATTTGCAAAAATCAGGTTTTATTTATTTTTATAATTTTTGAGGTTCCTGTGGGCACAGTGGGAAAAAATCTCTAGTAGAATTATGAACCTCATTCGAATCTTGCAATATTTGTTTCGCAGCTTTGCCTTTCACTTAAGCTGTGCATAATTCAACAGTAGTGGTACATCTAGCCTATACATGTATAGAGGCGACTTCTGATAATGTATACTTCAATTTCTGTATGTTTCACGTGCAATAACAACTTTTCGGTTGTGTGGTTTACCACACAATAAGTCAGCGTTGTTGGTTTAGGTAGAAGGAGCTGTAGGGTAGGACATCACTTCGCAAGTTATCCTCAGACATTTTCAGGTTTGTCTAAAGGCAACAGATACTTTCCAGATCACTTTTTTCAAAATTTACTTGTTTCAAGGAAACGAAGGCATTGTGAATACAAAGTGAAATGCAAAATGTTTCCTAAAGGCAATTAGATAATTAGAAAAGCGGACAACCACATTAGAGACAGTAGAAAAAACGAAGAAGAACGAACAGAACTTGATAAAGCGTGCAAACAGCAAAAAAAAATATATGTTGGGATGTTAAACCAAATGAAGAAAGAGACCTGGAAGAAATACATACAATAACAAAGAAGAAGATGGAGAAAACATAGCCAAAGAAGTGACGAAGCAAAACTGGGAGTTTAATAAGCAGAGACTTTGGGCCAAAGTCGAGAACAAATTCCAAAACAATAGAAGGCAGTTCTGGAAAATAATAAAGAAATTATCAGGCAACCACTAAATCGTACAGAAAATGGTAATTAGTGCTGATGGCCTGAAAGGGCTATTATGAAAATAAGATTCAAAAGGAGCAAAGAACTAACGGTGAAATAAGTAAACAAGAAGATGAGATGAGACGGAAAGGGAAGCAGAAAAACTAAGAAAAGAAGTAGAAGAAGCAATAAAAAACTGAAGATAGGCATATTCTTATAAAAAAGAAACTATTATGAATCGTGCAAACTATCAATCAATATGCTTCACCCTATTAGCTCATAAAATCTACTATAGAGTAATAGAATAAAGAATAAGAGAAACTGTAGATATTCAACTCTAAATTCCTTGCACTTCAAAAAGATTCTAAACAAAAGGAGTTTCTTTCTACTGTTTTTGTTTTTGTCCCAAAGACTATGCCACGGGAATAATTGATTAAAACAAGAAGGTGTTCAAAAGAAAAGAAACTATACCAAGATACAAATAAGTTATTAAAAATAAATGGTAAGAATTTTTAATGAGAAAGGAAAGTGGGCAGAGGCCAACTCCTTTAATCAAACGAAAATCTCCAAAGACCCAGATAAGAATTGACGGGGAAAAAAGAAAGGAAAATCAAGATTTCAATAGTAAGAGAAAGAAGAAATAAGAAGCACGGATGAGAGTGGATAAAACACTTCAAAGACACCAGTAGAAGGCGTTCGTAGAAACAACATTACCAAGATAGTTGAACGGTACAGGCATGCCATTAAAAAAAATGGTAAAAATAATGTTGAATCCTATACTTCTAAGAATAAGCAAGAAAATAAGGTCTATATTTCAATAGAAACAGAGAGAAGAGGTAGGAAGAACAGTTCAGAGTAGAGAAAAAACTCCAGAGTAAAAATGATAGTAAGAAGGTAGTTAAACTGTACGGTCATAAGATTAAAATGAACCACAAGGGAATACGAAAAAGAATGCTAGAAGCTCGACCTCTGGGACAAAGAAAGAGAGTGAAGTCAGAACTTCAATGAGAGGAGGAAGAGGAAATAGGAAGGACGGTTGAGAGTAGAGAAAACTCGTTAGACCACTCGTAGCAACAATGGTAAGGAGGAAGTTAATTTGTACTGTCATATCATTATATCGAGAAAATATCAATAATAATGGTAGGAAAATTAAGTTTTCAATAGTAAGAAGAAGAGAAAATAAAAAAGACGGATGAGATGAAAAACTTCAGAAACATCAGAAGAAGCCGTTCGTAGAATCAATAGTAAAAGAGTAGTTCAACTACGCGGTCATACCATTAAAATGAACAACGAGAAACTACTAAAATATTGCTAAAAGCGATGCACTTCTAGGAATACGAAAGAAAAGGAAATAAAGATGTCGATAGGTAAAGGAGAGAAGTTAGTTGAACTACACGGTCATACCATTAAAATGAATAACGAGGGAATACTAAAAATAATGCTAGAAGCTAGACCTCTGGGACACAGATAGAGAGGGAAGTCAAAACCTCAAAGGGGGGAGAAAGAGGAAATAGGAAGAACGGTTGAGAGTAGGGTTGCCAGACCTTCTATATTTAATAGAAGTCTTCTATATTCAACGAAAATCTTCTATCTTCTATGTTCCTAAAATATAGAAGCAAAATCTTCTATATTTCGACGTTTCAGAATAACATTATAATAATAAATAATATTTTGATTTTTGGCGCCACGCTGCAACATTGTGCTCATATCATACATATGTATTAAATTTAGAAGGCCAGTTCGAAAACCGTGGTGTCTCGTCTCGGTCTCGGTTTTATATCAGTCCGAATTCTAATATAACAACTTGTTGTTCTACTCGATAGCAACGGTAAATAATAACTTAACCTATAATTTCGAGCCGGTTTGTTCTTTGCGGGTTTAGTTTGTTTCTTCAGTGTAAATACTCTATTTATGTGTACTTATTAATATTAATAACAATACTATGGCTGATTCTGACATGCACATTAGCATTGGTGGTGGTGGTGCTGGTGTTGGTGGTGATGATGATGGTGTTGGTGGTGGTGATGATGATGATGATGATGATGATGATGATGATGATGATGATTGCGATTACAATTATAATAACAATATAAACAGTAGTGTTAGTGGTGGCGCTGACTCTGACACCGACAAAGGTCTCATTCAAAAACGAAAACGAGCAAATTGTAAATACACTTCTTCATACAAAAACGAATGGGAACATATTTTTCGAATTACTTTTATAGTTACAGGTAGAGGAAGAGGATAGAGTTGCATTGTTCAGTTTAAAGCGATGTTTTATTTGTTGAGTTGGATTTTAAATAATGTTTAATCGTTATTATTTTAGTCCTTTTTATTTACATTTATCTGAATATTTTTATTATGTGTTTATTTTTAATACCATTAGTAATTACACCTAATGTAATGATAGTAATAAATTATTTATTTGAATATTCTATATATTTTTTAAAACTTCTATATTTTCAAGTTAATTCTTCTATTTTTGACATTTTGATTTCTGGCAACCCTAGTTGAGAGTACAAAAAAAAACGTTGAACCCACCAGACGAAAACCACTGGTAGAAAGAATAGTAAAGAGGTAGTAGTTAAATTTGTACTATCATACCATTAAAACGAGAAAATATAAAAAATAATGCTAGTGGCTAGATTTCTGGGAAAAATAAATAAAGAAAAATCACAATTCTAATAGTAAGAGGAAGAGCAAATAAAAAGGACGACTGAAAGTAGATGAAAAACTTTAGAGACATCAGAAGAAGCCGCTCGTATAAAGAATAGTAAGGTAGTCGAACTGCACGGCTATACCATTGAAGTGAACAAGGAGGGGAATACCAAAAATAATGCTAGAATCTAGACCCTTGGGATAAAGAAAGAAATGAAAGTTAAGACTTTAATGGAAAGAGGACTACGAAGTAGGAAGAACGGTCGGAAGTAAAAAAAGCAAACACTTCAGCGACATCAGAAGGGGCCACTCAAAGAAACAATAGTGAGAAGATAGTTGAACTGCACGTTCATACCATTAAAATGAACAACGCGGCAATACTAAAAATAATGCTGGAAGCTACGCTCCTGAAAAAAGTAATAAAAGAAAGCCAATGCCAATGGAACGAGAAAGAGGAAGTAGGAAGAGCGTAGAGAAAAAAAATCAATGACACCAGAAGAAACCACTGGTAAAAAAAATAGTAAGAAGACGGTTTAACTCCACGATCATACTATTAAAATGAACAACAAGAAACAGAATGCCACAAGCTAGGTCCCTGGGAAAAAAGAAAGGTAAGTCAAGACTTCAATAAAAAGAAGACGAGAAAGTAGGATGAACGGTTGGGAGTAGAAAAACAAACCTCAGTGACACCAGCAGAAGCCACTCGTAGAAACGATAGTAAGAAGGCAGTTAAGTTGTACTGCCATACCATTAAAATGAACAACGAGGGAATACCAAAGAGAATGCTACAAGCTAGACTCCTGGGACAAAGAAAGGAATGAAAGTTAAGACTTCAATGGAGACTAGGAAGTAGGAAGTAAGGTAAAGAAAAGTTAAAAAAAAACACTTCAGCGACACCAGAAGAAGTCGCTCAAAGAAAAAATAGTAAGAAGATAGTTGAACTGCACTTCATACCATTAAAATGAACAACGCAATACCAAAAAGAATTCTGCAAGTTACGCTTCTGGAAAAAGAAACAAAGGAAAGTCAACACAAATGGAACCAGAAAGAAGAAGTAGGAAGAGCATAGAGAAAAAAATTCAGCGACTACAGAAGAAGCCACTGGTAAATAAATAGCAAGAAGATGGTTGAACTCCATGATAATACTATTAAAATGAACAACGAGCAACATAATGCCGCAAGCTAGGTCCCTGAGAAAGGGGAAAGTCAAGACTTCAATGGAAGGAGGACGAGAAAGTAGGAAGAACGGCTGAGAGTAAAGCAACATACTTCTGCGACACCAGAAGAAGCCACTCGTAGAAACGATAGTAAGAAGGTAGTTAAGCTGTAAGTTCATACCATTAAAATGAACAATTAGAGAATATCAAAGAGAGTGCTAGAAGCTAGACTCCTGGGACAAGGAAAGAAATCAAAGTTAAGACTTCAATGGACAGAGGACTAGGAAGTAGGAAGAACGGTTGAAAGTAAAAAAAAAACACTTCAGCGACACCAGAAGAAGTCGCTCAAAGAAAAAATAGTAAAAAGATAGTTGAAGTGCACGTGTATACCATTAAAATGAACAACGCAATACCATGAATGCTGCAAGTTACGCTTCTGGAAAAAGAAACAAAGGAAAGCCAACACCAATGGAACGAGAAAGAGGAAGTAGGAAGAGCATAGAGAAAAAAAATTCAGCGACTACAGAAGAAGCCATTGGTAAAAAAATAGCAAGAAGATGGTTGAACTCCATGATCATACTATTAAAATGAACAACGAGCAACATAATGCCGCAAGCTAGGTCCCTGAGAAAAAGGGGAAAATCAAGACTTCAATGGAAGGAGGACGAGAAAGTAGGAAGAACGGCTGAGAGTAAAGCAACATACTTCTGCGACACCAGAAGAAGCCACTCGTAGAAACGATAGTAAGAAGGTAGTTAAGCTGTAAGTTCATACCATTAAAATGAACAATTAGAGAATATCAAAGAGAGTGCTAGAAGCTAGACTCCTGGGACAAGGAAAGAAATCAAAGTTAAGACTTCAATGGACAGAGGACTAGGAAGTAGGAAGAACGGTTGAAAGTAAAAAAAAAAACTTCAGCGACACCAGAAGAAGTCGCTCAAAGAAAAAATAGTAAGAAGATAGTTGAAGTGCACGTGTATACCATTAAAATGAACAACGCAATACCAAAAAGAATGCTGCAAGTTACGCTTCTGGAAAAAGAAACAAAGGAAAGCCAACACCAATGAAACGAGAAAGAGGAAGTAGGAAGAGCATAGAGAAAAAAAATTCAGCGACTACAGAAGAAGCCATTGGTAAAAAAAATAGCAAGAAGATGGTTGAACTCCATGATCATACTATTAAAATGAACAACGAGCAACATAATGCCACAAGCTAGGTCCCTGGGAAAAAGGGTAAAGTCAAGACTAAATTGGAAAGAGGACGAGAAAGTAGAAGAACGGTTGAGAGTAAAGAAACAAAATTCTGCGACACCAGAAGAAGCCACTCGTAGAAACGATAGTAAACTGTACAGTTATATCATTAAAATGAACAACGAGGGAATACTAAAGAAGAGAATCCTAGAAGCTAGACTCCTGGGACAAAAACTAAGGAAAGTTCACAATTCAGTGGAGAGAAGACGCGAAAGTAGGAAGAATAGTTAAGAGTAAAAAACAAACTTCAGCGACACCAGAAAAAGCCACTCATAGAAACAATAGTAATAATATAGCTGAAATGCACGGTCATACCACTAAAAATAACAATGAGCGAATACCAAAACGAATACTAGAAGCTAGACCGATGGTATAAAAAAGAAAGGATAGTTAGAACTTCAGTTCAGTAAGAAGAACGGTTGCGAGTAGAGAAAAAAGCGACACAAAAAAAAAGGTACTCATAAAAACAATAGTAGGAAGATAGTTGAACTATATGGTCATACCATTCGAATAAACAACGGGAAAATAGTATCAAAAATATTGCTGAATGCTAGACTACTAGGAAAAAGAAAAAAAGGAAGGTCAACATTTCAACGGGAAGAGGAAGAGGAAGTAGAAAGAACTGAGAAGAGCAGAGAAAAAAAAACTTCACACACATCAGAAGAAGGCTACAAATTAAATATTTAAATATAGCTGATTTCCACTATCTTTTGTACAAATTGCCAGCTTCAATTTGAACGACTGCAGCGCTGAACGTTTCCTTTGGTCGAGCAAATGCTCATAATTGCAATTCTCACTAGTATTCCAGGCGAATTTAACTGGTGCATGTCTAACTCTCAGGAAAATCCGTAATTCGTAGAGAGCGCAAAGCGTATGCATAACTGAAAGTTTTTCTGCACTTTCCTCTACGGTACTTTTAGCAAATGCGCCGCAGTGCGACAGCCGTAAAACGTGCAAAAAGCGTCTCTTAAACAGTGTGGCTAATTGATTTCGCGTTTTGTCGATGCCAATTTTCGAAAACGAGCCACTTGACGTCGCGTGACTGGCGGCAATCTTTGGAAACGACTCGTTGACATTTTTGCAAAAACTTAGAAAGTTGGAGTAGAAGCAATCAGCAAATCTGGGAACGCAAAAGCCCAGTTTTGGTTTTTTCCAGAATTGCGCTTGTCCTGATAGAAAACGCTCAATAGGTACCTATTTTGTATCGTAAGTAAATTAATTATGTAAAAATTGTAATGGAGTATTTCCGCATCATCATCATCAGCATCTAATTTAATGTCTCACAGTCAATTAGTTGTTGCTGCAACGACGTTAGCAACAATGGCGTGTATGAATGAAGAGAACGATTGTGTGCTATCAACTCCAAGACATTTACTGTCAACCATTGTTTGTACCGTTTGCTCCACATTTTTTGCCCCAAAATTGCACGAATTCTTTTGTGACTACTCAATTTAGGCCAGAAAACGCGACTAAATTGAAATACAAACGAAAGTCGCAGCGGTTGTAATTTGCAGAAATGGAGTTCCATAACATGTCCGCATAAAAAAAAGTAAGATATAATAGTCCAGTGCAAATTCTTAGGATCATGAAAGAAAACGCATATGATTAATTTTGAAATTCTTTGTGAATTAAGTACTTTCAATCTCTTTAACACTATGTGGTAACAGAGTACAAAGCGTTTTGTTTGAAAGTGACTTAGCATATGATTTTTTAATTCTTGATAACATTCACTGTCAGCATTGTAGTGCATGACTGAGGAGTGAGATAAATATTGCTCGAACGTTGTTATTAACAAATAATAAACTGAGAGAACAGTTTGTATAAGCTTAGATTGTGTTATACCTTACATTAGAATCAAATCTATAGGTCAACTAACACAATTTGTTATTTTTTGCACGACCTATGTATAAAGTAATTTTTTTCTTCCTAACAAGTAGCAGTGGTTCCATGGTTACAATCAGCGTGACACATATTTTTATTAGTTTTAGTACGTCAGTTTGACAACAGAAGGAAGTATTAAAGGAGTTATTTATGTTAACATTTACTACCTTCGCTGCAGTTTCTTCTGAATCTTCTGGAACGCCAGGAATTTCTTCAGAATTGTTACTCAAGAAGTCATATGCCTTATGGAATATTAAATAGGAAAGTGATGCTTTACAGGTCGCTGTTTGAAATGCGCGGTCTTCAGGCCGAGTATTTTAAACATAAGACCATATAAGAAATGAAGACTGCAGAAAATAACGAAACGTGTCGAATATAGTACGATAGACTGGACAGAGAAAAAGTGAGTGTAACTAACATATATCGAGAATATCTCCAACTAGAAAAGCAAGGACTGGGAGAGATGTAAAACCCACAACCAAACGCCCGCCTGGCAAGCCACCACAGAGATGGCAAGAGTGCTGGTCATGGATAATATAGGAAGAAGAAGAAAACTTTGTACAACACTTATAAATTGTTGTTGTTTGTATACAGTTAGAGTCCTACTAAAATCTTGGCAAAACCAAAGTATGTCAACCGTAGCAAAGGATAGTATAATTGCTACACATCGCATATTACCGGTAAATATGTACGGTGCTTAATTTCTCATTTTTGTACCTTTGATAATGCTTACTTAACTATAAAAAACCGAAACTGCACTGCGCTTTATACATGAAAATAATACAGAAAATTACAGAGAACTTTAACATTCATATTACATTTTGTTACAGCATAAAAACTGTGCAAATGTGCTAAATGGTTACAACACGAAATGCTCTTTACGACAAATCATCAGTTTGTTACATTAAAAAATCGGGAAATTCTCGGATTGATTGCCCCAATCCCGTTACGATGGGCTGTAACAAAGGTTTCCGAATAAGCTGCAGTGGGAGGGGTAGTTCTTTACGATATTAAATTAGGGCTACGATGCGGTAAACGAGATACAGATTGTAATTGCTAAGCGCCACCACTTTACTTACTAAATCGGAAAAACAACACAGGTGAGCTCACTCAGAAAGTGGAAGAAATGGCCACCTTTCTACTTCTACCTTGACAATGCTTGAGCGGCGAACACCAACAACTGAGTCGAACTTATCTTGACTTACATTCTCTTACAGCCGTCTGAATCCCTGTACATAGGAAAAATACAAAATACACATGCAAACATCATCAATCAATTAATGAAAAACCTTAATAATTTAATTGAACTATATTTACTTAGCAAAAAATATGTAGGTGACAATGAACATTAAAAGAATTACTTGTTACAGTTAAAAATACTCGAAAAAGGTTAATGAGGTTAAATGGGCAACGTTTACACTAGACGCAGGCGATAAGTCACAACAAACGACATAACTACCCGAAACGGTAACAACCTTAAGTTTATACAGAGAAACTGCTTTACAACAATAAATGTTGACGACCAATACTTAAAATTAACTTCAAGTCGGAAATTTCTGTTCAACATCTTAACATTTAAATAAACGACAACCATACGAGACTTCGAACATCACTTCACGATATATTTACCCTCGTTACAATTCTTATAAACTGACACAATATTTTTGAAGGAATTCAGCTGCTTTGGTCACATTATCCAACCAACTGCTTATCGCGTCCAAGCTATTGCTTTCAACGGAACGACAGGAAACTGCATAGGGACGATAATCAAGCAGGTCTGAACGGTATTATAATCCTCAGGAAGGGTAATAATGAAGTTCGTACGACAGACAAGCTTGCGGTACGAAACTCGTGTCTCCATTCAACGACAGTTTAGCTCACAGACGTGGTTTCCATTTAAAATCCGCTAAAAGAGTAATTGGAGGTGCCTACTCCACGATCCAGATCCCTCGGCTAAAAATGTATCAACACGTTACGTAATACAGGGCCTGATCAAAGACACCTATATAGTTTCAACATTTCTTACAAATTTCGACTTACGTGACGTGCGGCCGACCAAGCCGCCGCCGCTGAAACAACGACCAACACTTGTGGACGGTCTTAATGGCGAATGCTGAATGATTGCTCCGGGCTGAAATCCTATAGCCAAATGACTTCGAGCAATTGTTTGTTATCATAAAAGGTCTCCGTTGGCTATTCTCTCAAAATCAATACATAAAGTGGCTACTTGGATGCAATTTCTGGCCGACTAGCTAGTTTCGGAGACGGTGTGTACAATTCTTTAAAAGCTCAAAAACGGCGCCAACGGATTTTTTATCAAATAACGGTAAGTCTATCCAGGCATTCAAACGAGAATACGTAAACTCAGATAGCACAATAAATCTGAAAGTGAAGCAGGCAAAGATTACAATACTTACAGTTCACAAACTTTGCAATAATATTAATTGCACACATTAAAATAAATTACCGGACAGGCAAACGTTACAGCAAAGGCTTATCCTATGTAACTTCACCAGGTCATGTCGCTGACCTGGGCTCTCAATGATGTTTGGAACCATCTCGTGCGGCAATACAGCCCAATATCGCCTGAAGCATCCGTACGTAGGAGAATATGACCCTAACTGTAACTAATGCTTAGATCGGCTCTTCGGCACTGGCTGCTATAAGGGGGCAAAAGAATCTACGATAGAGTACCATAGAAATTACGTAAGCTTGACGAAAGCTACCTACTTACCCCATGACGTTATGGGCATCTGCAAAGAAACCAGTAGCATAGAATAAACGAAACCGCCGAAAGGCGCAGGCAACCAATGCGCAGAATAAAACTGCATGCCTTCAATAATTCACAAAGCACCAATACTGAACTCTTAATCTGGCTTCATGCTGCTACGAGGCAGCCGGAAAAAAGAACGTCAAGCTAACCATTGCTGGCTTATAAAACTTTGCGCCGCCATGCCAAGAAATAGGCGTGGCCCAAGCGCGCGAAATACAAACTCAGTCGCCAAAGACATCAGAATGAAAAGATGCGCAACAATACGAAATAAACACTAGAGATCTCGAAATCAAAAGGAGGCGCAATTGAACCGTAACACGTTATTTAACTTCGTACTCTGTTCAACTTATGTAGACATATAGCATGCGGGGAAATAAGCTAAATTTTGATTTAAATATCGACGAACGGAAATAAGCTCAGAGACACTAATATTCGAAACGAACAGAATTAAATTTTAAAACCTTGCTGAAAAATGTGAGAAAAGGTGGAAAAGCGTTAAATGCGAAAATTGTCCTTACAAATTAAGGGGACAATTCTACTATTGATGAATTAATGTACAGGTGTAGAGCGTGCTGAAGGCGTTACTGCACTACGAACGAGGATACACCCCAAAGGTTATTTTATGTCTTCACTGTGTGGAAATAATTTCAAATCAAGTTTCAGTTACTTTTCCCAGAAAATTATCGTCAAGCAACATTTCTGTTTGTATCAGTTACTTAAAATTAAAATGTACTATGGCATTTTCAAAATTGATATGGGGTGGTTTATTGAGGGATTTTATTCTGTAAACTAAAATTTTGTGGATTTAAAGATATGTAAAGATGTTTCAATTAACAACCCATTAATGGTACCGAACCCATCACCACAGAAAATTCGAAAGCAAATACAATTGAAGAAATGTTAATAAGATACTACTAAAACTATTTGGAAGAAGTACAAACTATAGACAGTCACCAGTAGAGTGTACTCAACTACAAACGCTTTTGGAAAACTACGAGCTAAGATGTCGAAACGCATTTTAGGTCTGTAAAACAATGCACGCCACTGTTTTTTAAGAGGTTATTTTTTATATAGGCTTGTTCTGATTTAACACGTCTTCTTAGTTTTTCAACCTTTATTGATTGGTTTGTCGTAACTCTGTTTTACACGTTTGTCTATCCTGGACCATCCTCTTCAGATTTTTGTATGTTTAGCAGTGCATATCTTGCATTTTTTTTTTCTACATTCATTCTGGTTTTGTCTTAAGTATCCTTTTGTGTCTTAGCATGTGTCCGATTAGATCCTTTTCTTCGCTCTTCTTTTATAAAACTTTTTGTTCTTGTGTTCTTTCCAGTTATCCATCGTTGAGGCCCCGCCAGAAATTGTAGGTTTTACATTCCTCGTGGGCGAAGAAAGCGCGTACGAGGCGCGCTGTTACAGATACGGTTCGCGTAAGGAGTACGGCAGGGCCGGAGCCGAGTTTGCCATTTTCAACCAAGAGCGAAAGCTACATAGCTGAGTCGCTAGGCTGGCCGACTGGCGCTCAATTTTCTAATGTGAGCTGCTAGCCATTCGGATGGCACTCGAGTACATTTCACGAGAGAGCCCGAGCTCACCAGTGTCTCGGTTCTCTGGGACAACACGTCTCCCTTTATGGCATTATATAATATGGAAGGAGTTTGAGTCCACTGGTCGAAGGCACACTCAGAACACGTGTTGTTTGAATGCCCAGTGGAGGTCTGGCCGAGAGATTTGAAGGACGTTCCTCACCCACAACAGAGGCAAAATGGTTGTGCAAACTTCGGAAACTTCGCGAAAAATTGTATAATTACGCGGGTGAAGCCGGACTAATCAAACAAAGGGCGAGGGGGTAGTTGAGTGATAATTACGAAGACGAAGAATGAAGGTTGGTCAAAATTTGAGCTTTTAAAGATTGTTCGGCCTAGTTAGAATTAAGAGTGAGTAATTTATGAGCGTGACGTAGCTCAGAGGTACGAGCTATTGGATCTGGGCGAAGAAATCTGGGTTCTAACCTCAGTAATTCCAACGGTCTTTACTGCGATTTCGCAATCCGGCTTTGGCAACTGTGAGGTCTTAATACGAAAAACTTCCTCAAGGAGGAGTGGTCGATGCCCTTACAGTGGGGATGTTAACAATAAAGTTAACAGAAATATAAAAGTGTTATATTGATATTATTAATTATCGAAATTGTTTATAAGATATTTTGATAACCGTTATAACTAGTACCGAAAGGTGGAGCACTGGCGCAATTATATTTTTTACAGTGAATAAATGGTAATTAAAGCACTTTATCGTTGCTGATTCGCTCTACCTAATTAATCTTTATCATTCATCGATAGCATCATAGTTCACATGTGTATAATTTTTTCCTCTCTGTTTGAAATACTGTCTAAGTTTCATAACCATACAGTGCTATACTCCAACCAAATTTTTTAAATCGTTTTCTGTTTGATTTGATGAGAATTGCCAAACTGTATTTTTGCTTGTTCTGTTCTTCCTATGATATCTCTGCTGCTTCTTCCGTACTTCGCAATATTTTTTTCTAAATAACAGAAATATTGTACGTCCTGGAGCTGATCTCTCGTTTTCATTTGTTTATTTTTAGGTTACACTATGATATCTCTGCTGCTTCTTCCGTACTTCGCAATATTTTTTTCTAAATAACAGAAATATTGTACGTCCTGGAGCGTCCTCGTTTTCATTTGGTTATTTTTAGGTTACACCTGTTTAGATCTCTGCTCATTTCTCTAGTATCTTCCTCATTAGCACTAGTACATCGTCGGCATATCTCAGCATATTTATTTTTATTTAATGTATTTTTTATTCCTACATTTGCAACCTTATCTGGCCCTTTTGAAAATGGTTGCTTATTTCATATTTCTCTATAATAAATTATCGCCAATTTTCCCTAATATAGGAAGCGTGGTAACTATCTCACATTATGCAAGACCTTTTCCAGGTATATAAACGCGAAATATGTCCCTTTTCCCTTTCTAATAATGTTTTTTTTTATTAATAAACATAGTGCTACTATTTCCTTTGTTATATCCTTCTATATACTATTTTATTGAGTATTTTTGCTACGTGTGATATTAGACTTATTGTCTTATAGAATTGGCACTGTGACTTTTTTGTCTTTTGAGAATGATGGGATTAGGTTGTTTTTGAAGTATTTTGGTACAATTTCTTTTTTATACATGTCGATTTTATTGGTGCATATATCTGGTGGTATTCATCTTCGACATGTTTTGTTGCTTCTGCTGGTTTGTTATCAACACCTGGCGCTTTTCTGTTGATTGCTTTACTAACTGCTCTATCATATTTTAATTTGGCAGTGGTATCGTCTTGTTCACCCTCATCGCCTTCATGGTTTTTGACTTCTTCTATATAGTCTTTCCAGATTTCAGGTATTTCTTGCAGTTCTAGAACCACTTTCTTTTGGTTTTACGATTTTATAGGAAAAATCACGTTTTCCATTTGTAGTTTAAGATCATACCTATTCGCATTTCTTTCCAATATACCTTTCCTTCGCTTTATGACATGCAGAAATTCATCTGGTTGTCAATGGTTTAACGTTATGCCGACTCTGTTTTAGTAACACTTCATCAGACGATTTTTCTATGACTTCCTTTAATGTTTGCCCTAAGTTTGATATTTTTCCTACTACCGTGTATTGCTTGGCCAGCTTTACTGTAATCTTTCTTGGTAAGTTGTGGTCGCTACCTGCGTCTACTCCTAGATAGATTCAAAAATTTTTCAATTGGTTTTTGATACTATGTGTGAATAAAATCTAAAGATAATGTGTTTTGTAAAACGGGAAGCTGATGGCAACAACGAAGTTGCTATGTTCAGAACAACCACATTGTATAACAACCTCATTTGCTGCATGACTGCTGCAGCAAGGCAAACGCTTGCTGTTATGTAAGGGCAGAAACAATTGAATAACAATCACTAATTCTCTTTAAAAAACTCCCGAATAATGTGGGCAGGCTATCAATCAATTACCATGAAATATTTCTTTCAAACTTGACTGTGTTGCGCTGTTGCGCAAGCTAATTATATTCAGATCAAATGAAAGATGGCATTTTTAACGTTTAATCATTTTTAGCCATTTTACAATAAAGTGAGGGGAGGCTAAAATTTTAAATAAACAAAAGAAGCGTACACAACAAAAGTTTTAAGAACGCTAAACTTGAGAAAAGGATCAAAACTCATCGTGCTGTGACAGCTTCTAAGATAATACGAACAAACTTAACGCGGCCTTTTTACATTAATTAACAGTCTGCCCTGAACCGTTCGAGCAACTAATTTGCCAATGGCACTTCCAAAAGTCCCTTAAAAACTTCTTAAAACTCAGGTTTAAGTAGCTTCACCGCAACTTCGTCCGAGCAAGAGAAGTCAATCTCTGCAAAGTGGAATTCGCTGTATCGCCTCGACGTGTCGGCTGACCCCAAAAAACTACTACATGGGAACTTCGGCTTACGCAATTTACGCATTTGTTTTTTGTTGTGATGCTAACATGGTGTGATAACCGGACGAACAAGCGCAAGAACTGTTAAGTCGGTACCCACCGGGTATGGGTCAAGAAGTACACCTGAACCAGTGGGAACCGTTATGTAACAATGATGCCGTGATTTTTTTGCTTTTGGCGGCGCAGCCTTCGCCGAAGCACCTCTTCGTTGCGTCTTCTGAAAGGAAGACTTTGTGCGAGTCTGTGCGAACTCTGGACCTACATATTGGCATTAACAAGTCGGTGACTAACGAATTTCAAAGAAAACCACAAACCACTAACCACTCTATCTGTTGTTAGATAGATGTGAGGTGTAGCAATATTTTGATTTTAGTAGAAATCTACATCATAAATTATTTTCCTAGAATGCATCTATAAATAGTAATTCTCAAGATCAATTAAGGGCTGTATAAGAGTTAATATGTGTAAGGGAAGAGTCGCGAATTTTGTGAAACTGGAAGCAACATGTAGAAAGAATTAACTACCAATGTCTCTCAAAATAAATACATTTTTAGTTACTTGAAATAGTAGGTACAAACTATTTGAGTTTCTTCTTCTTCCCTTTTAATACTTGATATAAGAAGTCTTTTCGAATTCAGTTTATGTTCAGAGTGAACTAAATTGAAATTGCCGGCTCTCTCTCTCAGGGTTAAGTTAAAACTTAACCGTGGCCTCGCTGATCAGAATACACACACATAATAGCTATTTATGCAACAAGTGCTAAAAGTCGACGTTTATGCACGCGTTGCATACAATATTTTATATACGACCTTAATTTTACTGTTATTAATCCATAAATATCGATTTAACAAAGGTTTGCATCTAGCACAGTGAGAATTTATGTCATAATAAAGAGAGGGCCTTGGTACGCGGGCGAATGTTTGTGAAACCAATACTGTCAACGTCAGTTATCAAAGGTAATTATTAATACTACACATCTGACTGTATTCATTACATAACGCTTTAATGATTTCTAAAACACTACCTCTAACGCAAGAAGTAACTAGAATAACTTTACAACCACACTTCCAGTTCGAAATTGTAGTTTTTTATAACCTCACTTCACTTTTAGCACATGGGCTAAAAGTAAACAGCTGATTTCTTTAAACACTCTAACTTATAAAACGTCACTTTTAGTGAAAAAAGCTAGCGCTAAAAGGCCTACTTTTAGTGGTGGTTGTAGATAAAAATAATTTGACACACAACAATAAAATAAAACTCATTATTTTGTTTTTTAATTCAAAGAAATTCAGTACTTCGTTTTTGTAACGTTCACGGCACCCCAGTTGACGGCAAGATCGCCTCCAGTGTTGTCTCACTCGAAGCTCGCCTCCGCGATTACAGGAAACCCCAAACCTTGAACTGCAGACTTTCTGGACTTCTTCACCTTCCTTTGCTCCTTAAATTCTCCCAGCTAATTTTTTCTTTTATCAGCTTTTGACTACCGAACAGCTCGTAATGATGTGTTTATTATCGCTGATTTTGTTTTATGGGTTAGCTTATCGTAACCAGAGCTCTTGTTGTTAAGCTTTTAATTATTTCCGTTGTACAGTCGCGGAAATATAAACCGGGACAAGTCATGTAATGCAATTTTTCACTATTTGAATATTGCAATTGTACCTTCATAATATCATAATTGTTTATGAAATCCTATCTACCATATAAGCAGCTTGGAATAGCATCGACAATGAATTCATTCAGACAATGAGACAATTTAACTTACGCAAATTTTAGTGTGCCGCTTTATATTTCCGTAATAGTACTTACGAAGGAATTCAACACTTCAAATACTTTGTGAACACGAAGACTACATGTATTCGAAGACTGGACACTTGTCTTCGGTATGTTTATAAATATTTTTATTCAATTTTGACAGTTTACAGTGACATTATTAACTCCATAACAAACCTTCATAAACAATCTATGATTCACAAATGAAATAATAGTAATTACGTTACTAGGTCGGAAAATTTTACTGCCGTGTATCGTACAATATTTTATTTCATACTGTTTTATACAACATGTTCATTGAAAAAGTCCCTAAGGGACGGCTGTGAAAATTCAAACGTATGAATATGTTGGTGGCTCTGTAAGTCTGTCAAATTTGATGTTAGCAGGTTAGGTTTTGCGTCAGTCTGCGTCAAAACTGACGGAAAACCTAACCTGATAACCTCGAATTTGACATAGACTTACAGTGTTACCAACTTATTGTTCAGCAGTTGCCTAGCAACACATTCCGGCTTTGTGATAATATGTTCCACTTTCCGGCCTTGTGATGCAATGTTCCCACTTTCCGTCCTTGTGATGTAATGTTCCACTTTCCTGACTCAAATTAATGACGTAAAGTCGTATTTTCTGGACAATATGAAATAAAAGTGTTTCGATTCATTAGAGAATGAAAAAAGTTTCAATGAAGAACAACATATTTTTATTATTTCTACAAATATTTTTAGTGTGTAATATATAATTACTAGAATTTAGATTAAAAATCGACGATGAATGGGCAAATCAATATCTTAATTTGAATATTTTTAAAGTTTTTATTCAAAATTTCGTCAAAATTGAATAAAAACATATATACTAACTCAACATATTTTTGTGAATAAACATATGTTTAATTCACTTGGTGTATAATATTTATTATTTTGGTTTAGAACACATTAATACACCAAATTTAAATTTTGGGGAGGGCCCACAGCATGTCTTCAACTTCCAGTTGTTAGATCGCGAATGCTCTACAAATTAAGCACACTAAGTAGTGTTATTATTATTTTACAAATTATGTTCTTATACCTATTTTAGCCATAAAAACCTACAGCATTAAATTGCTCGTAAAATGCTCTATATTTCACCACAAAACATGGCCTACTTTGAAAAATCATTGACAAAGTATTAAATGCAATGAACACATTTTAGTTAATTACCCATGTTAAACATAATATGCCCTCGCCCCAATACTACTGAACTACAAAGTTAAACTGAGTTTCCAGCTCAATTTACACCAATATGAACATTTTAACTGTTGACAACTAAAATACTTCTACAATTTTAAAATTTTACTATGATACGTAGTTGGTTATGGCTCCAAACCATTGTTAAATTCGGCTCTTGTGTTCCACATTTTCAGGTCGCTAGCTTCGTACTTAACAAATTTCAATACTTCAATCAACTTTAAACACAGAATTAAGCTATGGATGATCAAATGCTGCACTACTACTGCAACACCTAAATGAAATTTCACAACATTACGATGTGGTCAGGCTGAGAAATCCTAAATCGTAGATATTATATAGTGTAAGATAGAATTAGTTCTATTTATTAACAAAACTAACATATTATTTCTTAAAATAAGCATGTACAATTCTTAACGTCTACTAATAAATCATGTCTGTTTTTAAAGATTGAGTCACATAATCTCACCTTTGTCACTAATCGTTAGTTTTTACCAAATTGTCGTTTTAATAGTAATTTGTATACCAAGGCACTGAAGTTTAGCTTTTTATCATGAATGTGGATTTAGTTACCGAACCCGTAGAGCTAAGGCAAATAAATCACATAAAGGATACAACGGAACTTCAGTGCCGAGAGGTGCATTATGTTTTTAAAATCGAGAAATCGTGAAATTTAACCAATTTTTGGAGGTTATATTGTCGTCGGTTGACGTTTACCTGTCGCCCCGCCACCTACAAAAAGTTGTAAACAATGGATTACTTCACTGTCGATTTTTCGTATTTTAATGAAAATCGTACGACACTCATTAATGACCAATAGAAAAATTAGTTCAGGAGCCGTAACCACGACAATAAAAAAAATTCTTGGAAATTTTTTGTAGGTAGACTAACCTAACTGTGAGGGTTTGTGGCGTTACGATTTTCTTACCGAATCTGCATTCGAGCATTAATTCATATCCGGAAATTATTTTCGTGCATTCCAACAACGTCCTAATTTGCCCTCGCGTCCCGCTCGGGCAAATTAATACGACGTTCTTGGACCGCACTCAAAAAAATTTCCGGAAAGAATTAATGCTCTTATGAGATTATATGTGACAATTTAGATGTTCTTCACTGCCGAATTCAAAAAGAGCTGCATTGGGCATTTCTGTGTATTATTCTAATTTCACTATCTAAAAATTTAGTCATATTTCAAGTCAAAAATGGTTTTTATTGGTAACTTTTCATACAAAAAAATTATTTAGCATGTTTTCTAATAATAAATTAATTACTTACAACAAACTTATGTTGCAACATATTTAACCAAACTTCTACAGATGTCTTTATTTTCTGTTATATACGAGGGTCGTACCGAAAGGCGTAACTATGTTGCACAATTGGCAACTCTGCAACATCAAACGATTAATCATCGTGTGGTAGATGGCGTATAAAGTCAGTAGCTTGTAAGGTCACTAGATCAACACACTAAAGTGAAGGTACCGCCATTAGTGATTTTTATAGCTATCCTTATCGCACAATTTTCTCCAACTGGGGATAAAAACACAATCTAACCATAATTTGACTTTACAGCAGTGCTATTACACCAAAAAGAAAATATCCAAAAACTAGTGTCTTCCCTATTGCACTTGGAAAATTTGTATTTGTTATCTTTATCTCACACTTTTCTCACATCCTCACGTGAGGAACCTTACACTAAGTGCTTTAATCTAATGACCGACAATGATCTTCTTTCTCTTAGCTTGGGATAAATTCGTAACGATGTAGCAAGACCAAATAAGTTGCATTACTATTTGGTCCAGCCTTTTCCTCCAATTTTAACGTCGCCATAACAGAAATAAATCATCTACAAAATGTAAATTTGAGTTGGTAATAGTAGTTTGTACAACGAGAGTGGATATGGACATTCCACTCGAGTTGTACAGTGTATTTTTTCTACGACCTAGCAATGGAAAAGAATGGAAAATTAAAAGAAAATTTATTCAACGCTAATTAATAAGATATCTTACAACAAAATCACGTTTGCCACAAACAGGGCACAGCAGGGCGTGCCCATTGCAAAACAAACAATTAATGAAAGTTGCCTAGGTAATCACGACTAACGTGGTTTGTGATTGGTGTATTTCATATCCACCCTTGTGTGGATATGAAATCATATACGTTCAGTTAACTACAATTGCCTACATATCCATTCTGTAGATTGTGAAGAAAACAGAATATATACATGCGGGAGTAGAAAAAAGAATAAATCCTTGTCGAATTCTAAAAATTTTATTCTTTCTATTCTTCTACATCGCGTATAACTTAATAAAAGTTCTGTTGCCCTTTCTTATGTGTTTCTTCAGCACCTCCTTATCGTTACTTTCTTCTTTAATTTCAACATTTTGTGCATCATACCGAAACGTTGTGATAGCAAGCATGGCTCATATCTTGCAGTTACCACTCGGTTCTTTTTATTTACTTTTGTATATCTATCATTGGCGGTAGCATTACCCACATGCAAAAATATTGAACATGAAACTCTAAATTACTTCAGTTCGTAGTGTTCTCGGGCTGAAACTTACTTTAAATAAAGCACAATAAAAGCCATTTTCTTTACACAATCTATTGACTTCGAAACACAGGTGAAAACAGATAACGATGCAAGATAATTGGATCTGTTCGCATGTAAGTACATAACATATATGAAACCATATGAAATAGCTTGAAAATAATTGTCTTTAAAAAGCAAAATATTAAAATCTTAAAAGACTAACAGGCTTCGAGCTGACCCTGTCAAAATCGACCGCGATTTACACACACATTAGTCTTGGATTGTGTCACAGACTATGGACAGTACAACGCGTGGAAATTCCCAACGAATACTGTGAGGGGAAGTCCCTATCCTTGGTCTGACGACGCTTGGATGGCTGGCGTCACGTTTCCACAAATGGACTGAGCAAGCGAACATTTGAAAATCGTGTACTCACCGGCACACGAGAAAAATAGTGTTTCTTAGAAACGCACCCGCTGGCGCTGTCTTGACGCAATCAAAACCTGTAGGCATCAGTTACTTACGAGTCTTTGCTACAGGTTCCTACCCTACTATTTAATTCCATTTTATGGTGATTTTCGCATAACGTACTTTCGGAGTCGCAGAGACATGTAGCCGCTAGCTGAAGATGGCCCACGACTTGCTAATTCAAGTTCTAAACATCCCGCAATGGCCGGTTCCCCGTTGTAATGTCGCAAACTCGAAATTTAAGTGCTGCATGCACAAGGAGAGGCACTTTTGCAATTATAAAATACAGTGCTTAAATCTAATTTACAATAATCAAACATAGAAAATGTAAGTTGCCTTTAACGTTTAACAGTGAACACCATAAGTGATGGATACCAAGGTCCGTTTCAACATGTAGGAATATGGCTTGAGGCGCGATGGCTCGTTACACTTATTTATAAAAACATAATTAATTTATTTTCTATTTCCTCGTTATTTTAACTGCTTATGTGCTATACCATTGCGGCGTCTTGATAACAGGTATGAATACTTCTTAAATATAAATCTTCATGTTGTGGCCTATCTGATGTAAGGTAGGCGATTTTAAATCGTTAATGGTAGCATTCGCACAGTTCACTCACTTTTCTCCATATTTACACTAATTTAACTTACTAAAAATTGGTGGGGTACTTTGCTTCTATGAAAAAAATAATAGAAACAGAGAGCCACTCACAATCGGGGCAAACGATGTGCCACACTCCAAGAGACAGTACGAGTAAAAAACACATTGGGGCGAGCCCTCTACCATCGTTATTCTTCTTATTGTCTAAAATGTACTTCTTTTTTTAAGGCAGTCAGTTTATCTTGTATCATCAGTATTTTTCCATATTTGTGTTATTTTTTTCGAAAATATTTACTGTTATGGTGACCTTGTACTATTCCTTGCTATCTCCTTTTAAAGTTCCTTCAGTGCTCTTTCGACTTGTAGATCTATCTACTTCGGTTTATCCCTTTCCGTTCCTGAATTGTACCCTTTATCTGCATCTGCATATTTTCTTTGTGCTCAAATGTTCTACTACTAAGTTCCACAGCTATTATGTACCTTCGCCTTCATACCTTTTCTAATCAAATAAAAAATTTAAGAGACTAACGCGGAACGCGGAAGATTTTACATTGTTACTTTCATTATCAGTCATCGTTCTTGATTTTTGCTAATTGAGAAAATGCTAGCTCTAGAATATCGCATAATCAAATTTCAACTTAATTAATCGACGTAACTTCATGTCAGACCCACTTATTTCTCACATAAATCTTTAAATTAGCGGTTATTAAATTTGTGGAATGTTATGTAACTGATACCCTCAGTGGTTTTGTTCATATTCGTCTGCAATTTTCGGCAGCCAACGTCAAATCGGAATTAGCGGCCGAGCTGATACCAAAATTCAAAATTGCGCTGCAGGTTCCCTAGGAAGTCCAGAATTGCAGGAAGCGGCTAATTTAAGGCGACCTTTGGAATATTTTTTAATAACCCTCTGGACAAATAGTCGAGAACAATTATTATGGAACTTGCCGCTTGCAAAGATAAGCTTCCATTAATTCAACCACGCTTTGCACGTCATGGAAACAAGTAATTTTCAATTCCGTCACTAACTTCCGATGAGAAGCTGTCAATTGCTTCCTGAATGGGCGATTCTTGACACCCATCGCTGCAATTAGCTCTGTTGTAATTAAAGGCAAACTAGATTTGCACAGGATATTTCCCAATTGGATTAGAAAGTCGATTTATAAATACTGCAGCAATTGCTAGTATTTATTTTATTTAATAAGCGGAGGTCGTTGATCTGCTGATATTATGTGTAATTTATTATGTAACGCTTGACATGGATAATGGAAGCAAGGTCGGATTTTCATATTTTAAATTAATTAAGCAGCGAGAAAAGAAGTGCAAAATTCCATTCTACAGACTTACCTTTGAGGATGAAATTAGAATATCGAAATAGATTTCTCGATTAGAAATAAACTTCCTCGTAAACATAATAAATAAACAAATGTTCATCTGTGAATGCATTGTCGACTTTTACTTGTTCCCTTATTAAATAGACGTAATTGCAAACATTAAGGTAATGAGCCTTTACTGAATAGATTTTAATTTACAAAGCCAACTTTTTAATTTTCATTCATTCAGTCAATTAGTGGGGCGTCCACTTTTATATTTTTACAGGCACAGGCACATAATTAATCACTGTTAAGCTGCTATGGAAAAGTAATGTCGGCTAATGAAAAGGCAAGGAAAAAATACTCCATAAATTGCGTGGAAAAGAAATATTTTCAAGTTAATACGTGTTTTAGAAATTAACTGTGAAAGATGTAAAAACCAGGTTGCCGTTTAAATGGGGCACATGACATTAATAAGAGTTCAGAATATTTTCAATTTAGAAAAAGCATTAATCTAAAGAATTAAGTAAGAAGACAGATGAATGAAAACATTATAAAATATTTGATGGGGTAAACAGTTTATATCCGGCATATAACCACTCTAATACCGGCCCTAACTTATTACCATGCGTTACACCCGATTCGATTAACTTCACTGTTGCAATGCAGTGCGTATCTGGATTCATTAGACCACTTTGAAAATCGATTATTCTTGAAGAAATTCAAGAAACTCTCTCATTTCTGGGGCCTCGCACTCATGTCGCTATTTCGAAGCGGTAACGTGCGATTGCAAGCACACCAACCATATGATGTCTTCAAAACGGAAGGGGAAAGGTGGAAAACGAAGCAGAAAAGCAAAAAGGTTTGAAAAAATCGAATGAGCATTAGTCCATGTGGTAATAGTTATGAACGAGTCTTACCTCAGATCGTGGGTGGCCAGTGGGTATTTTGCTTCAAAAGAGTCTTCATATATCGGAGTAATCAGGCAGCTGCCAACAGCGAACAAACCAAAACTGCCCCTGTGATGATGGTTTCGTTGGGAAAAATCCGCACGTGGCATGACACGCATAGAAAGTCCCATACGAACAAGTCGTGTAGCTTCATGGAAAAAGATCAGAAGGTCTCTGGTTTTCCGGTAAAGGAAATGGCGGTCGAAGAGATACCACTCTAAACTGCGCATTCGAGATTTTGGAGACGAAACCGCATCGAATTTATATCCAAAGGTTGCTAAATTAATTAGGTGGCCCAAAACGCATATCGGCGTTCGAGTTTATCTAACCTGCGACAAACTCGAGGGAAAGATTGTCAAACGGCGCTGTCGGATCGTTACATATTGCTGATGCTTGTTCGATTTCGTTCTATTTTTATTCTGAAGAACTTCTACGAACAAGTTTGATATTTCTATTATCCGTTTTACCCAGCTTTAGTTCCACAATGGTTTACGCTAATGGTTTATATTAGTTGACTTGGGGATTCTAATGCTATTTAGACTCTGTTTTATTCTTCTGAAGTTTTAAATTCGAAATATTCGAAGATGCTTGCAAGGTTTTTGCAAATCATTTTAATGTGCGTATATTTTGGTTTTCTCAATTGTCATATTCAGAAATTTTGAAATTATTTATATCCCAACCGATATGACGCTTCTAATGCTTTTTAGATTACATCATATTCTATTGGCCCAGATCCCATCATACTTAAAATTAGCGTCAAATAACAGGTGCGACATAAAACAATCAACAAATCAGACTTAGCAGGGCGTAGCCTCCATTCAACTGTGAAAACAACGGAAAGTTAAAAACTCCGGGGCGTTGACCTCGACAGGTTCTGTCGCCGCTAAACTTGAGCAACGAAATACGGGCTTTATTATATGACCCTCTTGACTTGATACAATAACTCACAAAATCGGGAATGTAACTCACATAGGACCGCTGCCAAGCCCATTACAAGAGTTGCCGACTAGACTTCAGTGGAGCGAGGGGTGGTACAACACAAGATCACACAGGGCAACGGCCTAATAAATGGTAAACAGATCTAAAATAATACGGCGCCACCACAATTCCATCACTATAAAAAATGCGCAGGTAAACTCACTGACGAAAAGTGGAAGCGAAAAGTGGAAGCATATGAATTCACTTTTCAACTTTAAGCTTGGCAGTAATCTGGTCAGCGAGCCGGTTCAGCACCATCGGGCCTACCTTTCGAAAATCCACTTGATCAGCTGGCGAAATTCATCTTACACTGCAAAATATCATAAGCACAATGCATGCACAATAACAAAGAAAACCACAGTCAAATAAACATGAAATGTATTGACAAAATATTTGAATGTATATAAGAAGGCACATGAAAATATGAAATGTGTTAGTATACGGCAGTTAGGTACTTAAGTTGCGTAACTTCTAAAACTATTAAAAATATTCGGTAAGCTGACATCAGCTATTGCAATTACTGAAAAGCGATATGAATATCAAACTATAATCAAATAGCTGTAATAAAGGCGAGATTCAACTATAATAAGTAGCGGTTGTGACACATGACAAGGGCTACTGCATAAAGCTAATCAACAACAATGTAAACTGACGGTAAATTAATTGTAAATGACAGGTAACAACTATAATGGTTTGATAACTGCAAAAGTGCACATACTAAAAGGTTATAACGGACGCAGCGTTACGTCAACAGTCCGACACTTCGTCGAAACACACTGTATATGTTAAGTTGCACTCTAAACGTTAATAATAATACAAACGATACCTTTAAAGAGCTTAGCTATGCGGTAAATTGATGTTTCATGCTACTGCAATCAGCTACTGTACCCAGATACTGCAGGGGACACCAAATAGGGGGATGACTGCAACAACTCCACGTAAAGATCCGGCGGAACCAGGGGGCTAATCCTCTCATACGTGACGTAATGCAAAGTTCGCACGAAAGGGCAGAACGACAAGCGATGACTTCGCGAATACATGACACTGCTAATGAGTTCTCACAAAGGAATCCGTCTAAGCGACGCGATAAGGAGCCTGCCATTCCACGGCAACCGAAAACACAAAAGGCTTACAATAACGACAACGACACCCCAATCGGTCATGCCCGCACGTGCAGTAATGTCCCATAAGATGCGTAACGCAGGACCAAATGCATTGAAGCGACGGAAGTCCTAATAACAACTAAATAGCGGCACATACAGACTAAAAAGCACAAAACGTTAGGCGTTAAAATAACACCGAATTCAAACATTCAAATCCTCGTCCAAGCATGCCTTAAGGTATCGTGGCTTCAAAACCAACTGTCGCTTTCAGACGCCGGAACCATGATATCATCAAAAGGTTTACCGTTGGCTAATCTCTCAAAATTCAAAACCTAACGTAGCTACTTGGATTCAATTGCCTGCCGACCAGCTCAGTTACGGAGACGACGTGTACAGCTTTTCAAATTATGCAAAATGGGCGCCAACGGTATCTTTAACAAATAAGCAAGTGTATCCAGGCATTAGAACGAGAATACGTAAACTCAAGTAGCACAATAAATCTGAAAGAGAAGCTCAACTCAAATACAGGTCGCAGTAACAAATAAAGGCTTAGTTCATATATCGCAGTATAATTTCAGTAAAAGGTCATGATACAGAAAGTTACATAAATCACAATATTTCCAAAGATCAGCATTATAAATAATTATCCAAAGCAAATTACACAGACGCAATACAATTAGCAAAATACACAAACGCAATACTCACAGTTTATCACAATATTCCGCAACACTAAGATTGCCCATATCAATCGGTTTACTACGCATGCGGCGCTAACATCAGATGTTTAAGCTGATGGCTCAGTGCGATTCGATCGCAGCGTCAAGGGCAGAAATGTGACCAGGAGAAATAGCCCCCGTATCGGGTACTATCTTCTGCTCTAATTGAGCGCCTGCATCAAGAGGGAAGCGGCTCCGAAAGGTCCAACTATATACCGGCTGCAATCGCCTGAAGCAGCGGCCATGGGAAGGACAACGACCATCTGCCGCGCCTGCCTGAGATCGGCTTCTTCGCACAAAATGCGTGACTCTCTAGCGATCGAATAACGGCACGAAATGATGGGCACTACTTGCTGCGAGGGGGAAACAGAGGTCCAAGATAACGTAACGGACTAAAGGGAATCTAGACGCTTAGAAAACTCACCCTGAATGAACTCCAGGCTATATGTGGCGACACGTGGTCGCATACCAAATCCGCCAATTGTGAAAGACCATATCATCATAAAACGTGAGTGTGAGGCTCCAAAACCACATAAACGTGAAGGCTTACATATCACAAACTAACGACACTAACATCAGCCTTAATATCACCCCATCAAAGCTCTGCACAATGCTAAACCACCATGTCGGCTTGAGGGCTGTAAGCGAAAAGTACGCCCCCGAAGACAAAAATCTGCGCCTAAAAGATAAATGCCCATCGAGGACATTGCAGCCAGTGCGATCGCAAATCGCGCGGGAGATACCATCGAATTCTAATTTGAACGGCGGCGTAAATGAAACGTAACAACCACTCTCCTCGAAAACGCGCGGTCAGCCCGCGATCGATAAAGCAGACAGGCAGAAGAAAAGCCAGTCGTAGACGGATTGATATTTGTATTCTAGCGCGCCGACAAATTGAAAACTCGGGTACACAGAATGAGGGTGTTTTAGAACCGTTGGCGGCAATCGAATACTTCGAGAGGCTTAAATTCAAGCGGAAAAATTCGACAAACCCATATACAAGTGGGGCCGTAATTTAGAAAATAACGCTAATATACGTACGTTCGTAAAAAACTAAAAATGTCCTAACAATATCTACGCGTTGAACGGCATGTTTTTCCAGGGCATTTCAGGATACCGAATGGTTGCAAAACGATAGCTCTCACTATACAGAACGTAGCGGAACATGTTACAGGGAATTTCAAAAATATAAGCCTGCGTTTCGGGGAGCTGGAATATCTGACAAGGTCATGATTTACCTAACGGGGACGATATGTTCACGGAACAAAATAACACACGCACGTCTGGGTTTAATTACATATAGGAACCTTTTGACGATCTGCCCTTACGGATCAGCGCGAGAAGAAATTCGACTACACGATTTACAGGCTCCGGGGATTTTCAAACGACTTTACAAAGTTGTACGTTGCTATTCGCCTAATCTCCGTTTAATGATATTTCGAAATGTGTAATAGATTAGTTGGCTGGGCTAATGTTAGTTTGATTCCATTCTGTTATTCTTTAGAAGCTTTAAATTCTACGAAATAAGCATTTTTTCTATGTATTAGGGCTTAGATATTCTATATACCTTGTATATGAAACTTTGTTTAATAACATTTCATATTTGTTCCCCAAAATTCTAACATTTACACAGTTTTAGTTTGCTTTAGTTGAATACGGCTGAAAACACCATACGAACAGATTGAAAACGAGAGGAAGAAATAGTTGTGTGACAAGATAAAAGTGCCAGACATTGTTACACTCTAAAATGGATATACGACAAGTAACCAAGCTAAAAGTGCATCTAGCTAGCTGCAGTTGGACACGGGCGTGGTTCTATTCTGAAAGCGGGGGAAGGGGGGGGGGCGTAGAAAATAGAAAATTAGTATTTGTCGGGTGCCACTGCATTACGAACTTTTGCCCAAGAGATGATTGGCATTTCCTAATACAGAAGAGAACGATCTCGACTAAGGATGGGGGGGGGGGGTTTGGTGCGGCTGCGGACTTACCTTGCCTACACCTGTTAATGATTAATTTGCTCAGACAAGACTACAGGGTAAAATATCCGGCCGCAGCCGGCGCTGATTGCTATGTAAGTTATAACAATCTGAAGAAAATGGTCCTAAGGTGGCGTTACGGTTATAAGCGATATTTTATCAAACCTATTAGGCTGGTCACAATCCAACCTGTCTATTGACATTGTAGGCCGTCCCTGAGGGTGGTGAGCTAAAGCTGATGTGCGTTAAATAAACAGACACATAGAATGATAATGTCCTATCTACTTCAAATTTGGAAGGTAGGTACTAAGCTCTAGCTACTAGAAGAAAAGGTATAAACACGCAGGAGGACTTTTTCCGATCTGGGGTGCGAGTTAGGACGGATTAATCACATACAGTAGCACCGATTAACTTCACTCCCTATTAACACGCAGAAGCGTCTGTGTTCATACGACCGGCTTCGCTGTCGTGTGATGCTTCTCTCTCCTCCAAATTCACGAACACAAACGAAAAATTGTACATAATGCGCCCAATCTAAGCTCATGGCGAGAGTCGGGCGGCAAGCACCCACTCCGTCAAGCAGCTGGTCCCCTCTAGGTATTATGCGAGACTGAAGGAAAGAAGTTACGGTATCACGCATTTGCAAGACGCGATCGCAACCAAAACTAAAATGTCGCTATGGTATCCTGATTTTTTTATATGGTTAATTGATAAATGAAGCAGAACAATTTCGTCGATTAAGGGTTCTCAAGATGCATGAAGATATCGTAATTGCATTCTTCTATATTCTGTAGAACTACAAGCTGCTTGTTGAACGTGACAGTTAGATATTGTTGATGTCTTCAACTTCAACAGCTGTCGTGAATGAAATGCTCAATTTTAGGTGTTCTTCTACTTATCAGAATTTTATTTTAATAAGAAAAGAAAGGAAAAAACAAGAGAAGGGAGGGGAGATAGACGCTTAAACAACAGTGATTATTTTATGCTTTAGACCCACTAAATGTATTTGGTGTTACAGCAACTTTTTGCAATAAAGCGGTAGTATATTGTAAGAAAACGTAAGTGTTAGCACTGTTCTTTTTGGTTGCATGTTTTGATGAACAATAGACATTATAAACTGGCTTTAAGCTTTTGAATAGAGAGTAAAGAAATTAAACATGTGTCGGATTTTTGGTGGAAATAATCGCTATATTGCGGCTCAGCGTATCTTAATTCGGAAAAATCTATGTAGGGAAAGGGTAAATGTAATAGATATATTGAAACTACTTGTGCTTATATTCTCCTTATCACTTTCATTAACAGCAGACATCTGTTTCAGATGTAAAATGCAGCAGATACCAGTTCGAGTGCCGCTCTAGTAAAGAATGTATAGCAATCTACAACGCTTGCGACGGGATCCCCCAATGTGCGGACGGGAGCGACGAGGCGCCAGAGCTGGGATGCCCCGAAGTCGGGACCACGCAAGTAGCAGCCCGGGTCCAGGCGAGCAACCCCGTTTACGAAGATATGCCCGTATCCCAAGTGAGCTATTTTAAGCAACTCACTTAATTCGGAAAATTTAAACCGAACCCTTACAGAATCGGCCTATCGCTTCCCAAAAGTTCCCTAACGTGCCATCGCCAAAGCTGTACCAAACACCAATGCAACAACGTGAACAGCCGAGTGCTCAAGCTGCGAACCTGCAAAGGCCTGACTCCGACTTCATAAGGCCGGACTCGAGGACCGCGTTCGCACCACATTCCCCTGTATATGACTCCCCACGGGTGCCCCAGTACCCCCAAATTCCCCAGCAAGCTCAAAGCAACTGGATTGCCCATCAACCCAACCAGATTCCGCAACAGTATCCACAATTTGAAGGTAGCGTGTAGCACAAACACTGTAGATCTAGAGATTCGCGAGACAAGACCAAGCCTTGCGTAAGTCTTGGTATTGGACTTGATCTTAGTTTTGACTATCAAGACCAAGGCAAGAGAGTAGGACAGTTCTTGGTCTTAGTGGCCTTGATGGTCTTTATCTATTAATATATTTGCTTGTTTGTTGTAAACAAGGTTTAAGTATGTGGAGTAGCTACTATGAATTTTAGATAGTGACGGCTATTGATCGCATGGTCACAGTGTTATTACAATTTGGCCAAGGCATTAACCTTAGAGATTTGTAAGACCAAGATTGAGACGAGCCTTTAACGTAAGTCTTGGCATTGCTTTGGAAGAAATTTATAGGTATTGACAAGAGTAGGACGATTCTTGGTACTCTTCCTTGTATTTTTTTTATTATTACACACAACTGTTACATGACTAATATCATCCAATGAGAACCATGCATTTTTTTAAAATCGACCAATCCCGAATTGATTACCTGATAACCTCCCTAGTGCTAATTATCGACTCCGTAGTTAGTGTCATAATTAGAAATAGAAATGCAAGAAACAAGCAATTTGAGTTGTTTGGCATTATTAGATTAATTTTAAATCATAATTCGTATACGGGTTTTGTATAATAATCTTCAAAATATAATCGCGGGCGACACACTTACATATAACTTTGCCCGTGCCAAGAGTCATCGTGCTGGTTGCCCTTAGAAAACTGCCCTCGGGACAGATTTCATTGCAACCAGCACTCGACCCTTGGCGTGTGCAAAATTATCGGTAAGTATGTCTCGCCCTTGTTATATTACTATTGAAAATAGAACATTGACCTTACGGAAAAGGTGTGTAACCTTAAACTTCTTGGCGTTTTGTTCTATAGTTAAATGTCAAAATTCAACAATTTCAATGTATAAAATGTTTGTTGTGTACTATAGGTACCACAAAAAAACTAGGACAGTTTTTAAATTCATTCGCCATGCATAGTACTTACAGAGTACTTTAAGATAGCGACTGCTATTGGTCACATTCCTACCCGAACTGGGCCAAGGTTTTAAGTCTAATCGTTCATGAGATCAAGATCATGAACTTTATGTTAACCTTGGTATTGGTCTTAAAGAAAATTATCGGTGTTGGATATAAATTACTATTAGGGGAATTTACAACACTTGTAGTAACAGATAAATTACTTGCAGCTTGTAGACTTGGGGTTGTATATAGTACCACTAATGTGAACTACTACCAACATTCTGTCAACTGTGATAAACTGTATCAAGTGGTTTTACTTCCGATTTTGTGTTATTTAAATATTTGCCAAAATGTGGATTACCACCAACTGAGTTTACCTTTGATTCAAAACAATTGCCGAATCGGCTACCCCTAATACGAATTGCCACCATATGGATTTATTACCGACTGAAACACTACCGTATCGAAATACCACCGATTCGCTTTTTTCGCAACGTAGCAAGTTGCCTAAACAATATGTATTACTTCCACTTGCTCATAAGCTACAGTTTGCACGTTATAGACTGGCGAACGACATCCTTACACACTGCAGCAAAGTAGAGCATCATCAGTAGTGAGCGCGCAAGATGAGCCCTAAACAGACAAGATTGCATAAGTTATCATTTTCAAACAATTCAAATCCATGTACGGGTTAAAACAACACTAACAAGTTATTACAGTATAAACGATTCTGTGTTGCAGTATGAAGCCTTTCAAAGGCTAGTAACATCAATTGCTCTTTAAATTGCTGCCAAAATATAGATATCGGAATAAATGCAAGTTGGTGGCCATTTACTGCTGTCGGATACTGTCGGAGGTGTTTCCACTTGATGGTAAACCGAGTCGATAGTATTTCAGTGCGGTTGCATTTCATATATTTGTCACACAATTCTTAAAGTCAACAAGTCAAGTAAGTTCCAGTCGGATGTAAATCCACATTGGTGGTAATCCACATCGGTAGTAATTCACATCGGTGGTAATTTTAGTTCTTCTGTGGTTGTCCGCACTCACCATAGACTTATGTGCTGCAATTATTTTCCCTTTATTTCAAGCATCCATAATTCTGTAATTTTTCAGATAGGAACAGCCACATATTTAATCACAAAGAGAATGGGCTGCAGGTTTCGGAAGGACAAGACATCAGGTATTATAATAAGCATAAAGGGGCCATGCAGACTCTGCATCGAGCTCTTGGATATTCCAGTGCAGGGTGAGATGGGCTAAGGGTAGAAGGCACATGCACCTGTGCACTTAGTCTGAATCGTAGCATTTTTCTGATGACACTCTAGGCGCCCTTAGAGCCGAAACAACCTTTCAGTACTAAGTGGCGGATTGCCTTCAGTTTCTAGCATGAGTCTCGTGCGTTCTAGACGCCTTTCAATAGAACAATCTGCAGCTTGGCTTGGGAATTAGTAAACTTGTAGCACTTTTAGAAAAATGCATGAACGAATGAGATAATCCACGAGCTTGTACCAAAAGCAGAGGAGCACTGGTTTTGCTTTACAGGTGCTCATTTTGATTTCATTTTTTAGCCAACCACAGTACGGGGAAATGAATGGGCGGGAAAGTCCAAAAATTGTCAATTATTTCGACGATGTGTACAGGCAAAACCCTCAATATCAGGAGAAGTGGGCAAAGAATGCTCAAGGTATTGCTATATTTGTTGAAGCAATCACAAAGCTTAGTAATTCTAATTTCAGATGATCGTTTTAACAGTAGGAACCAATATGGGCCAGATGTGAACCAAAATGGCGTAGAGAATTGGCCTCAGCAAAATACAGTATCAGGTAATAAAAACCTTAAATCCTCTAGTTGCATTAGGAATAAGAAACTGTGTTTTCAGGAGACGATAATGAAAGACCTCAAAGCTACAACCATCCCGCAGTTGACCAAGCAGCCACATGGAAGTCAGATAAACGTAACTTAACTGCCATAATGCTAACATTGTTTACTTAGGATTTCCTTTTAGAAGTGGAAGACCATCACGACCACGAAAAGATTGCCCACGAACTGAAGCACTCCAAAGAGCTAATGGAAAACGTCCCCACTACCAAGGAGGTCAAGCAGATCAAAATAGAAAAGGTGGAAAAGCACATCAATCATGATCACACGCAGTATGCTAAGGTAGCTCAGTATAAAGTGGCTGAAGTTCTGGACTTGCAGGACGGAATTGCGCAAACTCCGGGAGGAGCTGTTCTATCGTTAACTTTAGGTGAGTTTGAAATTTAAATGTATGATACATATTGATATGCAACAAAACAAATCTTATTTTTTGTTCAAGGTAATTCACCACCATTTTTATCTAGCACATCACATTCTTTATATCTCTTCAAATTCTTCTACTCAGTGATTTATTGCTTCGTCCTCTATTTTGCATAATCTGTATAATGAGTTCTTTTACAGTCCCACTGTTGGGGATTAATTCTGTAATGAGGCTTTTAGTAGCCCCGTCGTTGGGTTTATTAATTTTGTTAATTATTTTCCCTATTTGCTCTCAGCTAACTCAGTTTGCAACAAAAGACGACTTACCTCTACCCCAGGCGTGGTTACGGATAAATCAATGCAATAAAGCTGCAAAATTTAACCTAATGTGGCTCCTAACCCTGAAACTGTATGAGTAAAAAGTAACTCCATCAAAGATACCTTTGGAATTTTGAAGTCATGTGTATTATAACACCAGAAAATTATATTTAATTCTTGCTGATTCTTGTCAATGCCATTATTAACGTTTAAATTAAAAAATGCAGTCTTGTAAGGAAACTTACTAAATTTAATAAAGAGAAAATTAATATTACAACGGAGAGTATTTAGAACAAAATTAATAAAATAAAATTAGCATAACGTTTGTCTTAACGGAGACACCACTTAAATTGCAGGTTAGGTGAATATAACCTCATTTCAGTCTGTAAACAAATTCGAAGTTGCCAAATGTTCAACATTCTACAGTTTATACACATTTACAAGAGGTGCTGAAAATGCCTTCCTTCTTCGTGCAAGCATAGCCTCACAGGGCGTTTCATATTTTCGAAGACACTTTGCAACAATTCTGGAATTATTAAATTATGTGTCTCGTTGATTCTTTTAGCTCAAAAATCGTATGTACAGGTGTTTTAAATACTGAATTTTTTAGAATTGGAAATAAAAAGTAATCCAAAAGGGTGAGATCACAAGATCTGGGGGATCAAAGATCTTTTGTAATTAATCGGTTATCAAAGAACTGCTGTAGATATTCCAACGTGATTTCAGCTACATGAGGTGTTGCGTTATCTTGTTGCAAGTATCCTGTTCGAATTTCATCGTCATGGAGCTGATTCACAAATTTTTCAAGAATGTTATTTTGATATCTTTTGGCATTTGTTATATCTTCAAAGAATATTGGTCCGATAATTCTCCGGCGAGAGCACGCTACCCAAACGCCTACTTTAGGGCAATGCAAAGAAGCTTCACAAAAGAAATGTGGATTATCAGCGCTCCATAAGCGCATTACTTGTGAATTGATATAGCCATTTAAGTAAAACCGGTAACAGTTTACTTTAGCCTGAAACGCTAAAATCAGGGTTTTTTTTAATCCCTAGAAAAAGGCCATGCAGAACAAAAAGTAAGTACAGAGAAGTCGGCGGAAAGGCGTTTTTAAATACAAAACTTACAAAAATCCATCAGAAATTCCGTAAAACACGAAAATCACCGGCGAAATGACATAAACACGTCATTTTATTTCGGTGCGCACGCAACGCAGACTACAGCTCGAATATGTTACTAAAGCTCGAAAAACACCAGGGGCGGCACCCATTGATTTAAAATAAATAGATAGAATGAAAGAAAACTCCAGTATAGTAGACCACAACCTTTTAGTGGGTACTAAGTACACACAAATTTTAAACTGCAGCTAACCTAAAATAGCTCCTGGGCATGAGACAGAAGGGGTCTACAATACTGCATTTTAGCCAAAATATTTACTAGAGGCCTCTATACTTTTATACTCGTTGGGGCTGCGATACACCGTTTAGGGTATTTTAACGACAGTTGGCAACGTAGCTATCATTGGAAGTGTCAATTGTGTTAGTTGAGGCACAGAATAATACCCTAAATCAGAATGGCCTCTCTGTGTCGGCGCGTTTGATGTCAGCATACTCAATTTTTGTGACCTTGAAATTGTCCGCCATGATCCTAGTGGTGTGCAAAGGCGGTAAATTCAAAATTATGCGCCTAAATTTTAAACTGAACAGAAATAATTCGTACGTTTAAAGTCCATGCAATTTATATGGAAAGGTATGGTTGAGGTACATTTTAGTTTGGTATATATATATATATATATATATATTAGCACTGCAGGCCTTCCAGGCCCATGGCTTTGTCTGCGATTTTCCTCCACTCTTTCTTGTTCTTCGCCTTGATTCTCCAATTGTTCACATTTAATTCTTTCAGGTCTTGCTCCACACATTCTTTCCATTTTCTCTTGGGTCTACCCTTTCTTCTTTTTTCCCAAGGGTCTTCTAATAACACTTTTTGTGCCACACGCTCTCCATTCATTCTGGCCACATGGCCCAACCATCGTATTCTTTGCCTTCTCACTACCGACACTATATCAGGCTCGTTGTCCAGGCATTTTATTTCCGTGTTAGTTCTTCTTCTCCACCACTGTCCCTCTTTCTTTCCCCCAAAAATTCGCCGCAGTACTTTTCGCTCCCACACCAGTAACCTTCTTTGATCTTCTTTGTTTAGGGTCCACGTTTCACTCGCGTATACTACCACTGGTCGGATTATTGTCTTATACACTTTTATTTTAGCCTTTCTTGTCACATTTTTAGCACTTAAAATTTTATGTAGCCCCGCTGCACTTCGATTACCACTTGTGATTCTCTTTTCTATCGCTTGTTTTTGATTGCTATCACCTGTGATTTCTGCTCCTAAGTATTTGACGGAATCGACTCTTTGAAAGCAGTAGACTTTATCTTGGTCACATTTCACTTTTATGTTATTTTCTGGGTCACATTTCATTTTCCCCACAGCCATATATTTTGTCTTCTCTTCATTAATATGTAGTCCATATGTTTTTGCATTTTCATCTAGTCTTCTTATTAAAGCCTTTAGTTCTTCCTTAGTTTTTGTTATAAGGGTAACATCGTCAGCGTACGCCACACACTGTTGCGATCTATTATATATTGTCCCTTCCCTGTTCACTTTAGTGTACCGGATAATTTTTTCCAAAATCAAATTGAACAGAATTGTGGAGAGTGGGTCCCTCTGTCGTAAACCACTATTAACTTCGAATTCCCTCGAGAGACATCCTGCTACCCTAACTTGGTTCTCTGTTCTGTTTAAGGTTACTTTCACTAATTTTGTGATTTTGCTTGGGACACCCAGCTCTTCCATTACTTCAAATAATTTCCTTCTCTTGATGGAATCATAAGCCTGCTTGAAGTCTATAAAAATTATGTACAGCTGTATATTCCTTTCAAAACACTTTTCCTGTATTTGCCGTAATGTAAATATGTGGTCCACTACGGATCTATTAGGTCTGAAGCCACACTGGTACTCCCCCAATATCTCTTCGGCATATCTTTGCAATCTTCTTGCTATTGTTTTTGACAGGACTTTATACACTATATTTAAAAGGGCGATGCCTCTGTAATTCTCTAGTTGATGTTTGTTACCTTTTTTATATATAGGGCACAGAATTGCTTTCTGCCATTCTTTCGGCATTTCTTCCTTTTTCCAAATTTCTTGTATGAGCTTGTGTATTTCCTTGTGCAATGTTTTGCCTCCATGTTTAATTAGTTCTGCTCTTATTCCATCTTTCCCAGGACTTTTGTTACTCTTCATCTGTTTTATAATTTCTTCTACTTCATCCAACGTTGGGATTTCTATATTATCGATTTTTGGTTCCCTTAGCCTTAGGTTTACTGCTTCTTTCTCAATGTTTTGTTCCTTGTTTAACAAGCCTGAGAAATACTCAGCCCATTCTTCCATTACATCCTTTTCCCCTCCTACTAAATTACCTCGTTTATCTTGGCAAAATGTTGTTCTGGGCTGATACCCTCCTTTGATGCTCCTCACTTCCTTATAAAATTTTCGTATTTCGTTTTTATTGTGGGACTCTTCCAATTCATCTAACTTTTTTGCTTCATACTCCCTCTTCTTTGCCCTGCAGATTATTTTTGCTGCCTTTTGCGATTTTTTATATTCCTTCCTAGCTTGTACAGTTTTTACTTCCAACATCTTTATTCTTGCTTTATTTCTTTCTTGTAGCGCTTCTTCACACTGTTGATCATACCATACTTTGTTGGTTGTCTCTGTCTTGTTTCCTAGTATCTTTTCTGCTGCTTGGCATATTGCTTCCTTGATTTCACTTCATTTACTCTCAATATCTGCCTTTGCTCCTCCTTTGGATAATTTTTCTTCAATTTCGCGTTCATAAATGCTTTTCACCTCCTCTTTTTCTAAGTCACTAATATTTCGTTCTTGTCTTTTAGCTCTTATTGCTTTAGTTTCCTTGGGCATTTCTTGTTTAATATCTGCCTTTACCAGAAAGTGATCAGAATTTGCGTCTGCTCCTCTACACACCCTTATGTTTCTTACCGACGCTATATGTTTCTCCTCAATTATTACATGGTCAATCTGATTGACTGTTTTTCCATCCGGGCTCATCCACGTACCTTTATGAATCTCTTTGTGATTAAAGTAAGTACTTGCAACTCGCATCCTCCTTCCAGTAGCGAAGTCTATCATTCTTTCCCCGTTATTGTTACTTAGTTCATGTTTGCTGTAGCTCCCAATCGTTGGCTTGTAAAATTCCTCCCTACCGACCTTCGCGTTAAAGTCACCCAATATAACTTTTAGGTCATATTTCGGTATTTTTTCAAATTCCTCTTCCAAATTTTCGTAGTACCTGTGTTTTTCCTCTGGGTCTTTCTCTTCCGTTGGCTCGTGAACGTTTATTATACTGATCTTTCTATATATTCCTTTAATCCGTAAATAACACATTCTATTACTTATTGGCGTGAAACGTATTACCGTGTGCTTCAGCTGCGGTCTGACCAAGAAGCGTGTTCCTAACCTCCTGTCCTCCGCACCGCTGTTAAAAAAGGTATATCCCTCGACATCGATTATTTCCTGCCCTTTCTGGTTTGTTTCTTGGATAGCCATTATATCTATTTTGTACTTTTCACTTTCTTTAACTAGATTCTTTAAAGCTCCTGTTGTGTACGTTCCTCTTACATTCCATGTTGCTAGTCTAACTATTGGTTCATGCTCTACCTTTCGTTGCCTCTGGTTATTTTGTACCATATTCGTATTCTTTTTTCTTTGCGTGTCCGTCGTCATGCTTTCCCATCGTCTATTTTGCTTTATCAGTTTTTTGAATGTTGACTACCCCTCTCCTCCTCCCATTTTTGTTCCTTTAGATTCCACTTTATTACTTTTCTATTTATCTCCAGCTTCTGATGTCCAATTTTAACCGTGGCTCCATTTTCTTTTTCTACTTTAGCTTTCTCTCGTATTAATTTCTGTATGGATCTTTCTTTATAAGTCATATCACTATCAACATATAGTTCCTTTCCTTTCAGTTGCGGTTTGTTTTTTAATACCTCTAGTTTCGCTTCCCAATTCTCTAGCTCCACCACAAATCTTTTTTCTCCCACTTTGTATACGTTTTTTATCTTTGCTTCCACTTTTAATTCTTGCTTCAGTAGATTTTCCGTAGTTTCCAGTAACCCTTTTCTATCTTTGTTTTCCATATTTATTCCGGTTATTACCACGTTGTTTCTTATTTTCTCCTTTTCGATTCTTTCCAGTTTTGCTTCCGAGTGCTCCAGCCGTTTTGCCAGGTCATATCTGTCCTTCTTCCATTCCATTTTTATTTTGTTAACTTCCTCGCGTAGTCTTCTAATTTCTTCATTATTTTTCTTCATTTCAGTTTTTATTTGTCCTATGTCGCCATTCCCGTGAGTAACTCTTTGATTACATCCATTTCCTTTTCCTCGTCTTTACTTTGTTTTGCGACCGGCGATCTGATGGTTTTTTAATTTTTACCGAACGCCGCAAACTCTAACTCAAATGAACTATCCTTCTCTTCCCGTATTCTTTTCTTTATTACTTCTTCCGACTGTTGCCCTTTGCTGCTTTCGCCTGAACTCCCGTTTTCATTCATCTATCTGCTTTCGTTTTTCCGAACTACACTCTGCTTTTCACGCTTTTATTTAAATGCAGCGCTCCGCGACCTCGGTATCTCACGCGCGCGCGCGCACTTGAACCCGGATCAGCTGTTCCGCTTATCTGATCTTGCTCTCGCTTCATCAAAATTGTTTAAACACTCTCCCTGTTATTATTATAAACAGCACACTAATGCTTCCTCTTTCGTTCACAACCCTTAGGTTCCACTCCACTTATATGCACTTTTGAGTTTTTAAATCGAGCTTTAAGACACTGAAAAATACAATTTAACTCACGCCGTCGGCAGGGCCGTTAAACACGGTTACGGGCCGGACATTGACCAGTTTGATATTTACTTGTTGAAAATATACATTTTTCGCCCCCGATCCCGGTGAGGTTTTTAAAAATAAAAAATGCAGATGAAAGCCTCTACAGAATGCCATCATTCGGAAGTGATGTAAAGCCGTGGGTCCTATGTTACTACGATGTGTAGCATGTAAAAGATCTCTTGCTAGGGTTGGAACTCCTTAGTCTCGGCAAAATCCCAAGTAGGACTAAGGCACTTAGTACTCTGCATGCCTAGACCTTGTTCATGGGGTTGGCAAAAGAGGCATACGAAGGCTTACTTGCTAGACTCGCTAGAGTCTGCCCAAAAATACTACTACTACTACTACTACATTTTTCGCCTCTTCCGACAATAGATTCGAGTTCAGCTGACCGTAAACCATAGGGATAGTGCAAAACCGCTTCCAAAAGTTGCAATTTAAGCGTTTCAAGCTAAAGTAAATAATTACTGAAAAGCCACAACTCATCAGAAAAAAATTAAATCCAAAACATTATTATTTAAATGTTGCAAAAACCAGTTACAGTATAAAATTATCTTATTGTAATTTGGAGGTAAGCGTTCTTGATACATTTGTAATTTGTATAGATGCATATTAAAATCTTTTTTTAGAATTGCACGAGAAGTACCATAACTCAAATTCACTTCTTGCACAAGCCTTCGGATAGATATGGAGTGTTCGTTTTGTATTCGATTCTAGACATCTGCAATTTGTTCCGCAGTTCCCACATGTGGTCTACCACTTCTTGGTCTGTCTGCTACACTACCAATTTCCCTGAAAGCAGCTACAGTACGTCGTACTTAATAAAAAAAGTCGATTGCTAATATTTCAACGTTAGGAAATCTTTCTTTAAATTCATTTAAACAAGCATGTGCAGAATACTGCCAATTACCATTGTCGAGAATATGCTTCTATTATAAATATTTTATGTTCTGGTAACATTTTTAAAATAAATTATTCAGAAATTATTGACAAAAAATTATTGCATAATAACAAATGTCAAATGACAGCTTCTAATTTTCTGGTATTATAATCGTCGTATGCGTTGACAACGGTTATAATGACTTCAAAATTCCAAAGGTATCTTTGATGGAGTTACTTTTTGCTCATACTAAGGTATATATACTCCGAACTTTTACTCAAATTAAACCCAGTCTGCTCAAAATCAATGTACCTAACACAAGTATCCTCCTCCTCCTCCTCCTCAATCCTTTGCCCTATAAGGGCATGGTGACACTATCTAATGTAAGCTTCTCTTTATGGCTGTATCTTTATTCATTCTTCATAGTTTACATGCATAGGTTACACTTGCTCCAATTACCGTATTGTAGATGCAAATTTTAGCACTCCGTGACACTTCAATCTTCAATCGTAACACACTGTTTAAAGCCTCGGCACTTCTTTTATCAATCTTGCACTTATTTCATCTTTTTGAACTCCGTCTTCATTAACTTGAACTCCGTCTTCATTAACTTGAACTCCTAGGTAAACTAATCCTTTAACTCTTTCAAACACCATTTCCTTATCGTTTTCTGTGGTAATTTTTAGTTCTGGGTCTTGTGGGAATTCTTCCATATGTCCCACTATCATGTACTTTGTTTTACCATTATTAATCTTTAGTCCCCTTTCTCTTGTTGCTCGTTCTAGATCTTGGATTCATTTTTGAAGGTCTCCTCTTGGTTTTGCAATGATTGCTACATAGTTAGCATACACCAGACACTGATGGCTGTTAATAAAGATAGTATCCTTTCTGTTAGTTTTTCTCTCTTTTTACTTTTCCTAGTATCAAGTTAAAGGAAAGTGTAGACAATGGATCCCTTTGTAAATCTTGTTCAATTTTAAAATATTGTGAAGCATTTTCTAGGATTTTCACTGTTGTTTGTATTGTGCCAATTTTACTAATATTACCAACTTCTCCAGAGCTACATGCGAGTTTGTTCTATAGGGTGGAGCGCAGCAACTTGCATTTTTGAAAAGGATGGCGTGAAGTCTCAAAGGGTCATGGAGGGTGGGGGATGATCTCAGTGTAATGGGGCAGATGAGAAGTTTATGTTGCCACCCATTTTAGTCACAAAAATGCTGTGGTCAGTGGACGAGCGCGCTTTTGCCGTTGAGGCGGCAACTTGTTTTTTTCAAAATTAAATTAAAAACTGTACAGGTTTGAAAACCCTTCATTTTTATTTTTCAATTGTAACATAACATGGGAAGTTTAATATTAAACGGATTTAAAAAGAATGTCTTGCAAATGTCGTCCTCCATTGTCAATAGACTGGTTAAAACGAATTCAGAAGTTTCTCTCCACATTTTCGATCATGGCGATCGGTATGTTGGCAATTTCCACTCGAATATTGTCCTCTAGGGCTTTCAGGGTCTGAGGCGATCGTTATAAACCAGGAATTTGAGATAACCCCAAAGAAAGTAATCGCAGGGGGATAAATCAAGCGATCGTGCCGGCCAGTTGATGTCTCCTATCAGGGAGATCAGCTGCCCAGCGAAGGTTTCTTTCAACAAATTCATCAAAATTCTTGCTGTGTGGGTACCATCTTGCTGAAACCATACATCGTCCAGTTCCATTTGTTCAAGAGCAGGCAGAAAAAACTCTTGGAGCATTGTCAAATAACGATCTGAATTCACGCTTACAGCACGACTGTTTCCTTTAAAAAAGTAAGAATAAATGATCCCTATTGTTGATATGGCACACCATACCGTTAAACGATTCGAGTGAAGGTGTCTCTCATGAAGTTCCCTGGGATTTGTTTCACTCCAGTACTGCATATTGGAAAAATAAGCCTCAACGGCAAAAGCACGCTCCTCTACTGACCACACCATTTTAGTGACTAAAATGGGTGGGAACATAAACTTCCCATCTGCCCCCTTCCAATGAGACCATCCACCACCCTCCATGACCCTCTGAGACTTCACGCCGTCCTTTTCAAAAACGCAAGTTGCTGCGCTCCACCTTGTATTTATTAGCTTATATGCCTGTCTAAATTCAAGACTTTTTTGTTTGTAGCAATTGCTTTGTATATATTTTAGTGTAAATATTTGATATATCACCGATCAATTTACTCTGAAGCCCGCTTGGTATTCTCTGCTTGCTTGCTTATTTTGTTTCGTATCAATGTATAGTATTTTCCCCAAGGGTCTTGTTATTTTTCATTCTCTGGATCTTTCTCTCTACTTCAAGGGTTGGTATTTCCTCCTGTTTCTTGTTTTTCTCTTTGATTGAAGTCTGTCTCTTCCTCCTTGTTTCTGCATTTCTGCATATTACTATTATTAGCAGTCAGTGGTATGATTCCATACTATGGTTACAAATTACATCTCTACTACCTCTCCCATATATTACAGCATGATCATTGCTATTCCTTCAGCTCCTACATAAGTTTTCTCTCTATTTGTCTTTTCGTCCTTGTTTCCATCTATTTCAAATGTTTCTACTCTTTTTTGCTGTTTTTGTGTCACTCCTTCTGTTATTTTTACTTTACAGTCTTCTTCTGCATTTTAATTTATCATTCATTCACTACCTATAGCTTCTTTTAAGCATTCCTATTGAGTTTCTTAGTTTTCTTTAATTCTGCTTTGGTTTCTGTAAATCTCTGAATATTTAGGTACCTACTATATTTGATTATCTACTTTCACTTATTTCTTGTGTTTCATCATATTTTGTTTCTATTTGTCACTTTTCTTTTCCCATACCTACTTCCATACCTCTTCATTTAGTATTGTTTCCAAAGTAATTGTCCATCTTATTCTTTTACAATTAACCAATTTTCTACAAATATTTATATATTTTTTTATATTATTATACTCGTATAATTATTAATATAATTTACTTACAATATTATATTATTATTATTATAATCAAAAAACCTTAATTACCCTAAGGGTTGGAAGGTGAAATACAATAACATACATATTTATTTCTTATTTTAAATAAACTTTGTCCATTCTTTTTTGTTTTTTGCAATTCTTTTGCGTCGTTCCAGGACACGTCGTTTCTTCAAACCTTCCGTCACTGTGTCCCATGTATGTCTTGGTCTGTCACTTTTTCGTTTGTGCAATGGTCTTGCCAGCCATACTCTTTTTATGTGTTTTTTTTCTTCCATACGTATTACGTGTCCAAAGCATTTAAATTTCTGCCTTTCTGTACTTTTTAAAATTGACTCCACTTTTAATTCTTCTCTTATTTTTTCATTTCATATTGTATCCCTTCGTGTAACTTCTTTAAACGCTCGTAAATACCTCATCTCCATCGCTTGTAATTTTCTCTTCGTTTATTTGTTTAGTACCCAATTTTCACAGCCATATGTTAAAATAGATTTGAATATTGTGTTAAACACCGTTATTTTAGTTCTCTGCGAAATTTCCTTTTTTCTTATGAAAGCGTTGTTAAGTGCGTGGTATAATTTTGTCGTATTTTCAATTCTACTGTTAATTTCTGCTTCTTCTTTTCCATCTTTGTGTATGTTTATTCCTAAATATTTGAATGCTTGTACTTGTTCAATGCCCTTTCTATCTAGATTAATTGTTATTCTTCTATCTTCTTTCCATATTGTCATAACGTTAGTTTTGTCGGCGTTTCTTTTTTTAAAGCTGCTTTCCAGATATTTAAGTTTGATTGTAAATCTTTTTGACTTCCTGCATACAGTACCAAGTTATTTTTTGCTACTTCCACCATCTGCATGTTTCTGTATCCTATTCGTAAATTTTTTTGTTTTCTTTTTGATTTCTTTTAAAGACATCGTCGAGTACTATATTAAAGAGTGCAGTAACCCACCCTGTTATAATCCTTCTTTAGTTGAAAATTCGTCAGACTACACGCCACTCACTCTCACATAATTTCTGGTATTCTTGTACCGTGAGATTAAAAAAAATGATTCTGAGCAGGCCTTGATATGTGTTATACGTTTGGCAGTACTGAAGTGTATTGTCAGTATATGTCAAATTCGTTTTTGTTCACTTTGACGTCGCGTTAGCTAACACCAGACTTAACGTTGCTTTCTGCAACCTACTAATCTCGAATTTGACATAGACTGACAATACACTTCAGTACTGCCAAACGTATAACACATATCAAGGCCTGCTCAGAATCATTTTTTTTATCTCATTGTAACGAGAGATCAATAAAAAACCAATTAGGGCAGGCTGTGATGTGTGTTATACGTTTGGCAGTACTGAAGTGTATTGTGTTAGTCTATGTTAAATTCAAGATTAGTAGGTTAGGTTTTGTTTGTTGTTTGACACAGACTGACGTAAAACTTAACCTGCAAATCTCGAATTTGACATAGACTGACAATACATTTCAGTACTGCCAAACGTATAACACATATCAAGGCCTGTTTCTTTTTTTTTGATCTCACGGTATATGCTAGCAATTGCATTTCTCAATTTGTTATCTATTCCTCTTTTTCTAAGGCTATTCCATATCAGTTCTCGTGGTATACAGTCAAAGGCCTTCATAATGTCTATAAAAGGTACATACCGATGGGGCCACAATTATATAACTACAGACAGATCAATAAAAAATCCAATTAGGGCAGGTTGTGATATGTGTTATACGTTTGGCAGTACTGAAGTGTATTGTCAGTCTATGTCAAATTCGAAATTAGTAGGTTAGGTTTTGTTTGTTGTTCGACGCAGACTGACGTAAAACTTAACCTGCAAATGTCGAATTTGACATAGACTGACAATACACTTCAGTACTGCCAAACGTATAACACATATCACAGCCTGCCCTAATTGGTTTTTTTTATTGATCTGTCTGTATAACAGCAATGAGATAACATGAACAATTAACACATATTGCTTGAGTAAGAAAGAGATAAAACAGAGTAGCAAATATACGAGTAGGCTTGACGTTCATTTTAATTATGACATAAGAGTCAACTAATTGTGCCTACTAAAATAATTTGGTTGTATGGTCATCTCTTTCTTACTCAAGCATTTTATTGTGTTGTTCATGTTATCTTATTGCTGTTATACCGTGTGACTATAAATGATTGTGATTTTTTTTGGAAGGTTGGCACTGTTTATGTTGTTGGCACTGTATGTCTATGTCAAATTCAATGTTTACAGGTTAGGATTTGCGTCATTCTGTGTCAAAACTGACGCAAAACCTAACCTGCTAACATCGAATTTGACGTAGCCTTACAGTGCCTCCAACATAAACAGTGCCAACCTAAGAAAAAAAATCACAATCATTTATAGTCACCGTATATTCGTTCGTAATCTATAGCCTCTTTTACCTTCCGGTGTAGAGGACCATTCATACCTCGTGGGAAGTGCAACGGAGGTAATGCGCCGCACGCGACTTACACTACGCTCCCCCGCATGCAAACATACCACACACACAACTTCACCGTATATACCGAGATATAAAAAAAACTCATCCTCAGCGGGCTGTGAAATTCAAACGTTTGAATAACATGTTGGTAGCACTGTAAGTCTATGTCAAATTTTAGGTTAGCAGGTTAGGTTTTGCGTCAGTCTGTGTCAAAACTGACGCAAAACGTAACCTACTAACATCGAATTTGACATAGATTTACAGAGCTACCAACATGTTATTCAAACGTTTGAATTTCACAGCCCGCTGAGGATGAGTTTTTTTTTATCTCTCGATAATTATGGCCCCATCCGTATATAGTGGTATTATTTGTATTTTTTTCAATCAAGTGTTTCTATGTGAATATATTATCTGCGTACATAAATCAAAGAAGTAGAGACACTCACCGTCAATTCCTTTGATGTCAAATTTCCGATTTGGATGATCTTGAACGGCTTTTTGGGGGGGTACTAACAGATGGCGCCACTACTTTATCACATATAATTGGTAGCAAAGCTAGTAACTGGCTCTGATTGGTAGCAGAGCCAGTGTATATAGGAGAGTACCGCTATTCTTTGATCCGTGAAAATGCCGCCATCGTCGCCATTTTTGTTCCTATCAGCAATAACTGATTGAGTTATGTCTAAAATTTTACTTGAAATTGGCAAGACTGTAAGTCTATGTCAAATTCGAGGTTAGCAGGCTATGTTTTGCGTCAGTTTGTGTCAAAACGGACGTGAAACCTAACCTGCTAACCTCGAATTTGACATAGACTTACAGTCTTGCCAATTTTAAGTAAAGTTTTGGATTGCCAACAAACGTTACGTTGAAGGAATTGTGCTACAAACCTCAAAGTGACGCATATGTCAGAGAAATAAACATGGCGGGCGTGGCGGTACTCTCTTATATACACTAGCTCTGATTGGTAGTAGAGTACCTGTATATAGTAAGAGTAGGGCAAACGATGACATTTAGGGATCCATGAAGCGAAGTTAGTCACAATTTCACAGTCGACTACATTAATATAATGAAGGGATTCATCCTGTGAAGTTAGTTACAACTGTCATAGGTTATAGTTGACTATAAATTATTTTGTATTTAGTCGTGGTAAGAAGTTGAAACTAAATGTGCTTAATGCCATGTAATGCACTTTTATTTATTAACTAGTAAATACAGTGGTATTAAGCCAACTTTATATTCATTTTTGTTCACATCTAGACCTGAGGAACATAGATTGAATAATATTTAAATGTAGGATTCCAAATAGTGATTCAATCTTAACATTTTATACTGGCTTGCTTCCATCTACTTGTAATAACTCCTAAAAGTAAGGATTAATGAAATAAAAAGAAAATTAAGATGACACTAGTTCTCCTACCTAACATGAAAACTAAAGCGTATTCCAAATTCCCTCTGATTCTTTCCAAAATGATTTTCACATATTCTTGGTTGTTTGGATTTATAATTTCCTCTGTCGATGCTGTTTAACTAAATTTATTTTGTTGCTCGATTTTTGAGTATGCTTACAGGATGTATACCATTTTCTGAACGGTTATTACACCCCGGCACGCAACAACCGGTCATGATAATTAAATCACTTACTTCGAAAGTGCAATAAATCTGACAATTTCAATGTCACTAATTAAAAAAATCGAAAGCACACGTGCCAACTAAATTTTTAAATTCTAATGGGATCCAAACGGGATCCAACCAATGAAATGCTGTTGCCGCGTTTGCTCTACTCCACAAAGCAACCACTAATAGAGGAGTTTCTTAAATGCACCTGTCAAATAATTGTTAGGGACTGGCCCACCCGTCGGAGGGCGCTAGTGTCGCCACTCGGCAAGGTTGTGAACCAAACTATAATTAATGATGGGTCGGTATGTGAAGAAGTGTTGTTTCAAATTGTGCCGATTTAGTGTAGGAGACACAAGTTTCCCAACGGCATAGAAAAACCTACTAATAGAAGCGTTTTCTGAATGCATCTGTCAAATCAAATAATTGTTAGAGATTGACCCATCCGTCAGGAGGCGCTGGTGTCACCTGTCCGCCTTTTGAAAAGTGCGTAAATAGTAAACTCATACGTCAAACTGACACCGACAAATCATTTAAAATGCGTGAAAAGCATTTTGAACCAAAGCAAATTGTTGCAATTGAGCACGACTATTGTAAGATTGACAATACCTATTAAACAATATTGCTATTTGAATTACTTAAATATATTTGTTATTCGCAAATATTTTGTTTGAATTTTCCATAATTATTGTAAACTTCAGAACCTATAAAGATTTTGCATATTCCGATTTATGCGGTTCAAAACTTTAAAATCGAGATTCTGATGAAGGCAAATTATGTATATGCAAAATTTGTATTGGTGTTGACAGTATATCCTTGATTAATCCAAATATCGTAGTAATGGCGTATTTAAATTTTGCCGCCTTGCTGGAATAGTTTCTGGCCCACCCATTGTAGGGCGCTGAAACTTTTATTCAAGCTTACTGTTTGAGAAATCGCTCTATTAGTGGTTGCTTTGTGCTCTACTCTTACTATATACAGGTACTCTAATTGGTAGAACTTTGTGCTGCCATCTGATAGTCAAGCTTAGAAATACCCCCCAAGCTACTGTCCCAGGCACTCTAGACAGGATATTATCTTGTACCCCTCTACCTTTCCTAAAACCACTCTGCGGCTCTTCCAGTTGGTCTTCAGTTGTTGTTAAAGCCTTTTTTCAAGAATTCTTTCATATAGCTTGAGCATGGTACACAGTAAAGTAATTCCTCTGAAATTTTTGCATTCCTTATATGTACCCCCTTTTTTGTACAAAGGTAGTATTGTTCCAACCTCCCAGTCCTCAGGTATATTTTGTTCATTCCATATCTTCTACAATAGTATTTTTAAAATTTCTGTTCCATTCTCACCCATGTTTTTTAACATCCCTGTTGTTATACCGTCGCTTCCTGCTGCCTTGCCTCTTTTCAGTATCTTTACTGCTTCTAATATTTCGTCTGTTGTTATTTCATCTTTTTCTACCTTCTCGTTGCTTTCTGCGTATATCTCCTCTCCGTCGCCTTATTATGTCTCCTTCATCTTCTAGTATTTTTCGGTTTTTTTGATTTTATATAAATATTTCTATTTTGTTTGCCTTTTCTCAAATTTTTTTAATATTCCTTAAAACAATTTCTGGTTTCCCTTACTATCTTTTTCTATTACTTCCCCAAATTCTTCCCATGCTTTTTGTTTTGATGTTTTTACTAGTTCTTTGACTTTTCTCCTCTGCTCTTTATATCTGTTGTAAGTTTTGTTATTCCTGTTACTCAAGTATTTTTTCCATTCTTGTTTTTTCAGTTTTAATTCTTGTTTCTTGTTTTATTCTCTCCGTCCACTACTTTGTTTGTTTTTTGTAACTATTTCTTTTACTAAATCCACAGGTTTCTTCTGCTGCTGTTATTATTGTATCTGATAGTTTTCCACAGATTTTTTATTTGCATATTGCTTAAATTTTCTTTCATGTTCTTCATGTTTCACTCAATTTTTTCATTTTATAATCTAGCTGTATCTTCTTCTCTAAGTTTATATGTTCTGATGGCTTTCTCAATTCTGTTTCTTGTATTTTTATGTTTTAAATGTTTTTTTTTCTTTATTGCTTATTTCAATTTTGGAGAGGACCAGATAGTGATCTGAGTATATTTTGCAGCTCCTCCTGACTCTGGTATTTTTTACTTCTCGCCGATATTCCTTAGTTATTATAATATAATCTATTATAGACCCCTCCTTTTTACTTATTATTTCTCTTGTGTACTTATGTTCGTCTTTATGCTCAAATAATGTGTTTGTTATTATTAGGTTATTCAATATGCAGTACTCAATTAATTTTTGGCCATTTTTATTTCTAGTAATTTCTCCATGGCTACCTATTGCTTCTCCTGTTTCTTCATCCTTTATTCCCACTCTTCCATTTAGGTTACCCAGTATTATTAATCTTCCTTTAATTTCTTCTGTTATTTCGGATAGTTGTTCCCAGAATGCATCTTCAGTACAAGTTTTTTCGTCCTCGTTTGGTCCATACATACATACAAAAAGCTATACATTTCCGTAGAAATTGTAGCTGTTTAGCACTCCTAAATCCTATTATTGTGGTGGATTAGTCCACATATCACTTCCTCACTTACAACTTTGTGTGTGTCTTCGTCATTTTCACTATTTCACTCCACTTTTTCCTGTCACTACTTAACTTCTGCAGTTCCTTATCTCCATTATCCTTAGATCATTCTCCACTTGTTCCTTCCATTTTGTTTTTGGCCTGCCTCTTGGTCTTGTTTGTGCTGGTGTCCATCCTAAAAGTGCTCTGCCTGGGTTTTCCTCTCCTCTTCGCATAACATGTCCATACCATGCAATTCTTTGTGCTTTAATTCTTCTAACTATATTTTCCTTCTTTAGTAATTTGTCAATCTCATGGTTATACAACGGTCTTGTTTCTTCTCTGTTTATTTGCTTGGGTCCCATAATAGTTCTTATAATTTTCCTCTCAAAAACCATCAGCTATTCCTCTTCTTTTTGTGTTATGTTTATTGTTTCAGCTGCATATGATACAATGGGTCTTATCGTTGTTGTATATATACTTATCCTAGTATTTTTGCTCAGTTTTTTGTCCCTTAAGGTTTTTTATTTGCGAAATATGCTTTATTTCCTAGTTGGATTCTTTGTTTAATGTCTGTTCTTTCATTCCTTCTGTGTAATAGTATTCCTATGTACTTGTATTCTTCCATCTCTTCAAAAGTGTATTTCCCTATACTTAATCCTTGGTTTTTTATTAATTTCTCTTGTCTGTTGCAGTGTAAATATTTAGTTTTTTTCTCATTTATTTCCAGTCCCCTCTCTCGTGATTTTCCCTCTATAATTCTAAACGTGTTTTCTAGTTCCCTAAGATTTCTCGCTATTATTGCTAAATCATCAGCACATGCCACTATTTGCGTTGATTTATTCCTTATTGTCCCTCTGGGCTCAGCATGCTTTATTATACCGTCTAAAGAGATGATAAACAGTAAGGTTGACAGGGCATCTCCTTGGTGCACCCCTCTGTTGACTTCAAAACTATCCGAGATGCTTTTCCCAGTCTGTATTCTTACCACCGATTTTTCCATGGTCATAGCCACTAATCTCACTAGTTTCTCCGGTGTATTGATCTTCTTTAAGTCTTGTATCATTTTCTTTCTGTCGATCTTATCAAATGCTACTTTAAAATCAATCAATAGGATGTGGATGTCCATGTTATATTCATAACTTTTTTCTGTTATTTGCGTCATTATATGTATTGCGTCCGTTGTTGATTTTCCCTTCCTAAATCTGTATTGATAATCTCGTATCGTGCCATCTGTAAATTGGGTAAGTCTTTCTCTAATGATTGTTGTCAGTACTTTATACGCCACATTTAATAGAGTTATACCTCTATAGTTTGTACACTTTGACGTGTCTCCCTGCCTGTTTGGTTATTGGTATTATTATCCCTAGTTTCCATTCGTCGGGCATCTTTTCTTCTTTCCAAGTTCTTTTTATTAACTCGTGTATCTTTTCGTGTGTAGTTCTATCACCATATTTTAGTAACTCGCCACAGATTTGATCACTGCCAGCTGTTTTCCTATTTTTTTGGCTTTTTAAGTATTTATCTACCTCATCAAAGGTCGGTGGTTTTTCTAGTATATGTTTTTCTGTCTCTACTTCTTTTCCTATTTCTTTTAGTCTTACATTCGTTATGCTTTCGTCCCAGTATAATTCTTTAAAATGTTCCATCCATTTTTCTTCTCCTATTGTTATTATTGGTACTTTTCTTCTTCCTCTTCTTAGGTAGCCATATAGTGGTCTTATGTTGTTTCTTTTACTTTCTCTTTCAATTTCATTCATAATTTTTTCAAGGTTTGCCTTTTTTTTCTCTTTAAATATTTTTTGCGCTTCTTTTCTTTTTTCCTTGTACTTTTCTCTATCTTCATCTCGCCCTGTGTGGATCCACTTTATTCTTGCTTTTTTCTTCTCTTGTATCAGTTGTTCGCATTCTTTGTCGAACCATATTTTTTTCTTTTTGTTACTTTCCTTCCCAATTACTTTTTCTACTGTATTAATTATATATTATCTCCCATTCTTCTTGTATACTTTTTCCTTCTTTACTTTCTTGTTGTTTCCTTTCTAGTTCTTCGTATTTTCTTTTCACCTCTTCTACTTCTAGTTCCTCTACATTCCATTTCTTCCATTTAGTTCTCTTTTCTTCTATTGCGTATTTTTTTATTTTGCATTTTGCGATGACAAGGAAGTGGTCAGAGTCCGCATTTGTTCCTCTGAATGTTCGTACGTCCTGGATGTCTTTACTTTTCGGATGGTTGTTGCATCTTTAGTACAAGTTTTTTCGTCCTCGTTTGGTCCATAGGCTACTATAATTGTTGTTTTCACTGTTTTATCAATTTCTAATTCTATCGTCAATATTTTTTCTGAAACTGCAGTCCACTTTCTTATATATTTTGTGTGTTCTTTTTTATGTAGCAAGCAACTCCTTCACTGGCTCTCTTTTCTTTTTTGACCCCATTAATAAATGACCCCCTGATAACGTTATTTCACCTATTCCTTTTCTGTTTGTTTCAGTAATACCCAATATATCCATCCTAATTTTTTCCATTTCTTCTACTAATTCTTCTTCCTTTCCTGTTAAACTTTTGGTGTTCTATGTTCCAATTTTCCAACTGTTTCCCTTCCTTTTTGATTTACACAATGTCTCTTTTACCTTATCCATAACAATGTCGCCCTCGTTTTTTATCACTCACTATTATTTGCTGCTTATCTCTGTTCATTTCCTTATTACAGCCACAAATATGCCTTAATCGTTTTTTCTTAATTTCCTCTTTTTCTTTATTCCATCTCCATTCTTCCCCATTCACAATATTATATAACAACCATTAATATGTTTACTTTGCTTCCAGGATTAATAATTACCTGCATAATGGCGTTGCTGATAGGCTGCCGCCTGAGGGTGGTTCGCCGGCGAATACGGCGAGGGGGAAAGTCCTATGCTCACGACGCCGACTACTTGGTGAACGGGATGTACTTGTAATTCTATGGGAATTGTTGCATATACACAAACTACTCGATATTGGAAATCATTGTCTGAAACCGCCAGTCGGGTTTCACAAACGAAACAAGGACTGGATGAGGCACTTAAATGGGGAAAGAATTGAACATATACGCCTTGGGTTGTTACCGATCGTTGTTACTATGTTACATAAAGGTCTAATGCTGTGTACTACTTAAGAGACGTAAGACGTTAAAGATCACTCGATGTTTCTACAATTGTGTTATGCTTACTGCTTTTATTTTGTAATGGGGTTTTATAATATTAGAATTATCTGTAGTCTGCTGTGTATATATGAAGGCGGCAAATTGGATATAATTTTATAAGAATCGTCTTGGAAGGGTCGTTTATGTGTGTTTCTTTATTAAAGCGCCTTAGAACTATAAGTTTAAAGTAAACAGGCAATTTGTTTAGTCAAATATATATTATTATAATTCATATATGACACTCTATTTGTAACATTAGTTAATACAATATTAATCAAAATTCGTTCAATTCTTTGGAATGAAACCAGTGATATGTTACATAGGAAAATGTTAGATAATAAATGTATATTGTTTCAACAATCCGTGCGTTATTAATAAGAAAACTACTTAGTCCAATACACAGTGCTCAGCTTAATCTCGTGGAATTTGCGGAAAACAAATGACTCAAAATAATAAAGTTTCTAACAATGTGTAATCACATCCAAATATCTAATACACACTAAATTCATCTACTGATTACCTAGTTCATATTTCAGTCATTTTTTTTACATTAGCTGCAGCGCAGTGCACACTTGCTTCACAAAAGCTACTTTACAAAACTTCACCATTCTAACCTAAAATGCTTTTTCGAGCTGTCGAAATTAAAGGAAAAACGTTATTAAAGCGTATTTTTTAAATCGCGCCGTTTCATCAGAGTTTAATTAATGCTAAATTACACTGCAAACGATCGGTTTTTATCAGACTTGTATACAGCTTGGCCCAATGCTTTTTATAACCCATTCCAGAAAATGATTTGAGTGAATTAGATAATTTGTGTACGTACATAAGGCCATATTTTATGGAGAAACAAATGCAACTCGTAACTAATTATTTAAGCTACTGAACACTTTCATTTGTTATTTAATTAAATAAGTGAAACAATCAAAAGTATGCATGCTACAGGCACAATACACCATAATTTTAGATTCTTTTCATTTTTATTTCTATAAACATACGACACAAATTTATACCTACACAAGAAAACTTCGAAACATTCGCATTTCCATTGTTTTCTATGAGTTGGTCGACCGTGGAGACACAAACGCAGCAGCAGTGACTTTTCCCATATTATGAATAGGTGAAGATAAAAATGTGAAAAATTAAATAGTAAGTGTAATTGCATTTTCAAGCCATTTAATCGTTTCTTTATCTAGTATGAATTCTCATAGACAACAATTTAAAGAAAAACTCACCCATGTGTCCAATTTAAGTAACGTTAAATGAATCATCTCTCGCTCTTTTTAGTACGAAATCGAGAAATACAAACATTGGGCCGCCCTGTAGTCACATAAAATAATAATTTCCAATATAAATTTTAACACACACCAAAGCATGGGCCTATAAAACACCATAAATAACAATACAGTGATAATACTGTAATACCACAGCAGCAGTTTGTGCAAATTTTATATGAAACTACAAGTACGTTTGTTTTGGCAATGTTTTAACATAAAGCACTTTCTTTTTTCCGATTTAACAAGCCTTTAAATATACGGATTGGACTATCAAAAATTATACAATATACAACCGAATTAGTGGCAATTTTCCATCCACACAAAGCCGGACTGCAGGTGTAAAACCCGCTGAGCACCATGTCGCCATTACAACTACATTCAGGTATACGTTTCGATACACAGCAATAACACCGACCTACAACACATTACATTGTAAAAAATTCGGAACAGAACCCTACGGCTAACGGAAACAAAGGCACAGTTTCTGTTCTATACGGAGCTACTGGCGGAGTTAAACTGAGTAAGCATATGACACTGCTTTTCGAGTCTTTGTACATTAGCGACGAGGTAGGAGTTCTCGACATACAGATCCTTGACCAGCACGTCGGTACGCGACAACCGCTCCAGCTGCTCGTTGCATATCCGCATCTGGTGCTCGAGCTTCTCCTGGCTGTTCTTGAGCATGTACTGCAGCTCCGCTTTCTCGCCTCGGTACTGCTGCCAGCAGTCTGAAATGTTAAGACTATTAAATGATGTCTGTATCACATTAATTAAATAAAGCGGAAGTCGGGTTCAAGGAATACTAAATCCTGAAAGTGGTTTAATGCCTTGAGAAGATTGGAAAAAAAATAATGCGAGCAATAACAAGATGTATAAAAACATATCACAAAAAAAGAAGATATAAAGACGATGCCACCACATGAAAAAACAAAAAGAATATTAAACCAAGTTAAAATAGATGAAGCACCAGGAAGTGGACTTAATTTGTTGTGAATTCATAAAAGGTGATCAGATCAGCTACACAATTGCTATCATAGTAAATACCACTGCACAGCTTTTATAGACGATATAGCTTTGATGTCAAGAACTAAAGTAGAATTAAAAAGAGTGTTTGGAAGGCTGGGGCTCTTGATAGAAAAGATTCGAGGGATTATTTCTTGCACTCGTTCAGAACGCACTTTTGGCCATAAATTGTATAATTGTATTGTTTTACTGAAGGAGATGAAAGTTTTTAAGATAAGATGTGACTGCAGTAGCCACGCCTAACTACCCCCATACATAGACAATTGCAGCCTGTGTCTGGTTACAAATGAATACACTTCAGAGTTTAAAAGTATATTAAAATATTAAATAAAAATACAAGTCCTTATACAAAATTGAATGTGTGTCGTGTTTGCTATTTTGATCTGATAACCTAGTATTGGTATAGGCACAAAACACGTCGTTTGCATAAAATACCCTGCCGGTAAACAATGTGTGTGAAATCTGACCTAATGATAGTATTATAATGCCGCTGTCTGCATAAAGCTTCCTTATAGTATTGAAACGTGACCCAGTAAGACGACACCAAAGCTGATTCTTGTGTACAAACAGTTTAACTGGCACATGATGTGAACTAGTTTTATATTCTAATTTTGTGTTCGCATAATTTCACTTAATTGTTTTATCTCATGGGCAAACACTAGTTTGATTTGAACACACACACATACCAATCATACAAAAAGACAAGAGGAAGAAAGGGGCAAATCCACCCTATGAAAAAGGTTAAAGAGGTTTTAAGGCGACGATAAAGGGGCTGTCTGAAGAATAGATGAAGAGAAAGAATAACATCTAGAAAAAGTTAACCAGCTTGAATATTTAGAGGTGACAATAACAAATGGAGGTGAAAAAGATAAAGAAATAAACAAGGTGTTATTAAAATAGTGTAATGCAATGAGGGATTTGGGAGTTTTTGTAACTCGAATGTGTCACCTGTGTTTTTAAAGTGTGGTAAATCGGAATGAATTAAATGTATTTAAATTGTGTGCGGATGAATAATTACAGTTGTAAACACAAACTAGAGCTCAAAGAATACGTTACAAAAGCGGTAAATTCGATTGTAGTTAAAATAGTGTACGCAAATTGGAAAAATGCAGGTTTGATGTAGCTATGGTTAAAGAGGAAAGAAGGCCAGGGGAAGAAAAATAGTCAAGAAAAAGTTTATCTTGTCATACAGCAGAGAAAAATAAAACGAATGAGAAATGGGATGGGTTTCTTAAAACCAAACAATATGAGAGAACAGATGAAACTTAAACCATATAATAGAAAATCGTAATACTCAGAATTAGTTGAAAGAAAACAAATTGCATTAATAAATATATATCCACCTACAGGAATCACATAACTTAAAAATAAAAAAAAAGAGAAATTTTATGAGTATCTATAAAGTGAAAATATTTAATTCAAAATGTATGAAATGCTCTAGAACACAGGTACCGTATCCAAAAATTTCTTGATGATGGTCAAAAAAGATTCAAAACGTAATTATCAAATTCAGAATAAAAAAGGCTTCTAAAATGTGATATCAGAAAATATACATCAAATTTAAAAAAGTTGATGATGGTTGCTGGAAGATGAAATGTCGGATAAAAAAATTAATGATGTAATCTTTCATTAAATGTTGCTATAAAGAATTTTATCAGTTTTGCTCTGATTTTAATAAATAAAAAACAAAATAAATTAAAAATCCAAAAATTCTTTTTTTTAATATAACTCAAAAAAGAAAAATCATATCAAGGAGGCGCCATTTTGTTAGTCCTTTAATTACATAACTTTTTTCCCATTTAACCAAATTTGTATCTCTTACAATTAACGAGATCCCCATACTGGCCCTCCTTATTATAAAATGACAGAAGAAATTAAGCAAGAATGCTATCCCGTTATTGGGCAGCTATGACTGTCTGTTGCGTAGCATTTGATTTAAAATAAAAATAAAATAAAATAAAAATAAAATAAAAATAAATAAAATAAATTAGAACCCTTTAAAAAAAGTAGGAAAATTGGGAGATCTCCAGTGAGACAAAAAAAAACAGCAACAGGAGGAAAATAAAAGAGAATTTAGTATAAGAATTGAGAAATTAGAGGAAAAAATAGAAATCTGGAAAAAAAGAAAGAGAGCGTCATAGTTAAAGGTCTAAAACTGACCGAAGAAACAGTAGGAGTCACACAATTTGTAAACGATAAATTTGGGAGTATTAAAATGCAACCATAGGAAAATCAGGCAATTGCAATGAGAAAATGGGAGATCTTGAAGCAAAAAAATAAATTGATAGGAACCTAGGTGTATAATATAGAGAGAGGGATTTAACGGTGAAGGAGAGGGTAATTCAGAAAAAAACTAATCAAAGTAGCTAAAGAGAAAACACCAACATTAAGCAGAGTCAAAATAGATTTTCAAAAGCTTACAACTAACAATAATGAGTATGGATGGAGAAAAAATAAGGGGAGCTTCACTCCTGGAGAAATCGTACAAAGGATTAAAAGAACTAGCAAAAAAAACTAGAAGGAATATTTATTTTTATTTATTTTATTTTGAAGAAGTCGCGTGGCGCTGTTGGGTAAGCGCCAGACTTGCATTAAGCAAGTCCTCGGTTCGAATCCCGCGGGGGTCAGAATTTTTCCGCCTTGGCGATTAGAATCGGGCTCGGTGAGACCATTCACAGTTGGGCACCAAATTAACTGTGCTCTACTAAGAACCACAGACCTAAGAGACAGAGTAACAAGGTCAACACATCACCAATACACACACCTCATACAATGGTTGCTGCGCAAGCACCAAAGGCGCGATCCAACTGCATCCCAAATCCGGGGCAAGTTGAGCATTGTACCGCCAGATGCCAGCGCATAAAGCACCAGCCTCGACACCGCAAGGTAAATGAGGTTACAGATAATACATTTATTTTATTTTGTACTCAGCCAACAGCCGTTCGGCCAATTACCGGGTGACTATAAATGATTGAGATTTTTTTTCTTAGGTTGACACTGTTTATGTTGGTGGCACTGTAAGTCTATGTCAAATTCGAGGTGAGCCGGTTAGGTTTTGCGTCATTCTGTATCAAAACTGACGCAAAACCTAACCTGCTAACCTCGAATTTGACATTGACTTACAGTGCCACCAACATAACCAGTGCCAACCTAACAAAAAAAAATCTCAATCATTTATAGTCACCCGGTATAAGCAATGCAAACGAACAAAGAAAACAAAATAGTAAAACTAAAACAGGACAATTTAAATATACAAACATGGAATGTGCAAGGTACTGAATAATAAAGACAAATTTAAACTAGTGAAAGAAATAAACAAATGAAACATAAACTACTCAAAAACAAAATTAAGGGGTGAAGAGACGTAGCAACACTTTGATTTTTTATATAAAATACAGTAGTCTTACGGTTATAAGTTGTTCAAAAAGTGACCCCCTAATTGTTTGTTTTTTTGGAGTAGTTTTGATGTACTTTCTACTAGGGATGCACCGATACGGGTTTTTTGGCTGATACCGATATATCGGCCGATACCGATATGATCGAGGCCGATACGCCGATAATATCGGCCGATATATTCTCATTGCTCTCTCCACTACTTTTTGACTACATGCAAGCACGTGTGCGCCGCTGCTTGCTTGATTCGGGCGGGGTAATCCCCTAAATACGAACTCGAGCTTAAGTTTGCTTATGGAGGTGTCTTCTTGTCATTTCGTTTTAATAACGCAATTTAACACAGTCATTTTTTTTCTATCCTATTAGTTAGTATTGTTAACAATTTCTGATGATGCAAGACCTTGAAATGGCATCGCCTGATCAAATGTTTTTGCTGATGGACCGAGCTCTGTGGACTAGTGGTTACCACGTCTGCTTAGTATTCGAGAGGTCGTGGGTTCGATTCCCTTGGCCGCCTTCTTTGATTCAGGTTTTTAGGTGGTTTTCCTGAGTCAACAGAGTACCTTCTCTGAAGCGAATGTCGGGGCAGTACTTCTCCACCTTTCCTGGCCTCTCTTGCATTCTCCACCCATTCTGAAATATTCCCGTTATTGGCTAAAGAGGGACGCAAGGGGCCCCCAGCTGGGGGAATTTAAATGACCCTGAACATTTACCTTTTTCTTTTTTGCTGATACACTGCATTCCAGAAGCTGGAAGATATTTCGCTGCATGGCGCAACACACTGGATGGAGAGCCTAATGTTTTTACATAATAATTTACAAAAAATGAATTTTCAATATTAGATAGTAGTTATATTTTATACTCCACAATGATTATTTACATTTTATTGTTCATTTCTTATAAAAAATATTAAAATATTAAATATTGAAAGGAAATTCACTTTTGCCGATATATCGGCAAAAAGGAAAGCCGATATGACCGATACCGATATATCCCTAATTCGGCCGATATGGCCGATATGCCGATACCGAGTATCGGTATCGGTGCATCCCTAG